>SAUG01000094.1:0-328084 GCA_011316305.1 Rusavskia elegans | reverse complement strand
ATATATATATATATTCTATCAACGTTATATACGGTAACGATTGTTGTATTTCACGTGTAAAGAAATTTTCACAGCTAAAACAGTTCGTCAGGCAAGATTTATAGCGCAGTTAATTACTTCCATTTAAATATTTTCTTTTTCATTCGATTACGAATTCTCTACTATATTTAAATACTATATATTCCTTTCTCGACGTTATATATAATTATCAGCTTCTAATATTTCCGCTATATCTACCTACTATACTACGAAGTAATTATCTATATCCGTCGCCTCGGCTATATTTATTATATAATCAGTATTTAAACGTTTCGTTAAGCTATTAAAATACTCTTTAGTCTATATAGCTTTAAGAGGATCGCTAGCTATAGGGTCGTCTACTAGTACGCTAGCTACTATAGCTAGAAGCTTTACCCGATCGATTAGACTAAAAAGGGATAGAAAGGTCGGATAGTACGTTTTAAAGGCGGTAAAAAGGAGATTTTTATTAAAGTCGGAATAGGCTACTCTAGCTATAATTAAATAGTCGACGACCGCGCGGGTAGATATAGTTATTACAGATATAAAAAGATACTACCGTCTAGTTTAGCTACGGTATAGCTATTACGGGAATATATATTCACGTAAAGAGTTTTAGATTAATATTACTAGTAAAAGAAGAAAAAGCGATAACTACGAGGTATATTTATCTATAAAAATTTCTACGTTAAACTATCGGTAGAAAGATACGTTATATTACTAAATAAATTTAAATTTAAATTTTATAGAACTATTATTTATATTATCTAAACTAGAATATAAATTCTACTACCGTATATTTAATACTGGTATACCAACGTTTAATTTACTTACCGAACCATTGGTTTACCGGGTACTAAAGTCAAAATAAATAACTAAATATTTTTAGCTAAACTTTTATTATCTTCAAATTTAATATTATTCTATATAGAAGAATATTTCTCTACTATCTAATCCTTTTCGTTAAGTTTAACGATATTATCGCTATTTTTATCTCTTTTTCTATAGAGAGATTTAATATATTTATTAGCCGTATATCTACTATAATTAAATTTTTTAGTAAATACCGTCTATTTTTTTAAAAAATCTAAAATTCTAGCGGACTAAAGTTTTTAGAAGCCGATATAATAATTTATTTATTATTAGATAATATCGACGATTAAAGCTATATATTTTATTAAAATTACTCTATTCGAACTATTAAAAACGATATTAGATTAGAAAAAATATTAGAAAAGAATATTTCTATACTAGATAGCTCTATTTATAATCGATATATTACTTTAATATATTAGCTCGTTTAATTTCTATTCTATCTATTTAATAGATATCGTCTTTTCTTTATTTTCTATAAGAGTTTTAGTACGTAGATCGTTTTCGTAGTATAGTATTAAATATAGATCAATATAAAGTATAGTATATATTACTTTATTATATTATTATAAATTATTTTTTAATTCTATAATCTATCTTTTAGTTTCTAGCTTTCTATTCTAATACGATCTTCGTTTCTATATTTATATTTTTTTGGAATTCTATTTTTTTAAATTTTTTAAGGTATTTATATATTATAATACGATCCGTATACTATTTTTTATAGAATTTATATTCGATATCGAACTATTTTATACCGCGATTACGGTTTATAATTAATTTAAATTTTATAGATAGTAGTTTTAATTTAGGTATAGTAGATAGTATACTAAATAATATAATAGAATAGTATAATTAATAGCTATAGAATTATCTATAGATTTTATATACTATAGTAGTAGAATTTATTATAAATTTAAAAAATTATATAGATTTATTTAAAACTCTAATTTACTAGCCGGAATATAGCCGAAAATTATCTAAATAACTTTATTTTATTTTTAGTTTTCCATTTTTTAATAATTAAATACTATAATAAAATTTTAATATTCTATTTACCGTATCGTATTAGATGTTATTCTATTATTAATTTTTCGTTTCTTTCGTTTATTATAACGTAGAATATAGTATATATAAATCTAAAAAGAAATAATATATTAAAATAATATAATTAAATATATAATAATACTAAAATTATTTTAGAGAAAAAACTAATTCTATCCCGTAGAAATATAGCGAAGATTCGAGGAAATAAAATCGGAAAAAATAAAAAAATAAAAAGAGAAAGTTTTATAGTATTATAGTATCGATTATATTCTAGAATAATATATTCTAAAAAGTCTAGCTAATAATCTATTAAAAATATATAAATAAAAATCTAAAACTATCGTTTTTTAAAAAATCTATAAATACTAAAAAAGTTTCGAATATTTTATTTCTAAAATATCTTTTATTAAACTATATTACAAAATATTTACCGACGTCGCTACTATATAGATAAATAAAAGAATTAATAGAATATAAAATGTAGTATTAATAGTTCGATAAAATACGAAAGAAAGATATATAGTTATTTTTTTAATAAATAAATATATTATTTTACTATATTACTATATATATTTAATTAGATTGATTTTTTATAGATTATTAACTAGCTATAATCTATATTATATAAATACTATTTAGTAGAAAATTATTTAGTTTCTTAAAAAATTTATACAAAATAAAAAATTAATATAGAATCTAGAAATATAGCTAGAAATACAATAATAGCTTGTTAATAATAAATTTTAAAAGATTAAAAGTTTTAGAAAAAAGATATATATTTATAAAATTATTTAGAAAAAGATAATACTATTTATATAGTATCGATATATAAACGAATATTTATAAATAACTATTATATAAACTAGTATAGAATCAAATAAATTATTATTTTATATTATCTATAATTTCCTTTCTATTTAACTATTAAATATAATTATAAATCGGATCGGATCAAGTTTTTAGATCGGATTTTCGGATTAAAATCTATAATTTAATCTAAAAATTAAATTAGGATTTATAACTCGATCCGATCGTTTAATAGATCGAATCCGGATCGAATTACTAAAATCGGATCGGATATCCGACGGTTCGATAAAAATCCGACCCGAACCGGCCAGTCTAGAACCGCTTCTATTTAATAGATCGGTTCTATCGGATACGTCGGCCTTTTTACTATATATATCGTTTTTTATATCTATTAAATGGTTTCTTTTATAAACTATTAATATAATTATTTAATATCTTTATTTTTTTATAATTATCTTTAGAATAAAGATATTTTATAATATTATAATCTTACTTTTACTACTATATTAAACTAGTTATAATAAATTCCGCTAGGATTTCTTTACTATTTAATAGTTCGAACTACGTCTACGATTGTAGCTAGATTCGAACGTAACGCCTTCTAATATATAGAGACGTTATAAAATAGTCTATATTTTTTCTATCTTTAGTGATTTAATTATAGCTATAAAAAAGATCTTCGATAATAGAAATAAAAATAGAATAATAAAAAGAAAATATATAGTTTTAAAAAAAAAAGTCGATAACTATCTATATTATTTAGTTCAAAATATAAATTTATAAAATAAATTAAAATAAATTTAATTTTAAAAATTTACTTTTATAAAAAATTTTATATTAGAATTAAAAAAATTATAGTAATAATTAAAAAATCCGATTTACTAGCTACGCTAATAGAGTTAGTAATAAAACTCGATATTAGATAATATAAAATATATATAAATAAATAGATGTTTAATAAAATAGAACCCGTAAGAAAATAATTTAAAAGAAATCTAATAAAATTTATTACTTATATAAAAAAACCGGATATTTTAAAAGAGATTATCTAATCAAAAAATTATTAGAAGTAATAGAATATTAGTTCGAGATAACGGAAAATTTATTTAAAAAGAAAATTAAAAAATATATAATTAAAAAAAATTCGTCTATTATAATAATAATCATTTTATCTCTTTATCGAATAAATAAAATTAATAATAGAAATTAAATTATATTAAACCAAAAAATCCTTTACGTTAATATTCAAAATTAAAATCGGAAAATATTAAATAATCGTTTTAATTAACGAAAAAAAAATAAAATTATAAAAATTTTTATAAAAATATTTAGGCTGGCCACTTCGAACCAAAGTGGCGATCCGACTTCGCGATAAACGTAGCTAACGCGGCTAAATTACTAGTTAAAATTAGTTTCTTTCCTAATATAGTTAGATACTCGAACCCGGGATACGATTTTAGATTCGAAATCCGATAAAACGGTCAGTCTAAAAATATTATATCTTTTTTAAACTATTAATAAATCTAAAATTTAAATAATAAATTTGGAAAAAAAAAAGAAATTATAGAAAATATAATTCTAGAAAAAATATAAATATTTATTTTAACAACTAGCTAATCAATATAATAAAAACTAGAAAATAATTTTAAAATTATAGATAGATTATATTAAAAAAATCCAATAAAACGATTATAATTTTATTTTAAAATAGCATTAAAAAATAAAATTAAAAATAGTAGATTCTACGCTATATATATAATTAATAGACGAAAAAATTTATTGGTTTTCGATATTATTATTATAAAACAAAACAATAGCTAAAGAATAAAAATTAACTTTTATATTAAAAAATCTAAAAATGATTTATAATATTAAAATTTAAAAAATTTAAAAATTAAAAAAATATTAGATTCTTTATAAAACTTCTATCCGGGATTAATAAATGAATTATTATATATATACGTTTTATCACCGTAGTTATTATACGATAATAATAGTTATTATTTATATAGTAAAGAATTTTCGCAGTTAAAAAAAGTAGTTAACTAAGATTTATAACGTAGTTAATCGTTTTTATTTTATTATAATTTCTATTTAATTACTATTCTTTTCCTATATCAATATACCTTTTATTACTCGCAGTTTTCTACGTAATTTCAGGAATAAATATTACTTTATATACGCGGAAGAACGAGCGACCTTCTATGAAAATTTCCTTATATTAATTAAAAATACGTACGATTATAAACTACTAATATAGGTTTTAAAACTATCTATTAGGCGATAATATTATCTTTTATCTTCGTTACTTCGTTTTCGTCTATAGTCGCGCCCGAATCCAGACGGCCTATTAATCTATCTAGATACCCGACGACTATTTAACTATTAGTTCGACTACTAGCTCGGATTCTAGTAAAATAAAAGCTTTTACTAAAAGTTTAATACGGTTACTAAAACCGTATAGTTTTAGCGGATTCGAAATACGAAGCTTTAACGTTATAGTTAGAATCGACGGATTTCGGAATTTAAAATCTATTATAGTAGACGGACTAGCGAGGACTCGGTCGACGTTATCGAATAGTTCGAGTTTAGCGGTTTCGAGCTCTATTTCTTTTAATTAAAAAGATATAATAGAAGTTTATTATTAGTCAAAGTTCTATATATATTAGCTACAGTGTAGACTATTATAGAAAATACGTACGTTAAATACGATAGTAGATACTAATTAAAAAAAAGAAAAAGAAAAGACTATAAAGTATATATATTACGAAAATCCTATTATATTAAATTTTAAATAAACTATAAAAATTTATACTACGAACGTATTACGGAATAGATTCGAACTAATTTTATATAATTTTTTAGTTTAAATTAATTAAACTAGAATATTAGTTTTTATATCGTATATCTAACGCTAGCGTATTAATACTAAAGTAAATTATTTACGGAACCGACGGTTAACCGAATACTAAAGAAACAAATAAAACAATAGAAAAATATTAGAAAAAAAAATCTTTAAATAGATATTCTTTTACGTAGCTATTATTTCTATCGGCTAAAAAAATTAAATTTTTTAAATCTAATTCCGAAATCGATTTAATAGATTTTTAAAACGCGGATACTATAAAGATACTAGTTAAATAGAAAGAAATAGAATTATTAATTCCATTCAAATTTAATAAAACCCGTTATTTCTAAACAATATTAAAAAAATTTCTTTTTTTGAAAAGTTTTAAAATACTAAATAAAATCAATTTATTTTATAAATAAACGACGAAAATTTAACTCGCGAACGAATAAATGATAAAGAATTTCTTTTTAACGAAAATATAATAACTAAATTTCCCGATATTTTTTCAAATATTTAGATATAATATCTTCGATTTCGATTCGAAACGTTATTTTTTCGAATTAAAAATATTGTTTTTTTAATAAAATTAATAATATATCTCTATAATATATATTACTAATATATATCCATTTGAAAAAAAATATATTATATAGTCTTTTAGATTTCGTATATTACTCGTAAATATCGATATTCGAAAGAATTTTATAAACTTTAGATAGATTATACGAATAGCGATTATAAAAAAACAGTATTATTTCTTTTCGGAATTAGATATACTAATGAAGTCGTAAGTAAAAAATAGAACGATATATAATAAAAAAATTATTTAAAAAAAAATTCGAAAAAGACGAATAGATTTTATATTTGGACCTCGAAACGGATTGGATCGAATCGAATTTTAAAATTTCTGATTCGATTCTAATCGAATTGGAATAAAAACGGATTAGAATATAAACGGGTTAGAATATAAACGGGTTTTCGTAGATTTATCTCGTTTAAAAGACGAATTAATTAGTTATCGCGCTAGTATAGGCGCTAAATTAGCGTATATAAACTTTTCGAAGATTTTAATATATAAAAATGCTAAAAGTTATATATACGCGAATTTAGCGCCTATAATCGAATTTCTAGAATTAATTCTATAAACTATTATTTTTAGTAAATCTCGACCCGAATCTAATCCGAACGGATTCGGATCGGGTTTCAATCGGATTATATAAACTATAACCCGATCCGAATCGAAACGGATTAAATTCGGATCGAAAATTTCTATATTTCGTTTCGAAAAGTATTTATATTCCGTATAAAATATACGCTAGATACAAATTATTATAGAAAAGACCGTATTACGTCTATAATTCTATAGAAATACTTTATATTTATTAATTAGATAAACTGATTAATAGTTTATATTAATTAAAACCGCTAGAATTATAAAGCCGTCGCTATTTAATAAAACGGTTCTATCGGATACATCGATTCGATTACTATATATATTATCTTTTATATCTAATAAATAATTTTTTATATAAATTATTAATATAAATATTAGATATTATTCTATATATTATTTTATAATTGTCTATATAATAATAACGTTTTATAATATTATAATTATATCTTTATAGCTATATAAAATTAATTGCGATGATTTATATTAGAATCTTTTTACTATTTAGTAGCTCGGACTACGACTACGGCTATAGCTAGGCTCGAACGTAACGCCTGTAGTCATATAAAAACGTTGTATTACTCTACTTTCAAATCTATAGTAATTATTTTATAAAATATAAAGAAATAGAACTATAGAATAACCGATCTCCCTAAAGATATACCCCATAGAAATTAAAAAAGAGGTAGTAGTTGTGGCTAAATATACCTGCAAAGGGTTTCAATTGTTGCGAGACTAGCAACTAGCATTGTTGCGAAGGATTGTTGCGCTCCGAAGACACAACGCTCTCCGCCCCCTTTTCCTGGGCAATCATGGCGTGATACTGAGATCTAAAAGGGGTATACTGCCAACCGCAACCGAACCCTTAAACACCTCTACGACAACAACATTGGCAACAACATCTTCCTAGCAGGCGACAGCCACTAAAACTGGGTTCGTCCTTCCATTTCCCTCACCTTTTCCCCTTCTCCCATCCCCTGTCCCCCTTCCCCTACCCCAACATCCACCTAACAACCCCATCCAAAAACACAGGTCTCCGACCTCGTCTGGCCTGCAGTGGAAAAGATAGGACGAGATCAGACTGCTAGCAAGTTATCAGGCTCGTACATCTCGAGTGACGCTACCATAAACTCGTCTACCACCTTCGAGGTCAATGGCAGCCGAGGGCTAGTGGTGACCTCCTGGATATCCAACGGGACGGACTTCCTTACCCAGTTTGTGAACATGTTAAATCCGAAGCGCAAGCCAGGTAATGCCCAAATAACGCCCTCAAACATCAGCGGAGGCAACAAAACCGAGGTTTGGCGCGCGGAATACGTTCTGAATAAGTTACCTTCGGAAGAAATCGTCAACACCAATCTTATCGTCGACGTAGACAACTTTATACGCATCGCGCTCGCTGGAAGAGTTTGTATTTGAGCTTGACAAGTCTGGTCGTGCGAGGAAGGTTAACTTGCCAGGGTTCCGGATAACTTTGGACAGACAGGCCGACGGGAAGACTCTAGATGCTTTTGATGTACAGTTTCATAAGCTGATGAAACCTCTGGGCTTGATGCACTGACAATTGGACCTCGTGGTTGTGTGGATATTCTTGTGACACTCAAGCAAGACCTTACAGAAAGCTACAAGGTCTGTATTACTAAAGGCAACAATTATAGCCAGCATTATAGCACACGGTTACCTCGATGTGTGATAGTTACTATGACAAAGTCGGTCAACGTCCAGCGGAGGTGGACGCTTTCTGAGGATTGCTCCTTCCGTTTGGTGACAGACCAACAACGACAGTCGTCTGGTGTAACGGTGCCCCGAGTCGATCAAGCAATGCTCGTACTTACATTTCTATCTAACAATGGGAGGTTGCATCATCTGCGCAACGGAAGATCCCAAGCTATGTTGTGAGACCTGCTTCTCAGTAACCTACTGTTCCGATGAGTGTCAACAGACTGACCTGCACGTTCACAACATGGTTTGCAAGGAGTTCATGAATTTGGCAGATCCGGGGCCCGATGAATATCTTGCTCTCCTGTTTCCATTCGATCAGCCAGCCCCAAAGCTGGTCTGGTTCGGTCTCAAGGGCAAACCAGAAAATCGAGTACCTGATCTGTGGAGATTGCTTGGAAGCACAACTTTAAAGAGAGCCCTTGCTTGTATCCATTGCAACTACAATGCGCTACGGGGCCTATTCCTCACGTACACCTTAAAAATTTGGAGGCTCCAACAACATGAAGCAGCACAGGCTGAGGTCAATCAAAGTATTCAAGCAATTACTCACCAAACTCCGGCCCAAGAGTGGAGAGGTTCGATCGTCGTCACGGCTAGCGAAGCTGGAAAACCAACTGTCTACCGTGATATTCATATGAAAGACATTCGTAATGCGGTCGATTTCTTTGCAGTGTCCCGTGGAAGCATCCTAACACCGGACTTGCCTAACTATCATCTGGTGCGATACAAGACAAGAGGTGTTCGAGTCAACTGTGACGGAGATATCAAGCTTTTTTCCAAAAAGTACATCGAGGTCGAAGTCCCAAAAGACCATCCCGCCTTCTCCACCAAAGCAGCTCCGATATCTGATTTGGTTCGTATGCCTGTCCATGCTTGGGTATACCCACCACATCCGTTGTGGGAAAGCCAAGAGGAGGGCAGCCCTTACAAGAACGAGTCAGCAATGTTTCTACGCGAAATCCTAGACAGTGTTCAGATCGATGGCTGTGTTCCATCGCCTTTAGATCCAAACGTCGGCAGTATACTCGTGGTGCGACGGGAGAAGAAGGATATCACAGCAAAAGAAGTCGCAGCACTCTGCGATTACTGTCAGTTCAAGTTGAATCCTAAGCCTGAGGAGAATTTGTGCTACGTGAGGCCACAGCACTTCCTGGATTATATGGCGCAGGAGCATGTGTTTGATGAGCTCGACTGGACAACTGGAGCAAAAGTGCTAGATTCAGCCACCAGTCCAATCGCTGGAGAACAAAATGTTGGGAAAGGAACCGTTGGAGAGGAGGTCATTGTTCCTGGTCTTATTGGAGCAGAGACGGTTGGAGATATTGTGGAAGGGACGAACGAAGAAGAGACAGAGAGCGACGGAAAAGATAGCGATGGACAAGAGATCGCTGGAAAAGAACGTGTATGCAAATTGCAGTAAAGAACGGCACTACTTTCCCACTGGACTGCTCGACAAAAGCTAATTACGCATTTCATCCCACGATCACGAAATTCCCGGACGCTGGCTTCACTCAAATATCTCACTCTCATTGCATTGAAGGTGCGAGGTACGCTGAATGTGAGCGGTCAGCGATATTGCCCTTGCCAGATGGAAGCCTTTGGCCTAAATGCAGGGCATCTTTCCATGCAACAGCTTTCTGTGCAAAATCAATAGCACAACAAAAACATCATAGGCATCATTCACTTACAACCTCGCCGCTGCTGCGAGAACACTTTCAATCACAACGACGGATAAATTCACCGCTAGCTCCACATCTTTAAACTCCTCAGCAACCTCTGGTTCTCTCACCTTTTCTTTCTCGAAGATTCGCCTGTTGGATTGTTCGTTCCTCCAAAACCTTCACTCTGTGTCCCTTCTCTCTTCTCTACAAGCACCATCCACATTGTTTCGTGACTAAGACTGTACGATGCCGCCTTCTCTGATTGTCCTCCACCTGTATATTGGCTTCACAGAGAAGTGCCTGCTGCTCTACTGACCCGGCATGATTGTAATTTACTGAAATGATGCGCCCAGATCCGGGCTTATTGAAAAAACCAATACCCCTAGGAATTTGGCTCGCTTTAGGATGTATAACAGCGAGTTCGAAATACTAGATCAAATGAATAATACTTCATCCGTGACATCTTCATCCAAACATAGATATTTCATGGAGAACAAGGGAGTTCCGGATCCATTTATACATACCTCTTGTGTTTCAAAGACAAGTCACGAAACGACAGACGTGGCAACCTCTTCAACTCCCGCCCCACAAGAAAACGTAACCCTTCTCCTATCGTTCCAAAGATCCACATAAAGCCAACTGGGACAACGACGGAGGAAAAGATCGCTGCGGTGTACAGCAGGCGATTAAAGAAAATCGACGCAGCTGACAGTAGTTTACAACCAGATACAAAATACTTATCCTACTTTTTTCTCATTTTTAATCATTGTTGCGAAAATCATATAAGCAGTACAACTGATTTACGCATCAGTGTACACGAGCACCAACCATCCAACCCCGGCATCCTTCACATTCATCCAACCACGCAACGATAAAGCGACCAGCCTCCACAGTCACAACCCACGTTACAATCCACCCGGTTACGTACGCATAGAATTATACATCGCTCATTCATACTACAAATAGTAATCTCAACCCATATCCATCCAAACCTGCACCCACCCCACCCTCTCAACCTCTCACGCAACACCCCTCCGCAAGCCCTTTCCTTCGCTTCAAGCCTAATCAAACGCATCCACCCGTCTCTAACCCATTCTTCCCTTCTTCAACCCCACTTCGGGAAAGAAAGTCGAGAAATTAGTAACAGTTATTTAAGTTATCCTATTCTATAAAGACGAGTTCGAATAATCACAACCAACTACGGGCGAGCCCTTGCAGTGAGCGGGGAAGGGCAGATTGAGCCTGTTGGTTTATGTCTTGGTGTGTTGGGGTGCTGGTTTGGTGGGCGCTTGGGGTGTGGGATGTTATTGATGGTTAGAAGTCGAAATGATAGCCGCTGAAGAGTTCTGCTCACGATGAAAGGGGGGGGGGGGCTTATTATGGTGGGAGAGATATGAAATTATTTATTTAGCGAGAGGGTGTTAAGACGTTTGGGATTCCCAAAGATTATTAAAACCCGGAAGAAAGGGGGAAACGCAAGTAGAAAGGTAGTGCGAGCGATTTATTACCATTCAAGCCAATCTAATCTAGCAAAACAACATCGTAAACTCAACACACTCCTTCTAGACCCTTCCCATGCGGATCTAACAATTTCTACAACCCCTGATCCTGCCGAATCTCGAAATCCCTACTGACCGTAATCTGACTCTTTTGGTCACTCCCCCGATCACTATTCTCGAACCTCTCGGCATGTCTGTGCTGCTGTAACTCAGCACCATCCCATTCTCCCCCACCCGTATTAGAGCGTCGATCTACCATCTCCTCGCCTAGGAAATCCAGCTGGCGGATACAGATCCGACAATGGTCTCTACACCTTCCCGTAAACCACTTTCGTGCCCATAGGAACCAACTTCCAAAGGCGAAGATGCCGACGATACCCAGGGCGACGGGCGTGTAGTTCAGTGTCTGGATTTGGACGGGGTTGACGGTTGGTAGACAGAAAGCGATGGTGATGAAAGTGACCCAGAGGGAGGCGATAAGAGCGATAGGTTTGGAGGCACGGCCGAGTTTGAAAGGGCCGCGTTGGAAGTTTTGGGGATATGCGAGGGTCATGGCGATGGGGATGCCGTAGGATACGTAGAGGGATATTGTGGCGATGGAGGTGGTGCCGTTGAAGGCGACTTGGGAGCCGAGAGCTGGGAGGGCGAGGAGGAAGGAGCAGGTGGCGCCGAAGATGACGGTGCGGATGGGTGCTTTGAAGTGGGCGTCGATGATATGGAGACGATGGGGGATGCCTCCGTCGCGGGCGAAGGCGAACATCATTCTGGAGTTGCTCGTCTATATTTCGTTAGCACGCGGTTTGAACGGCATCTACTGTGAATGACAATCATACCAAGCTAAACAAACCGCAATGCCAAACGCATAGCATTATAAGCACCATGAGCACCAGTCCTCCTCCACGTCCACAGGCATCCGTCAATATTTGGAGAACCGGCAATGGGCTCACCCGGACAGTGTCAAAATCCTGGATGGAGAATAGCATGGCCACAATGACGAAGAACCCCAGACATGCGGACGCTGCACTGGCCGAGAGCAGTCCAAGCGGGGCGTCGCGGACAGCTCTCCTTGTTTCCTCACAGAGATGAGCACTGGCATCGTAGCCGGTGAAGGTGTATTGGGACATCAGAACGCCGGTGGCGGCAACGTATGCTGGTGACGCCCGAATGCTCCAGCCTTCGGCATTGTCGTCGGTTGCGGTTCCATCGAAGAACTTCCCGAACACGAAGCCAGCGGTTTGATGGCTGGGGGCTTGACTTAATACTGTAATAAGCAGACAAATGACTCCGGCTGAGTTCAGGGCGATGGATGTATAGATCATGTATCGAAGCTTGTGGACACTGACGAGATTGACCGCGACTTGGCTCAGGAGAATGACGGCCAGGATACCAAGGGTCTTCACTGCCGTTCCCGCATAGCCATTGCTGATTGATGCAGTCGTGGATATTAGATTGGCGAGTCCGAAATCAATACCGGTCGTAATCGCTATTTGGCCAATCAGATTGAACCTAACTGACAGATCAGCCCTGATCCTATATGATTGCAAATAGTGAGTGCCTGACCATCCAGTGATCCATGCGAAGAAGGGAGCATGATGTGGCGGTGCGAGCATGTAGGCCCAAAAGTATGGTCCACCAGATGTTGGGATTGCTGAGACAATCTCGGCCATGCTGGTGCTGACAAGAAGAGCTACTTCATTAGCTTTGTACAATGTGCAGTCCAGAGCTTGATGGGAAGCATACTGAAGAAGCTGACGATGATCCAACCAACCGACATAATGGCTGGACCACCTGTATTAAGTCCATAACTGAAAAGACTGTGTCGAATTAGCACCTGCAGATTGCATCGAAGATCAAGAGGTGTTTGTACGTTGTGATGCCGGTGATGACACTCTATTCGGTTGTCAGCATTCCCATTTCCTTGACCGTGGGCACGGGGACATGCAATGATAGAAAAAGAAGCACCAAAATTATGAAGCAATCCCCATTCTCTTTCCAGCTGTTGGGTGTATCCTAACTCCGCCAGCCGGCCTTCATCCTGGGTCTTCAATTGGGAGCCTCGATGTCGTGTACGCATGTTGATTCCTCCCAATCTGAGTCACCTGTAGTTGTTCATTCCTTGCAGAGCATTAAAGTTGGCGTAATCTTCCAGTATGGTAAAAGTAGTGACTCTGGAGAACGAGGAGACCTTGATTTCGCCCCGGTCCCAGTATGTGATGAACGGAGCGGATATTGATTGAACTGTTGAACGGAACCTCTAGGACAAACTTTAGCCTACCTCGGTCCTGTCCACATAGCTCAAGCTAAGTGAACAAGAGGCGAAGCTTGTTTCTGTGGTAGTATCAGCGGCCAATTACCAGATATTGAAGAGGGAAAAGTCAACGTCCCATGACAGTCTTAGCTGATACGCTGATACCCACAAGTGGAGCTCGCTGCGAAACGTCTAAGGATTCACTGAAGATCTTTGATTGGACAATAAATGGCAGTGGATCCATATTGTTCGAAGGATGAAACGACTGATGAAGGACCCAAAATTCACTCCGTCTCATCGACAGAATATTCATACAGTCATCGACAGCAGACGGCCAGAACAGGCTCATTCATCCGATGAGTGTTGTCCAAAAGGGTTCCAGTCAAGATGGCGACTCTGACCTGTGAAGGTGTCAAGACCCCATCACCAAAGGCAACACAAGCATGTTGGGCTTTGAGTGGACAGAACCGGACGCAGTATGTTGTAGTTGACGGGACATCCAGCAACTGGCCAAAAAGTATGATGTCCCTTCAAAACCCCTGTTGTCAATTTTAGTGATCTCTATGGCGTTCTTGAGTGAATTCATAATTTCTATCGACCAGGATCCTTCTTCAAAGCCTGCATTGGCTTTGTCGCGGGTGAGGCCATCAGGGTTGGGATGGGAGGCAATCGATACCTCGATGTGTTCTGTCCTTGACACCCGAATGCAAGGGATGTGTACGCCAGATTCTCCGTCAAGATTGAGTTAATGTATGAACGGGCGTAGGACCTATAGCATTGGTTTTATGCCCATTCCTGCGAATGCGATGGCGGTTTCACATGATCAAGTGCATCCTCCGGGGTTCACCGCGTACAACAGAGATGATCTCCGTGAGTAACAGTGGAATGATCATAGATCGAAAAACATCGTGCGGCTGAGGCTTTGACTCGGATGGTGTCATCTGTTATCCCAGCCCACACACCCGTCCTTTGTGATCTGCCTTCGCCAATAGACGCCATGAACGGACAAGAAGACCGAGTCGATGGCGTGAAATCAGATAATTCCCATCATTTCCAACCTCTGTCTGACATCCTGACGCGCGGCTGCCTCTTTCAATCTCTTCAAGAACACTTGCCCTTCAAGCGGTACTTCCGATTCAGCCTTTCCCTCCGGATGGGTAAGCCCCAAGGACACCTCCGAATTTCTTGTCTCCAGGTGGCTCATCTTCTGCATGGCTTTGAGCGTGACATCCGAGATGAATTCCCGGTCGGTCAATTCTATGGACATCATCAAATCGTCGACCTCAGATCCTCTGAACTTCGTGAAATGGAGTGTTGCGAATGTCGTGACGAGCTGTCGAAGAGGCTCCGTGCAACCGGGCTCATTGCCGGTTTCTTTGTAGGCATAAGAGATCAAGGTGACCAGATTCCCCAAGACAGTAGATCCCGCAGAGAGAGTGCCGATCCCAATCAGAACCGACCGTAGGCGCTGCCATGAGAGGTTCTTCAATTCTTCCAGCATATAACGGCATGCCATGACGTACAGTTCAGCATGTGCGAGAAAAGTTGCCTCGTAATCCAGCTGATCCGCGTTCCAGAGCTGATGACCGACCCAATTATCAAACTTCTCGGCTTGCGATGACTTTGCTTCCGGCGTGTGGCATCCTGGCCAAGTGAGGTCCTGAAGGCTATCCAACGGTCCTTCGGTCACCTCCTTTCCTTTGTTGGTGACTTCGTCGGCCGAAGCCTCGTCAACCTGATAGTCCTTGGAGCCTAAGCGGCTCGCCATAGGTTTGGAAGGCGCCGTGCTACCATGATGCACCGCCACAAGCTCATCATCCACATTGAATGAATCCCCATTCTCCTCCGAGCCATCTTTTGTAGCCGATATTGGACGCGGGTAGGGAAACCCATAGTCGCCGGTATAAAGCCACTCCAGAAAACGCTCCGCACCACCAACGGTCCAATCCGGCCAAATGATCTTCCCTTCTTCCATCTCTTTGCCTCTGCCATTGAGTATCATGCGAAGAACATCCGACTTGGCAAGCATATCCCCATGGGCGTAAAACTTCTTCGCGGAAGGTCCAACCTGGATCTCAAAGACGCGGGAGGTAAAGGCGCTGTAGCATATCGGTCAGTCTTGCACGACCGACTAAGTGAGCTGACAAACATACCTTGTACCGACCTGGCTTCCCATTCCTGTCTCGTGTGACCAATTCGTAGATGCAGAGAGTTGGCCGTTCGTGGTGGAGAGGTCTGCGTGGGGACTTTGATGGATGAAAGATATGTTGTGTTGTCAATCCATCACAATCTTCACTGTATTTGGTCATCTCATCATTCTTCCAGACTCGTCATCTACCATCCAAATCGATACATCGACTTTCCACCGCATTTTTGATCGTGTGAAGACGGTATTTGAGGCTGTTCGGGAGGAGTCATTTTGAAAGCCTGTGTCGGCACAATGATTGCTTCCCTCGGACCCATTCATTGAAGTCTGCTAGCGTGGATTCGGAGTTGGAATCCCTAGGATCTGCAGATTATCCAGTTCCAGGCGAATGGAGAGATTAAAAGGCTCAGTGCAGGCGTGAGTATAGTGAATACTTTTGGGTGCCTTCCCCTTCCGTCAAATAAGTACTTGTGCCTTGAGCTTAAAGCTGCGATATGCCCTTGACCATTCGTCACCAGCAGTATGTCCTCCGAACAATGCTCCTAACACTCGATCAATCTATCACCCAGTATGCCCTGCACCACCACTGCCGGTTCCATCAATCTTGCCACCCCTCTTCCTCAACCTCTTCTGATACTTTTCAATCTGCTGCTGAAGTTCCTTCTCTACATCTTCATGCTGCTTCTTCACATCAAGGGCGCGTTGCTGAACCTTCTCCATGACGTCCACGACGAAATCCCCGCCTTTCTCCATCAACTCCTTGACACCATCTCCTTGGAATTCATGGAACCACTCGGCAACGAATGTGGCAATGAGCTCTCGGAGTGGCTCTTTCGAATTGGTGAGGGTGTCCGTCGAAGCATAAACATGGCGAATCAGCTGGACGACGTAGTCCAGCATCTTGGGGGACAGCTTCAGAAAGAGCTCCAGCATAGCTCTGATATGTTCATAGGCCTCGTCCTTAAGATGGGTGAGTTCGAGGTAGTGAGCGAAGACGTAGAGTTTCGAATGTTGAAGAAGTGTAAATGCACGTATAGTAGCCAGCTGCTCGGGCTCAGGGCTGATAGTTGCTGTTACGAGTGGCTTATGTTCAGTCGAGACACCCATTTCGTTGACTTTGTGAGTTGGACGTGCAGAATCCAGCTGTTCGCTGGTGTGTACGGGAGTTGTCTGGTATGCACCATTAACGTTGCAATTGGCCATGCCGTCAGTGAGTTCGATGTCGATGTCTTTGTCTGGACCAGTCTGTCGCATGACGGGTACCGACACGTGGTAATGCCCAAAGTAAAGAAAGTCGAGCAGTTGACGAATGGTCAACTCATCCCATTCTGTAAAGTCAATCTTGCGATCTTCGCTGTCTTTCCACTTCCCGTCGATAATCTTTTTCAACATTGGGGACTGTCTCAGGACAGTCGCATGGGCAATGAAGTGCTTGCGCGCAGGGCCTGCGTAGATTGAAAAGGCGGGAGACTCGTACAGGCTGGTGGTACCCTCGGATGCAGTGTCACTGGATCGGTCAGCATGGATGTCGAATCAAGCCTTCACAAATTTGTTACCTCGTTGATGGTGCCGCCATCTAGCTGACTCCCACAGGTTGGGTTGCCAGGATCTGATCTGCAGGATATATGAGAATCTCGTATCCTGAGGAATCCACCTCGTCGAAGGCGGTCGCGGTGACTGAAAAGGAGGTAGAAGGTCATGGCAGGAGGATAATCTGGTGGGATGGGTCATGTCGTGTCAACACAACTCAAATGAATGATGAGCAAATGAAAGTGCAGGATGAAGTTCGGCGATTAGAACATCACGGTACCCTCCTGCTTGCTTCGATATAGGTGTAGAAGCAACTTGTATCCACGACTCGAACATCCCAGTCAGATAGCTCTCGACGTGTGCACCAGACCTTCTTTATGTTCCAAGCCTCAGGGCAGCCCCAACAAGCTTGATCAGCATCGAAATAGATTCGGATCCTTTGCAACTTCACCAGGTGACTGAAAGCAATTCGCCAGAATAACTCCCATGTACCGCCTAATTCCGAGTTATGATTCGGCGTTCTTGCGGAATACCCCGGATGAAAACAGACACGCAGGTTTCGGATTGTACGAATCCACTGCGGGGGCACACCTTGGACGAAGTACATCAATGTGCCGAGATCAGAGATGTCGAAGGTGCCGCTTGCATAGAGGATATTGCTGGCTTCGACATAAACCTGGCGACATGACTGAAGGAACGATATTATGCCCGTCTTCTCGGCATAACCACAGTCAGACTCTTTTGGGCGACCGGTCCATGCTCTGATGCTACAACACCTTTCTGGTGGGGTGCAGCCCTTGCAGACACGTGAGCCAAGGCGACCAGGGAGAAGATCGATATGGTAGAGATTATTCTCGATGACATAGGTCCAAATTTGCAGTCGTATCTCTGGTGGCAAACGAGCCAGCAGCGTACAGACTTGGTCGGTGGATGAGAGTGAAGCATCAGTGAGGCTTGTTCGATCTGTAGCAAGGGGTTGTGGATTGTTGACTCGAGGCTTGGCCTTTAAGAAACGGGTAGTGGAGATAGCTACACCGTTGGACACAGCGCGTCTTTCTTCTGGAGAAGAATGGCATACTCGGGGTTACCAGTTCCCTTCCCTGGTTGTTCGCAAGAGGTCGCGATTCAATGCCAAGAATGGCTGCCTGGCTCCAATGTCACGTGAACTTCTACTTCGCCCCGCCATCTTCAGGTATACAAGCAGACAAGCAGATGTCAACCTCCAAGAAGAGCTCAATACCCACTACGATCAAAGCCACTGTGGGCCCCGTGTTTGGTGTCGTTTTGTGAGTCTGACAGCAGAAGAATGTCTTACCTAATGAGTTTCAAGAAGGCGCTACATAGTAAGAGACTGCGCGTCAAAGCTGCCACGTCGAAGTTTGGAGCAACCAGTGGACCACTCGGCCATCCATCGGATGAATCGGCCTTGGTGACTCGGACCAAGCAGCTACAGGCTGTTTCGACATCAACTCTTCTCGAACGCCTTCCCCTCGAAATTAGGCTGCAGATCTGGGAAGAAGTTCTTGGTGGCAATCTGTTCCATATGACGGCTGATCCACCGCACCGAGGACCTTTCTGCATGATAGACGAAACATGTGATGGACGACCTGGTTGGCGACGGCAAACACGGGACCTCGGTCGCTATCTCTGCCGCGAGTTCTCTCCAGATATGGTATCAACCGGAAAGGCATCTTACCCCAGATGTCAAGGATCTCAGGGAGAGCCATGCTTTTTTTCGGGTCCCGAAGTGACCGCTTTCAACCCCTTATCTCTACTCCTGACATGCAGGCAAATACATGAAGAAGCGGTGGAAATGCTCTACTCTACCAACACCTTCAACTTCGACTATGAGGCGGTACTCGCTCAGTTTTTGTCTTTAGATTCAAGACGACATGTCAAGCATATCCGGTCAGTGCATGTCAGTACGGCCATGTGGAGGATCAGTTGCGGGGAACTCACTCCCATCTACACTGCTGCCTCCGTCGCTCCTGTCCGGGAGCCTTGGATAAGACTTTGGCCACTGCTATTGGAGTTCGAGAACCTGATGCATGTGCGTCTCGACATCTATGGCACTTCGAAAAATGGGCTACAAGTGGAAGACCTGGAGCCTGTTCGGCAGCTTCGCGGTCTGAAAACATTTGACTTGGCTATATGGCGTGATGTGTCCTGGCCCGATTCTTCCAAGCAAGACTTGTCCCTTTCGGTACCAATACAGGAGTCTATCCGAAGCAGCGTTTGCAATTGAACAAATTCTGAAGGCGTCCACCAGTGCTTAGATTAAATTTCGTGGCACGCAGATATATGAGGGCGAGTATCCTGGTCACTGCCTATCAGGTAACAAGCAGCTCGGCCTAGTCCCGTGCCACGTTACAACTTTACTCATCAACTAATATATTCATCGAGTTGCAGCTGCAACTACATCGCGATAGCCTGATCGCAGCGCCTCTACCTTCTACTCCCTTGCACTGGGACAATGACTTTTTAGGTCTTGTCCGCTCGTATTATTAGTGGTACTAGGTTGAGGTAGTCTCTATCAGGAGGAGAACCCAGCGGCCATCTTGGAAGGCCAAGCAATGCAAACAATTAAAATTCAAATCCAAGTCACCTAAGATCAGATGCACCCAAACTGGTATGAGATATCGGATATTTGGGTATTTCCAAGCGGACTTTTCCCCATTTGAACGCCCTAGGCAGTCGCTACAGGACTCTCAATTCCCAAAGTGGCCTGGATCATCGGCATAATCCCTTTGGTGATACACTCAGGGCATCTCCACTTGGTCCCCGAGCTATCTAACAGCCCCCACGGCTCCTCTCTACCCTGTTCTCCTTCCCGAATATAGTAACTACCAATCAAAACCCAAATCATCCATCCGACCCTCTGCTCTGGCAGGAACTTCCCTAAGCAAGCCGCAAAAGGCGCAGAATATTGGTCGGGTGTCTGAGAGAACCCCCATTCGGACATCACCAAGGGATAAACCGTCTTGACGTCGGGACCGATCGGCCCCAGAGCTGCGAAAGAGTTCTGTGTCAATTTGGCTCTTTTGTTCGTGCAATTCGTTTCATCCAGGTCGTAATCGTGAACCTCAAGGACGATTTTGTTCTTGTAGGCGAGCTTGGATGGGTCGAAATCGATATCTCTGAAGCCTCCGTCGTTGAAGATCGGCCGTAATTGAGTATCGTAATATAAGCCGGAGAAAAAGATTAGTAGGTCTGGGTTGGCTCTGTGGACAGCCTCCGCTCCAGCAGTCATATTGCCATACCACGTATCCCAGCTGACTTTCACGTTTGGGGAACCGTATGCAGGTCGCAGTTCGTTGCGTAGCGCCATACTCACGAAACTCGGCCATGTTTTGCCCTGGATGTCAACTTCAATGAGCTATGAGATCGAGGAAGTGTTCTTGCAAGTCTGATAACGTACGTGGTCCGCCATGAAGCCCAAAGCTCGCTCCCATTTTTTCGTATCGAAGAACACATCCCCAAACCAAGCGTTGCCGTCATCTTTTTTACAACACCATCCAGCCTTGGACACATGATTGTCAAGGTGAACATATATCCCCTGTCTGGCGCACTCAAGCGCAATTGCATCGAACACCTTCAAGATATCAGTATTGGACTTGAACTCCAGCGATGAGCGGATCAATACCTCTAAACGAGTGGTCTCTTTCGTGAACGACTTGTTTTTGTCCAATACAGCATTGAGCACTTCCGTACCATTCTTTTCGCCTAGGGCGGCGACAAAAGTTGTTCCAAGTTGTCCATCGCTTTGTTTGTCAAGAATGTCATCCACCATCTGAACCGCCCAAGTAAGACGGATTCTATAAGAATGATTTGGTCAGCGACAGGGCGCACCTGGCTGGAGAGATCACGTACGCATTCATGCCAGTGCTTTTAACTTTCGTAACGATATCTGCGACGGACATCTTGTCCAATCCCTCGGGCACCATTGTCTCCCCATGTCCTGGCCAGTTTACGCCAGCGTAGGTCAGGTTCACGCCATCGGCGTTTGTCATCCACCGACCATCGGTGTAGAAAGGCTTTATGGAGAAAGGTTGGCGGGTGAGGCTTTCGACCGCGTATGATGGTAACGCACAAAGCACGGTGCTGAGAAGGACTAAAATCGGAGAGATTGTCAGGCTTTAAGCTCGTCCTGGGAGCGCATGGATTCTAAGGCTTACCGATTGGCAAGCTGTACATCTTGGCGAGGAGATAAGCAAATAAAAGATGATGAGCACATCATCGGTGGGCGTTGGAGGTTTTTATTGAAATTGAAACAATGTCGTCCGACACGATGGGGCTGTTTCTAAAATTCGGATCGGATATGCATTGAAACGCGGGATGCGGCTAAAAGCACGACCCATTTAGATGTTGCACAAATAACGCGACGTTTTGTGACAGATCTATTTACCCTACCTTCGTCTGCTATTTTCGTAGGACTCACAACGGAAATGGCAAAGTTGCAGAAGCAAGATGCCTCAGAATCCACATGTGCACGGCTGAACCTTTAGTCGAGACGATTTGATGTATCAAGATCAACCAAGAAAACCAAAAACAGCTTACCGCATCGACTATACAAAGAAGAACACCGTAGATAATTACGCAAGCGAAGGTGATCTCGGTATCCCCGAGACTTCCCACCGGTCATCAGCAGTTCCTGTGGATCAGTGACCGCTGTCTGGCTTGAGACAGACAGCACCACACAATAGATATTACCGAGCTCCTCTCGCGGTATGTTTTTAGATTTCAAGGAGAGACAAGCAACTTGGAGGTTTCGGGGAGCTGTAACCGTTGCATTGCAAAGTGGCGTAGGGGTTATAGATCCAGCATATGGGACCCCAGCTGGAACTTACAACTATCGGGTAACTTTTCTGGGTGTGAAAGGAGACTTCAGACTCACAGTCTACTGACTCTGCCTGTTGAGCAGGAGAAAGGACGAGAACAATACCTGAACTCGAAGTCAACGTGCCATGCCGCTAAGAACCAATGTGTACTGGAAGCATTTAGACGACTTCAGTACCCCCTAGGGTTTGATTATTAATCCATCACCTTTTCCAGTTTTGAAAACAATCCAAACCACTTCCGAGGGTTCTGTCATGGGTGACCAACACCACGTTCGATCGGCTGACGCTGGATATCAAAGAAGATACCCCTCACGGTTCAGCGACCCTACGACATCAGCATGGCTTGCAGTGTTTCATGGCTGCAGACAGTCCGAACCCACGGGACTGTGCGCCTTGTGTATCTATGGCCAATCGCCGACCGCGATCTTACAGCACAGGACCCAGTCTTGACTTTGGTGCGGCCCAGCAGCTGTTGTGCCTTCAGCGTGCAGAAGTCAACAATCTTTGAGATGATCGAGCGTCCCTGGACGAAGAACAACCGGGTCAGAGAGCAGTCAACTGGAGTGTGGATTGCCATTGCTCTTGCGAGTGATTCGTCCGTGGCACCAGGTGGTACCTCCCACGCCATGTGCCATGCAGATCAGCATGTGTCTTTCCCAAGTTGGGAGGCCGAATCACCCAAAGCATGCGCCTTGACAGTCTACACGATATGCAAAGCTCTCGAGGCTCTATCAGTCTACAAAAGCCCCTCAGCTTTTTCGCAGCGCTATTGAAATTCCAGAAATTGTGTCCTCTGGTCGATTTATCTCCCGTTCGACCACTGGACATCACTCGATAGTTCGTACACTTGATCCCGTTTCGGCATCTTCTGTGCTGTGGTCATGGTCCGTCGCAAATCTAAGAACAATCGATGGGGAATGACGACAACATACTCCGTATGTGGTGGATCACCTTCCCCTGGCCGCTCTCCCGCATCGGCCGCCAAGGGATGGCCTGCTTATGATTACCAATGCGTACTAGACGACTCGGAAGAAAAAGGCACAGACAGCTTATGATTGGCAGATTCCGCTGCAGTGCGACCGGACGCTAAGGTAAGGTACTCGAACTCATACTGGTCGCGGGGAAAAAATGATACCAGCGCCGCAGCCATCGAGCAATCATGAGAAACTGGCGGTGTTGGACTCAAAGGGTCCGGTGGGACCTGTTGTATGTGGGGATATCCCAGTCTTGTTAGGAGTACCGCTCCATCCAAGTCTTCTCCTCACAATTATCATCCCAAGGTTGACTTTGAGAAATTCCATTGGATCAGGAGAATACTCCTATTCGGCCCCACAGCGGGATGACACCTACAGCCATTACGCGATAGTCCAGATCTGGAGAAAAGCTTCATTGCTTTCCTTTCTCCCATTCGTCATTTGGGAGCATCAGCCAGACGATTGATTCGACTTAAAGCTGCAACTGGCTGTCGTTTGTGCGGATAATATTCTTTCCAAGGATTGTCCTGTGGACGCCTTCTACTTCCGGGTTTCGTCCATCAAAGGAGTCAGGATCTTGACTTCTTCACTTTCAGCAACCGGCTCATTCATGCAATCGTTCACAGAATGCTTTAAGGTCTCTCCTTGGTGAAGCTTGAAACCCTTTCAGACCAAAATATCAATATCGCAACAATCCATTAACATCATTACTCACGAGGATCATCTTCCCCAACCGAAATGGAACCTCCGGCTGACCTGACGTCCGGGCAAAAGAACGCTCTCATGATCACAGAGAGGGTCGTGTCGATTTTCTCCATCCTTGGGATCTTCTTTGTATTGGTCACCTTCTACTTCCTAAGTTCGTTCAACAAACCCATCAATCGTCTGGTATTCTATGCTTCCTTCGGCAACTTAGGCATGAACATCGCCTGCCTCATCTCCGAGGATGGTATCAACGCTGGTCCGCTATCGACTCTGTGCCAATTCCAGGCTTTTCTAATTCAGATGTGCGGTGTCCTGCAGAATCATTTCTATGCGCGGTTGCTGACAGTGCAACCACAGGTTCTTGGGTGTCGATGCATTCTGGTCCTGCTGCATGGCATGCAACGTCTATCTGGCTTTCTTCCACAAATACACCGACCGCCAGCTTCGCTCCCTTGACAAGTGGTATCTCTTGGGTTGCTACGGCGCCTCGTTTGTGCCTGCTCTTACTTTCCTCTTCGTGTCAACCCAGGGACGTGGGAAAATCTATGGTCCAGCTAGGGTAAGCTCACCCATCATTTAGATAAAGGGAGAAACGCTGACCTGGTAAGCTTTGGTGCTGGATCGACCAGGATTGGGATTTTATGCGTATAGCCATGCTTTACGGGATCGTCTGGTATGTCCCCATCAATGTTCAATAACAACACTTATCATAGAAATCTGACTTTCTGCCTACAAGGATCGCCATTGTCTTTGCCTTTGCCATCTACATTAGAGCAGGCCGCGTGATCTACAAACGCCGCGACAAACTAAAAGGTTTCCTCAACCCCCTCAACGAAAACCCCTTCACCACCGGCGTCGTCACCACCGAAATCGACGTCACCATCCGGCCCGCCGACCAAATCTCCCCACCCACGGATGAAAACCGCGGACGAAACCCCTTCGACAAAACCTTCGAGGGCATCCCCGGCATGGAAGAAGGCAACGGCAGACCAGACCCTTACACCGTCGAAATTGGCGTCGGCGAAAACACCCGCGACCGCAAACCCTCGAAACCAGAAATATTCCAGATGCGCTCCATCACACGCGAGGAAGCCCTGAAGGAGAACCCAAACCCCGGCGCCTGGCTGTACGCACGAGTCGCATTCCTCTTCTTCCTCTCCATGCTCATCATCTGGATCCCCTCATCCGCCAACAGGGTATACAGTCTCGTCTACCCCGACCGTATTAATTTCGCCCTCAACTACGTCTCCGCTCTCGTGCTGCCCTCTCAAGGCGTCCTGAACGCCATCGTCTACGTCCTGACTTCGCAAACCGCCTGCCGCGAACTCGTCAACGCGCTTCGAGGTCGCGGTACCATGCCTTGGCGGCACCTTGTCGGGAAGGGAAGAGGAGGCTTCATGGGAATGCAGAATAGGCGTGGGCGCAAAGGGAGTGAGAGTTCGATCGGGGATCGCAGGAAGAGCTTCCACATGTTGCAGAGTCGGGCTGGAACCAGCGAAGTCAGTGTGCCGATGGTGGCGCATACGGCCAACTAAATAAGCTTGGAAAGGCTTGTAGTGAGGAGGAGGTTCGTTGAATGGGTGAAGGGTTTTTGGTTGCTGCAATTGGGGAAATGGGGATGGATGATGATGACACGCTTTTTCTTGGATACCAGCGACTCTTGGATATCAGCGACGGCCTTTGGGGATGATTCACGCAGATTATTTCTTTTGATACCCAGGTATGTCTTACGGTGGGTTTTCTAGTTCGAAAGGATCCACCATGGCGTTGAAAAGGGGGGTGCGCAGAACATCTGGTACGAATATACTCGAAATTCAATGCAAACGGTTCTCAGACTTGTCGTTAAGAATACATCTGGTCTGCAATAAGACATCATCGCGCTGGGATTGGTCGTCTGATCTGGACGAGAATCAAGATATGGTATCTCATATTCGATCGTCTCAAGGGCGATTAATTTCTCGTCGTAATCCTTTAGGTTCTCGTTACCATATTATTTTAGCGACCTTAGTCATCTTTCCATCCTGTCTCCACGCAAAGCAATGCAGCAGCGCCGGTTGATGTCGCTGGCGGCTGATTTTTCCTTTGGAGAAAAGATTCGCTACGAATTCGAGCGGTTCCCAACAAATGACCGAACACAATCGCGGACAAGGTAGGTAGGCATGTTCATTCGAGAGAAATACTAGATCAAACAACCTCAATCGAGATCGTCCGGAAAACGTTCGTTTCCGACTCCAAAGTCCATGCATCTAGCACAACCAGTGCAGCCCCGATACCCTTGCCTTGGCACATTTTACATGTCCATCTACCATCGGTGATCCCTATTGTGAACCGGTGCATTCGTCTGAAAGTAGCAGTCCAGTGAAGGGACAGGTCTCATGGTTCCAAGTGGCCGGTGCGCGGGCTCTGCTTGCTGTACATCTCCAGCAGCGACACCTGGACCCCTTCTGTTGGTATATGCTCCAGTCTTCGACTCCTATAGCATCCACCTGCGGCTTCGGATTCTGTGCTGCAGTATCTCCAATAAAATGGTCCATCTCTTTCATGCCTTCCCCTCACTCATTTCAAAAGCTCGGTGTCATCTTCCTCCATCTAAAATTCGCTCCTTCACGTATTCCGTGTGGTGCCTTGTCTTTATCATTGGCCACACAGTCTTCTATATGTGTAGAGTACGTTCTTATCGATGTTTCGATCCCTTCCTCAACGCACACCCACTTTGCAACTTCATCAACCTCTCCTTCTCCTCCTCGCTCGGATCTTCAAACTCCCCTTTCTTAATCTTAAATCCCTTCTTCGCCCACTCTTCATACTCCTCCATACCCACTTCATGGAACGCCTTGCCCAAATCCCTCGCCACTCGATCATCCCACGCGGCGCCTTCTTGCACTCTCACATCATCCGGTCGCCCCATGATCTCCGCTTTCCGTGCACCGTCTTTCATCTTCTGGTCCATCTTCTCTTCGGCGCGTTTGCTGGGGCGTCGAGGCCGACCGGAGCATTTGAGGATGAAGTCGTAGTCGAGTTCGTAGCCGAGTTCGTCATAGGTTGGACTCCCGCGGGGTCCTTTCTGGAGGCACTTGGTGGAAGGCATGGGTTCTTTCGGTTCGGTTGTCTTCTTCTTTCTTCGCTTTGGGGATGGAGGGCACAGAGCTTTGGTTTCGACGGCGGCATCGGGTTCGTTGTCAAGGGCACTGGTGCTGTTCTCTTCTTGCGCGGACTTGCTGATCTTGTAGGCGGCTTTTTCGATGTCGACAGCCGTAATCGGCTCTCCTGCTTCTTTACTCAACCTCGCACGAAGAGTTGTGGTTTTCTCGAAGATAGAAGCATATTCCTTAGCGGTGTAGTTGATTTTGCGATTGGCATTGCCATTATCCTCAATTCCCTTGTTCTTGCGTTTCTTGGTATTTCCCTCCACGTCGGTCTGCCAATGGAGCCAGCGAAAGAGCTCGTCGGAGAAGAAAGGGATGGTGACTGGGTCGTAGCAGGAGAGGAGAAGGGAGGCGGTGGCCGGACCGATGCCTTTCAGCTTGCTGAGAGTGGAGATGGCTTTACTCGGATTCGGATCCTCAGACATCAGGGAGAAAGCAGAGGCGGTCGTCTTTCGGACATCTTCCACAGGATTAGAGGCGACGAGCTTGGCAAGACTAGGACGGTAGGTGCCGAATTTGCTGCATCAAGATTGATATAAGTGCTGGGCGCATGGGTAAACAGGGGCTTTACGAGACGTACAGCTTCCATTCCACTAGGCTCTGCACCTCCGTCTTCTGTAGAAAAGCTTCCCCATCTTTCTTGCGTTCAGCGACAACTTCTGGAACATCGGTATAGCGCAGCTCCTGGAGGCCTTCAAGCTTTTCCGGGAGGTTTTTCTTTTCAAGGTCATAGCACGTTCGATACGTTTTAAAGTCGTCGTATGATATCGTATCCGGTGCCCGCTTGGTATGCATGTTCGGCTCTGTAGTCGAGCGGTCAGATATCGTGGTGGTATTTGTGAGGGTCGATTTCCATCTGATCAAGAGGAAAAACAAGATTACCCACGTCAACGACGCGATTATCACTGTTTACGCGCGATCGCGAATGACGTCACTGCCTCCTTACTCCGTACCGTCTGAACCTCATTTCGATATCCTCGTACGTACTCGCATTATTATTGGCTCTTTCTAACAGTGCCCCCCTATATGGCTGCGCGTGCCCCCTTTAAATTACAAACGCCTAGCCGCTAGAGGTACCGCCGAAGCGATATCTAATTTAGCGTAGGCCTATATACAGCTATCTAGATTGTTTTCTATCGTTTTTTAATTTACTATCGTTAAAATTACTTTTTTTTCGTTTATATCCTTCTTTTCTATATTTATATTTCTTTTTTATTTTTACTATAAACGTTTTTATCATTTTTATTATATCTATCGCTGTTATTATATTTATTATAATTTTTACTATTATCGCTATTATTATTTTAATATTATTTTTCAATAATATTAAATTGTTATTTTTCTTTTCTACTAGAAATATAAAACTTTTTTCTCGATCTATAAATATCAATAATATATTACTTTAAATAATTATACGAAGATATAAAACTATATTATTATCTTTAATAGAAAAGAAACTAAAAATAAAAAGTTTTATAAAATTTAATTTAAATATTTTCGAAATACTATTTGTAAAACGTAGAAATATAATTATTATTATATTTTTTTTAAATTGTAAAACTATCGATTTAATAGCTATAGTTTATATTTTTTAAAAAAAAAACTCGTTATTAAAATTTTAGAATATATCTATTAATTTTTTTCTTTTTTTTTTAAATTATATCTCTATTATATTAGCGCTATTACTAGCGAAACTCAAAAGAAAAAAATTAAATATCTATATATCTAATAGTAATAACGTTAAATTACTTTTTATAAATCTAAAAAACAAAATCGAAAAAAAAAGATTATATTATTACTTTAAATAGCTTCTATAATAACAAATCAAGAAAAAAAAATAAAGTAAATAATTGTTTTAATTAGTATATAGTACTTTACACGAAAGCTAGAAAATATAAATAAATAGAAATTATTAAAAAAAAATGGATTTAATAGATAGTAATATAAATTTTTTTCGTTTATAAAATTTAATTAGAGTTTCTCCGATATAATTACAGGATAGAATTTATTTATTAATTTTAAAATCAAATCGATATAGTCTTTTACAATATTAAATCTAAATTATTATAATTTTATATATTTTTTTAATAATTAGTTACTTTTTTCTAAAATATAAAGAGTAAAAAAATTACAAATAACTATTAAAAGAGTTTTATTCGTTTTTTATTTCATTAAATATCTCTAACTTTTATATAGCGATAATCTATACAGATAATGTAGTGCCTCTCGATTACGATCCAATTCACATTATCTCAGAGCATACCAAGGCTTCACTACTTCAACTGTTAATGGGAATTCCGGGCCCTGAAAATGGCCGACTAAAACTGCAATGCAAAGTACTTTCACCACATCGCCTTTGTTCCTGCACATCAGAATATACAACAAAATACGTAGGACAAAAGCAAAGATGGACAGAATTTCACGCTCCACGACTTGATAAGAAAGGCGACCTAGCAGAGAGAGATCGACACGGCGTCAGATTGATATTGAATTATGGTCTAGGTACTATGTAGTAAGTGATACCGCGTCGTTGGATACTCTCAAGCCCTATCTGTCCTCCTCACGTGGTCACATCAGTAGATACGTCGCAGGGTATAAGATCTTCCGTCCTTTTTCTCTCCGATTAGAGACCGCCAGTCTCTATCATTATGAGACCCTGTGGAAGTACCTGAAATCTAAGTTCAGACTCGATCGATACTATTCAAGAATGGCCATTGGGACGCCGAGGCCTGTTTCGTTGAAATTGCTTGCAATTTTGCGATGCTGGTCTTCCGCCACCCCGTCGTCTATGAAACTTGACCATTCCCAGTCTTCTATTGTGGCAAGATCTCGAAAACTAAAGAGAACAATGGATAGATATGAATTTCATTCATGTCTGATCATGGCTTTGTTCGTACTGCAACGTCTTGTGAACTGTATTTTCCTATCTCTATGTCATGATACTGTCGAAGTGGTACTGTCGTACGCCAAAGTTACTACTGGACTTCGAAATAAGACTGTTGAAAGTGGAATCTGTTAAGCGGCCGTTCATTTTCCAACGCGACATTTTGTCAGTTGTACGTTCTATGGGTGGTACACAACAGAAAGCTCCCAGCATAAAACCACTTCGGGCTGGAACTCAAGACCTATGATCCTGCAACCGCAGTATGGGAGCTCGACTCGCCACGATGGGACAACTTTCTAGACCGATGTCGAAGCCTTCTGAGGATAAAACCGAGAGTGCAACTATACAACGCCCCACACGCTCGTCAAACACTTTTCTGTTCGAAAAGCTTCCAGCAGAACTGCAGGTCATGATCATACGCTTTGCAATGCCTCAACATGATCTGCGTTTCACAGGTCATAATCGAGCACACGAAGAATCCGTACCAGGCGAGCCCGGCAGGTATAGATGGAATGCTTCTATCCGGAAAGCCGACTCGGCCCGTGTCGCTGGATATATTCACCCGCGAAGCCTGTATGCACATTGGCGTGTCAGCTCGCGCCATGATCTGTTTCGATCAACTTGTGGGGACACATTCTCCACCACATTTTCTACCGAGTCGGGTGCCGGCAAACTATGTACGATGTTTCACCTCGATGCAACGCTATTAGCTCAACATTAGGCCAGTAAACACAATTTGGATTTCAAGACGAGCGAATATGAATACGGTTGAAGAAGCCGGGTACAGCCTTGAACCCAAGGAACTCAAGGAACAGCTTCGCTTAACCTCCGACATGCTTGTAGAGAATGACAATATGTCGCACCTAACAGTCACCTTCCCTTGTTGTTGCTCCCTATCGTCGGTCAGAGATGGGCCTAGTTGCCTCCGCCATTTTGGATATCCTCACTCTTCTCAATCGCATCAAGGTAGCCACTACCGTCTTTTTCATACCAGCCGCAGTGAGATATGTCCGGTGGTATCAGTAAGATGTCCGTTAGACACATCCGATAGGAGTCCCTCATTATGTATGGATACCCTGTTCGCGATTTATCGACTTATCTTATTGCTACAACGAAAGGCGCAAATTGCGCCCGGGGGTTTGACCGAGGACGTAGTTCGCCCGTCTCCATAACGGGGCTAAAATACTGCATAAGACAGACCGTAGGACGCTTTCCTAAGCGATTGAGTGGAGCTTTCCTCCCTTTGGTGCCAAGCGTCAGGCGGTCACTCTGAGTGATCTTGCCACCCTGCGGCCGTTTGTGACGGTAACACAACGGATCACGCAGCTTGTATCCCCCGAGCATCCTCACGTGGTCTGGCCATTTGTCTTTGCTGAGACTCGCTCATCTGGAATGCTATTGTTAAGCAAAGCTTTGGCAAGCATTTAGCTTTTTGTACCCAACGTTGGTCCAAGAGTCAACGGCCGCATATGCCTTGTGGAATGAGTCTGGAATCTTAGGCTTAGGAGATAGGTTTTGTTACCCCTTGTTGGGCTATCACCATGACCTTAATTGTGACTGGAGGTAAGTATCGAGGTGACGCGTAAGACTGACTTTTCGTGGCGACTATATTACCCACCAGAACGGTAAGATGTGCGCTCGGGGTGTATGACTTAGCACCCGATACGAGAACAGAGGGCTATACCGCCATTGCATAGCAAGGTTAGTCAGGTCTTCCATGATCGTCGAATGCCCTCTCCGTTGCGTTAGCAGGCGAGGAGTTGTTCCTACATGCAGAGGGTCTTACATGTAAGCAAGGTCATCACCGCCTTCGTTCATGCATCATCATCGTGCTCTGATAGCGACTGAAGCATCGGGCGTAGTGACGAGCTTCTGTGGCATGGGTGTAGCTTACGCCCAAGGGTCTGAGAACTTTCTCGAGCCGCGGTATCCGTTCATTACAAGGCGGTGAGTTCTCGCATTCGGCCATGATAGGCCTGTTTGGATGAGGCATGCCAGAGTAGTACTTCACGGGTCACGGCCAGTGTCAAAGTGGACATCCAAAATCTTGGGACCGGCCATGGATAAACCACATGCTGTGACATGAAACGTGCCGCTAGGCAAAAAAACAAACAAAACAAATGCTGGATACAAGGATTCTGGAACAAGTTACATGGACAATTCCAGAAACAGCGCCGAGTCGATGGGAATATTGAGGCAAAACTTGCGGTACTCTGTGCACCTAAAGGCTTGGTGACCGCTGGATTGGAAAACTCTGCGTCTTACGGAGGTTCTTCGTATCGCCTGAAAATAAGCTGACCAGCAAGTGTCAGCTTAGCTTACCCTTAATGGTTGCCTTCTCCATAAAAGCTGAAATCTCCGGCTGACACGAGGACCCCTCTTCCATACAGGCATCATATAAATTCGAGGCCTCGCAAGAGTTGCAGAGTCTATCATCAAGCAGACAGCACAGAGCGAACATAGGTGTTGCTTCGCCATCGACGCAAACCAACAATAGCAAGTATGCGCGTCCAGTTCCTTACACCAGTGGCTCTTGCCATCTTGTTGCCCGCTTTGCAAGCAGCTGCTCAGGTAAGTCTCGTCAGTCTTCTGTATCAGCCTTTCACTTATACCTTCCAGACTTGCGGAGCCAAGCTGCCCAATTGCGCAGCAGGCCTAACCTGCGTCAAGAGCGGCAACAATCAAATTGGCGTTTGCAAAACCGAATGCTCCCTTACAACAGATCAGCTCCCTTGTCCAGCTGGCCAGCAATGCCGAGCACTCCCCCAGCCATCGACTCAGCAATTTGGCTATTGCTCAGGCAAAGTAACTTCCACGCCCCCGAAGCCAGCAACTTCCACGGCCCCAGAGCCGGCAACTCCATCCTGCGGAGGTTTCATTGGAAAAGACTGTGAAGGAGAGAATGAAGAGTGTATCGACGATCCAAGCGATGACTGTGATCCTATGAACGGAGGATCCGATTGCCCAGGTATCTGTGTCGCAAGATGCGGTGGCTCTACCGGCTCACAGTGCGAGGACGCATACACATGTGTCGATAACCCGAAAGACGACTGTGATCCATGGTTGGGTGGTGTAAACTGCTCGGGTCTTTGTGTCTTGAGGCCAGAAGAGGATACGCAGAGGCTTTGCGACTCTAGGGGCCTGCCACCTTGTCTCCAGGGCGAAACTTGCGTCCATGATATGAGCAACAGCTGTGGTGCAGCATCAAACTGCCCAGGCTTCTGCATGGTAGTTTAGATTGTTGGCTAGGTGTGGAACAAGGGCTTGGAAATGGGTTTTGATAACCGTGCCCCCCTGCCAGGCTGCGCGTGCCCCCTTTGCGCCTAATCAGCCAATCAAACGGTATACAGCGTCGGACTTCGAAGTTCCGGGTCTAAATACGGGGTAAGTCTTAGTTACGGCCTCGAAATTCTTAAAGACGTCTGATTAACCAGCTTACTATATACTAAACCTATACTTAATTGCAGCTAGAAAAGAGTATCGAGCTATTTATCTTCGATCCTAACTCCTATATAATTTTAAATACTAGAAGCGACTGGGAAGGGGTCGAAATTCCTTCTGAAACCTCGCCTGTGTAGGGGGGCACGCGCAGCCTGGCAGGGGGGCACGGTTATCAAGACCCTTGGAAATAGAATACTTGGACAGTTGGACACTATGCTCGTAACTTCACACTCCTTTATGAATGATGTACCTTTTTGAATATAGCCTGAAAGACCTCGAGAGCACGGACCCAAAGTCTTGATGCCACTTTCTCCGCCATAAAGTAGGCACGGGATAGCACCACACCACGCGATTATTACTGTTTACGCGCGATCGCCAATGACGTCACTGCCTCCTTACCGTCTGAATCTCATTTCGATATCCTCGTGCGTACTCGCATTGACTCGTCCATTCTCTGTCTTTTCCTCGGATCCGCTTCGAGTCATAGCTCGGTAAAAGTACAGTCTTCCCAATCGGTACCGCCGCGGTCTACAACATCCATGGCAGTGTCAGAGCTTCGCTCCACCTCGTCTCTACGTCTCTAAAACCGCCTCGATCACCTTTCAATCTAATTTGAAATAGGAGGTTTCTTGCTTGCACAAAACCAATTGGAGTCACAATGGCCCTCGGCCAAGTCCTCTGCCTCAAGGCTCCAGATCTATGTCTTGCCTTAGCCCCTGGGAGTAGCCCGTCCTCTTCCTGCTCAACTCCTATCTTATACGCACCTAAGCAGCGCCACATCAACAATATCAAGCCCGATGTGGTTCTCCCGCAAATAATTCTCCGGAAAACGCACGCGAGTCTACACCGGCGTGCTAGGCTATTGCTGGGTCCTGAAATTCCTTGGCTCTCCTAAAAACGTCCAAGGGATATCATGGTAACAATATTACCACATTATTGGCACCATTATTACCAACATCACCAACATCAAGGGTTACTAGTACTAATTAAGGTAGCTGCTATCTTAGCGGCAAATTCATCGAGATTCCAAGAACAACTACCGAGACTAAAAAGACCAAGGAAGACTAATGCACCCCGCAAACGCCATCTCCAATACCCCTGAAAAGCCATCGCAACGCCAGCTCAAATGGTGCAAGCCTTTTCTTCCAACTGTCCGCCAATCACGTATTCGGAGCATCATCTTCAAGCCAACGAGATCTTGGCACTCTACTCATTGCTTCAGGCGCAAGTCTCTCAGGCAGGACTGGTGACAGTAACAGAGAGAGATCTTCCAAACATGTAGGGACTTTACCGGTACACACTGAACTATTATACCATTCACCGGTTTTCCCCCTTTTCCCAATCTCTTTATCACCCGACCCACGCCTCTAACACAAAATAAACCTCCGCTCCCAAACCCCTTACATCCAACCAACAACCCACGTCACAATCTCTCCACAAAAGATTTTACCCGCCACCACCACGGACATATTTACATACATCCATACCTCCCTCCGTCCAACCAACTCCACCATATCACACCTTATCTCGCTTCTCGCTTCTCGCTTCCCTTCCAACCCCCCGCTCCCAACCCCAGCATGCATGCCTCGGCCATATTCCGGAGGCAAGCAGTAGCGATATACATAAGCGCCCACGCGCGATTCGCACGCCACACGCACTCTCCTCTTTTCTCAGCCGAGATTACCTGTGCTTGCCTGCCGGGACGTCGATCATTGCGTTTTTTTCCTACTCGTGCGTTCCGTGCGTTCTTTTTTCCTTCGGCTTTCGGAACCCGGAAGGAAAAGGAAATATCGCTATTGGTGGAGCAGAGCAAAGGATGGGATGATGTGAGGGCGGGACGGGTGTGAATCTTTTTGTGGGTCTGCGTTTAATTTGTTGGTGGTTGAGAGGGGGAGGGACCTGCATGGTGAGGGGTTTAGATGTTTTGATTCGTGTTTGATCATGCTGGTTGAGACATTTGTTGGGTGTTGCTGTCGGTAAAATTTGCGGGGGGAGGGTACGCTGGAGGCCGTATGTTGTAGACACGGTTAGATGGGTTGAGGCGGTTGACCAAGGCCAAACCATTCCAAAAAGGAAGGAAAGGAAAGGAAATGTGAATAGTATGTATATGTATAGCATTACCCATATAGGTACAAAAAGAACTATATACAAACACCCCATCCAGACAGAGACAAAAAGAAAATGTACTGCACGAAGGGTATCACAAATTCCACACCAGCGATCCAAAAAACCACACACACAGAGACCAAGATCCCCAATACACCGCCCGCCCCCTTCCAGATCCTGGGAATCCACACCTCATAATCTTCATATACATTTTGCCTATCAACCACCTCATGACGAAATATGACTCCCCGCCCAAGTCCCCCCCTTCTCATCATCCGAACTACTCCGAATAATCTCCTTCTCGCTCTCACTCGGGCTCTGACTCCTCGTAGCATCAGGCCTCGACGTCCGATCTCTCCTCCCAGGCAAATAGACATTTGAAGCCGTACCCATCAGCTGCTTGACTTTCGACGGCGGTTCCGTCGTCGAGGCCATAGGACCCGTGACGCCCGTGACAGCCGTCGCGGACGAGGACGTCGAAGCTTCCTTGTTGGCGACGTTCATCTCGGTCACGACTTCGATGTCTTGCGTTTTGAGGATGTGGGGGTCGGTTTCGGCGGCGGCCATATTGCGGCCGTTGGCGACGGAGCCACGCATTGCGCGGGGGCCGACGGAGGCCCAGTTCCCGACTGCTCGGCGGGGCGGGGGGGCTTCGGGGTCGGAGGTGCTGCCGAAGGTGCGGTCTTTGAGTTCGTGGCTGTGATGGGAGTTGGCGCCGTTGCCCATCCAGCGGGAGCCTTCGGTGAAGCCGGCTTTACTGAGGCCCATGAGTTGGTTGAGGACGGTGAATTCGAGTTTGAGTTTGATGGCGTAGATCATGGGTTTGATGCTGGCTTGGGCGGTGTATTCTTTGCTGAATTCGAGGCCGATGAGAACGATGTCCATGCCGATGCAGACTAGATTGATCAGGATGAGTTGGAGCATCACTTTCCGGGTCATGCTGTGGTAGACGGAGCCCAGGATGCGGACCGTCGAGACGATGTAGAAGGTTGAGATGGTGCATTCTTGCAGGGTGAAACCAACGAGCTGTATGCGTTCCATGACGTCGAATTTGGGTTGCCAGAAGGGTTGGTTGGGAGAATTGATGCCGACAGTGAAGACGATGGTGGGGATATGGAAACAAACGCCGTCCGCGATAATCATCCAAAGGATGTAACGTAAGGTCTTCTGATTGCGGACGACCAGATGGAGCCGGGAGTAAAGAACGAATGCTTGTCCAGTGACCATCGTGACCCATCCTATTTCGATGAAAGGGAGGGTAACCGTCCATCCTGAGCCCACTAGGAAACTCAGGATGAATCCAATTGCGTGCAAAGCACATCCCCAAGAGCTGACAAGCAGCGACCAAAAGTAGAGACCGCTTCGTCTTCTGAAGGTGAGAAATACAGTCAAATCAAGTTCGATAACGAAAACCCATGCAACTGCAGTGGCAGCCGCAAGGATACAGTAATCCAGGGGAGAATAGGGAAGGGCCGCGCGTTTAACGATGAGATCCAGCATCGTGACTGTCAAGTATCCGAATGACTTGGACGAGAAGCATACAACGAGACGACAAACATTGATCGATTCCGACTCCGGATGTCGCAGCAGCAGTTCGGGAAAAAGAGCACGGGAAAAACGCAAGAACGGAAGTATTTGAGAGTGCAGTAGCAAAGGAGGCCCAAACATAGATCAACCACTTAGAGTGCTAAAAAGGGTACTAGAGGACGGATTGGCGATATGACGGTCATTGCACGTTCGTGGCGCACACGGGACAAGATAGTACCACACGTTTTGGAAGCACGGCTAGCGGACCATATATGGTCGACCCAATGAGACGGGGAACAATGCAGTCGCTGCATGCACGGATCTCTTTGGATCTCAGGTACGCTGCGAGGCTACTGCTTCTTTACGTAGGAGAGTGCTTGATCCGGAAGAGCATCGCGTGTAGTTCTCTTCCCTGTTCCCCTGTGTCCACATGGTTCGCAGGGCCAGGCTGCATGGATTGGTAACGAGACTCCTTTAGACGTGCATCCTCCTTGAGGGAATAATATTAATCGCTTCAGCTGAAGCCTTGGAGGCCGTAAGACGGCACGGCGACACCTGTACCTTGGGGATAGCGCCGGCGATGCTCAGGTACGCGATGCGCAGTTGGCACGGCAGAGGGAAAGATTGGCCGAGGGGAGGGCTGGAAGGAATAATAACAAGTTTCTGGGGAAAGGTGTCAGCGACGACTCCCGGACTCGCCCTGGGCTTTTCGGAGAATTTCCCACCTTAGCTGCAGGAGCTGTCATCAAACACGACAAATGCAGTAGGCGCACCAATGGACAGCGACAGGGATCATAGCAGATGGGGACCCCTCTCCCTAAGCCATTGCTCCACCATTGGAAGCCTAGAGAAACTAAGCTTGCCGATCATGGCCCATATCGCTCGTATCTGCTGCCGGCTTCGTCGAGTCTGGAAATGTATGCAAGATCCAAGACGCAGACGGCACATGCATGTGACCGACGCAGAGGTGCATGATGGAATCATGGAATACACGTGCTGTGGGATGGGCTGCATGCGGCACGATCCAAGGTTGAAGGTTCTGCTGATCATTCTGATCATTCAGCCGTATGGCATCTGTCAACAGAAAGTCAATACCGTGGAGTCGGTGGAGAAGCCAAGGGGTCAAGTCCGGTATGGAGCAGCCTCAAGGCTTGTCCGGCTCCATGACTGAAGATGGCGTTTCCCCACAAATTCGTCCAAATGAGGACGGCGACTGCTGACGACCGGACTTTACCGACGACTACTGACGCCACGGCCGCTGCAAGCCAAATCGGTACTGGGAGATTGACTTGTGCTGATCTCGGATTTCTAGCGGCGGCCTTCCCCTCCTTGCCATGTCTGGGAATTGCTTGGGACTGGTAATAATAATGCAAATTATAATGAAAAGGAGAGCTGGACCCTGGTTGCTTGGTCGACTCAACGACATGGCTTCATCCGTTCCTCAATGCTCGAGCCTTCTGATCATGGTTCGGGGTCCCCTGCTCTCATCCCTGGGGACTTCCACAACGATTTCAACGGTATTGAAGAAGGGCCAGCCAATAGGTTTGATGCAGTGACCACTCATGTATAAGGGGCGACCAACGGTACACTATTTGATTCTCAGATGAAGGACTGGTAGGCTAAATCGTCAATGGCTGCCACGAAGCTGGATTGCCTGACTTTGTGGGAGTTCGATACCCAAGATCTTCGTTATGCATGGCCAACGCCCAGGTCTACTGCAAGAGCAGAGGTCCGATCCAGCAAATCAGAGCATCTCGAGATATCCTTCGTATGAGATTTCTCCGACCTTGCAGTAGTGCTTTTTGCCAATGCAAATATGACACTTCCAATCAACCCGGCATCTCTTAGCAAAACCAGTCGGGGACTATGAGGAGCAGTAGGGAACAACGCCCAAAATTTTGATGGCAGGGATAACCCAGCACCGCAGATGGCTGCTACAAGAATCCCCTCTTTCAATCGTTTTGGACAAGGATCCTTGCTCCTGGTGCAGAGAGGGCCATAGATCCAATCTGGTAACTCGAGCGACTCCCTCAATGACAACAGGACCCAGTGGAACAGTCAAACAACAAATGGTGCTCGGATTTGTCACGCTGCCTGGATTATGATTCGCGAAGTAATCCTCCGGGATTCGGCTGCCTTTCCGAAATTGATGGATGGTCTAGTCGAGGCAAGAAGCAGTAAGTGGTGCAGATACTGTACAACTGTAGGTGATTGGTGCTTCTGCCCAAAACGCAACAGAATGTTTTTACAACACCGATGAATCTCACTCATAAGTGCTCGCGGCGTTGCCTCACTGTTGACTCCGCAGTGAAGCAGCGTATGTCCGTAATTTCGATAATGAATGGAAGCTTTTAAGCCCATCATGAAACACCTGGAGATCTCAAAGTTGCGGTAAGACGAATTGGCTGGGACAAAACGAATACATAAGTTACCTAGAATGAGGTTCCCGTCTAAACCGGTCCAGGTAATATTCCGAAGAAAAGTGCGAACAGCACAGCAACGATGACCACATTTCAGTAAGGACTCCTATGAGACCAGGGATGCACGATAGACTCAGGCAGTGGTTGGCTTGCCAAATCCGGACACTAAGCCCATTATCTTATGCTATGGTAGAGTATCGATTTGGCTGGCAGTCGAGGTATCGGATGCCCACTCCGCTGGGTCGAAGGGATACATAGCCGCTGAGAGTGTCCGAACGATTCTGCTCACCTCGTGCCGTATACTTTCAATATGTCCTCTGCCACTTTTTTGAGCATTCTATGCTGCCTCCAGGTCTCGAAGTCGCCCACCCAAAGTCACGCACTCTCTTTACGCAAGGCACAGAGAATGTAGAGACCCCTCAAGTCTGTACTCTATGGTGAAATAACTTCCATATGTATATACTCTACCGTTAACTTTTTTGTAGACAGCAACACCCAGAACTCTATCAACAAGTAATCCTCCATTCTGACATTCTCTTACCTGTACTCCTTCGGAGTGGCCCTCGCTATCCAAATCAACAACTTTCACCACTCGCCATACGTGAAGGAAAAGCCGCTCGGTCCAGAGTGAAGGTCAAGTGAATATTTCATCTTTGTGACGTAATGATGGCTGACTGAATGCAGAATCAACAGTAGCCCCGGGCTGTTGTCTGACCCTCCTCGACTTTCGATCTTCTTCTCTATCGGAACTTGGATCTTAGCTGGGCAACGCCGTCGGTGGTTGCTTTCCCGAACCCTCTTAGAGCTACTTGGTCACCATGCTGTCTCTAGTTCACTCGCGGAGAAGCTTTATAGCACTTGTCGCACTCGTACTTTCTGTACTCTGCCTAGTTCTTTCTCGCCATCCAAAAGCCCATTCCAAGTTTGAATATTATCAGCATCACCAGCAGTCTTCCCGAGCTTCTACCCATGAGAATTCCAACCGGCTAAATGGCCTTCGTGGTCGTCATACACACCTCCACTCTGTTGAGACTGACAAGTCTTCCGAGAATCTGCTTCATCCAGCTGAAGGCTACGTTGCTGCCGTACCGGATACCGAAGACTATTTTAACAATGCGACGTCAACAACACAACGAGACCTGCTTATCCCGCGCGCAACGATTGATTTTGGCTGGTACAAATGCAAGGGAGGCAAGCTTCTGCAGATGATACAGGATAACCAGCGACCGATATTTCTCCATCGGGATCTGAGTGATTGGGCATTCGGAACGCCTCTGAAACAAGACAGGGAACATGGCGTGAATGGACTTGCACAGCCGATGCTTGATCAACTCGGCTACGCCAATTTGAAGGCTGGAGACTTTGTGTCAAAGATAGCAAGCCAGAGAGAGAAGTTCAAGCTGAACCGAAATACCTATGTGAGTTTCCATCGAATGCGTTGTATATTATACAGTTAAACTGAACTAATATAGCCTCCTACATACGGGTTCTACAAAAACGAGCACGTTATTCGAGAAGCTATGCATATAATTATCGCGACTCAAATGGTCTCACCAAGACACTTTGTTGGCAAGGATAATCCGGTACCCCTTCTTAATCGATGGTCGGATTGGACCTGGGCAGTTTGGGAAAGTGTGTGTATTGGTAATCAAAAGTCAGCCACAGACCTGCGGTACATTCTCCACGATCATATTACGACTCTGGACACAAGGATGATCATGCACCAAATCACTGGAACACCAATCCTCGAAAATGTTGACCTACGTCTGGACTGGCCCGGACTATTGTTCACGATGGATCAAGATGAAGGCTTGGCTTTATTGGGAACTGCTCACGGTCAGGGGATTGCCTATTTAATCCGAGATCACAGCGATCAGATACAGACAAGGAAACCGACTGTCCGTATGTGGACGGTCTTGCACCCGGCTTTTCGTGACGCTCCAGGGAACGGCTACTACTACCTACTCTGGGATCTCAAGCCGGACCTACCGTTTGGAGCAAATGGTCAAGGCTTGGGCCAGCCGTCTGGTGGTCCACCTCCACCACCACCACCACCACCGCCACCGGCGGGCTGGGATCCATCACAACAGAATCCAGGACAGCCTCCTGGTCCGCCACCGCCCCCACCACCTCCTCCCGGACAATGATCAGATCAATCCAACATCTACTTTTCCGAAAACCACTGCTAATACGGTCAAGACTCGCAGTCACGTTCTTTTCAACTCGTGAATGCAAACAACAAAAAGCCAACCCAAGAAAGTGTAAAAGACAGCTAAATTTGACAAATCCAAACATAGTGCCAGGGCCTACGGAAAGAACCGGAATCTGGAGGAAGCAAATCCCAGTGGGGAATTCAACTCCAGCTTCATTGTGCAGAAGACCAGTAAGTCTGGACGATCATGCAGGATGGTTGGTTGGTCCTCCTTTCCCAACTTTGGACTGACCCAGCCGCGGGAGCTCGAAGTGTATGAAAATTGCCGCACAGGGTCCAATAGTGGCAAAAAGAAAGCATAGATAGACAAAAATATTTTTAACCATCAATTTTTCTATATCATCCTAACTTTTGCTATTGAAGTGAGGCCCAAACGAGGATACATACATCGCCCTTCACCACCCTAGGATCGAGAATGAATGATAGAAAAGGGTACTACCATTCAGGCTTGGACAAAAGTAATCGAGAGTGCATAGATTGGACGGTATCAGGGTGTTGATGGGATATGTAAGATATGTTGTGGATATGGTGCTTGAAGACAACAGGTCCATCAAACTTGTGAAGTCTGGATGGGAGTAAACACTTGAGTATACATACATACATATAGCATTGTCATAAAAGCTACCTTATCCCCGCCCCCATCTCACTCCCCAAGGCTCCTCCTCCTCCTTCCGGATGGACTCAACTCCATCCCTATCCCTATCCCTATCCCTACCCCTACTCAACCCTGCACCCATTATCCTGATCCCACCCCTCCTCCCCACATCTCCAATCCCCCTCAATACTCAGTCCCGCGAAAGCTTGGTTCGGTTTGAACACCGCCGTCCACACCCCCTCCCCCACCTTCTCAGCCAAATGCTTACAAACCCTCTTCCCATCCACCCTTCCCCCACCAAACTCTGCTGATAATAACGAAAGCCAAAAAAGCCCTCATCTTCAGCGCAAGGGATCGCACACTCATCCACCCCGCCCACATAGCCTTTATTCTTCTTCGCGGTGGCAGGGAAGTTGAAGGTGTTGGGGCAGGACATCTTGAATGGGTACTCGTTGTAAGGGCCGTAATGCCAGACTTGCTTGTCGGAGGTGGGGAGTGGGCAGAGGGGAAGGCGGTGGGCTGGTTGGAGAAGGGGATGGCGCCGATTTTGGCGTAGCCGTTGTCCCAGATGTAGGGGGTTGCGTCTTTGCTGTAGATGAGGGAGCAGGCGCCCGTGGTGGGGTAGAAGGTTTGGCCCTGGATGGCGTGGGGATCGTCAGTACGTTGTTGTTGTATGCCGGGTATGAAGCGAGTACAGGAGACGGAGTAGGGTGGTGAGACTTATGGTGGACGTGTAAGATCGGCTTGGTCGGCAGGAGAAGCAGAACGATTGACTTACGTTGCAGTCGCACGAGTTCTTGTGGCAGTTGGTCTCGCATTCTTCAAGTGATTTGGCTTTTGGGAGCCAGAAATACGCACCCCACGGGGCGTTGATGCAGTAGAGGTTGTATTCTTGGCCATTGATGGTCTCAGTCTTGCCCTCGTAAGCCGGGCAAACAGATCGGGTTCCACGTGTATCGCCAGAGGACTCTTCCTTGAAAATGTTGTTGGGCTGAAGTGGGGATTGCGCGAAACGAGCTGAGAGCTGATGGTAAAGATCAGGGTTGGACAAGGCTTCAATCACCTCGGGAGAGTTGGGTAGGTTGGCGGACGGGCTGTGAAGTCCAGAGTCATGGACTTCAGATGGGTTGAGTCATGACCTACTGGTTTGGAAGCTCACCCTTGTTGGTGCTGGGCCACGACGGCAAAGCATAATCCATAACAAGCAAAGAAGCAAACGCGGTCAATTGCATCTTGAGTATATTCGACAACGGTTGATGTGCGGACGGAATGTAGACCTGCAAGACAGGACACTGGACCTCAAAGAGACAATGACCTGGCTATGGATCACCCTATCATTCGGAATCCCATTCAGTCTCAGATAGTCATCCCAGGTGGGTGATGATGTCAAGAAGCTCCGTTAGAGCGATGTCTAAGCTCCAAGACTAACGCTTCTGAAGGAATTGTCATTGCTGTATATCTCTTGCCAGTGGTAGATCATATCCGGGACGCTTCCAATAGGAGCGCGCCGATGTGCCTGGGACAAAGTAGAAGCTGCAGGCGTTGCACTGATGGCTGGCATTTACCATATCTGGTAGATCGAGATGTGACAGATTCGGGTATCTGCTGCTTGGGAGAGTGGAGATGCTGTTGAAGCCAATCAATCAATCACGAGCAACAAAACCCAGGGGTTAGAGAAATGACATCCAATGCACATCGTCGATCTTCGGAATCTAAAGCCTCGGGATTGTTCGGCAAAACCATTGCGGGCGAGAGCTTGATGCTGATATCAGATCAGTCGATCCAGCAATCCTGTTTAGACAGCTGAATGCAATAGTTGAAGAGTGATCTCACGTGTTTTGAAGGAGATGCGAAAGACAAGCTGTCTGTTTCCCCTACTGGGATGTTTATCCTCCGTAGAGCATCTTCGGCATTGCGCCATTCGGTTGGTGTCTTCGATAGTCCTGTTGGCAGATGATTGTCCCTGGGATGTGCTAACTTTAGTTGCTTTTCAGACAAAAGGCTTTTGGATTCATCAGCGACACAAGAAATCGGAAAGGCAGGCCAGCTTGGGAGAAGATACACCTAGGTGGGCTAGGGAGTAAGTCATCGTATTGATAATCGTGGAATGCATCGCTTGGGTAATGCTGAAGAGTAACATCTCTTGATTCTGCCTGAAATGATTCACCTTGACACCTTTGCTTTTATGGGTATCCCGTCTTTGCTTCCGTAAATCACGTCGCGCCTTACCACAGCAATATTACCAGGAGCTCAACCCCTGCAGCTCCCTTGTCATCTCCAGGAATGCCCGCTTCTCTTTCCCCGACTCGAACTCAATCTTCATCTTCTCGATACTTCGCGAACCGTATGCCTCCTCCTCCAAAAGCTCAGTCTGTGTTTGTGGGCTTTTGCCTTTCTTTGCCTGTTCACCAGCCGGAGAGCCTCGGATATCCAAGCCTTTGATCTTGACACAGCTCTCGCCGTCCTCCCGAATGCGTACCGAGTTTCTTGGTGGTGGGTATATCCTGAATGTGATGTACTCGTCGCCGTTGGAGGGCCGGAAGTTGGGAGAGTAATGGATCATGCACACCAGACAATTGGGGTCGGTCGCGTCGCGGAATATCCTGAGATTTTCTAGTCCACAGAGTTGAAGGCGAGGAGAGAATGCACGGACGAAAGGTGAAGGGTGTAATCGCATGGTGCGGGAGGTGGGAAAGCTTTTGATCAGCTGCAGCGGCGATAGAAGGCTGGACTGGAAATCAGAAGCCTGGGACGCCGATTCGAAAGAGTAGGTAACCCATGACGTTTCAATAGTCTTGAAGGGCGCGCCGGAGTTTGCAGCTTTGTAGTATCGAAGTTCGGTCGGCTGACGTATGACGACCTTTTTCTCGTTGGACCACAGGGTATATGGTAGGGTCTCGCGGTCTTGCGGTACTGGAAGCAGTCAGTAGAGTTGACTGGTGGGTTGCTTGTGTATTGCCTCACATTTCTGCTGTATACAGAGCTTCCCGTCCGCCGCGATGGTCCAGATGCTACGCACTGTTCGAGAGCCTTTGCTAGCTGACCACTTCTTCCTTAAGGTTATTCGTAGGGTACAGGTGGATGCTCCCTTGGTTAAACCCATTCTCCCCGGCATCGACTCGTTTACTTGGGTGAAGTCCATCGATGCACCCGGTCTGAAGTAACAGTTAGCAGGTATCCCATTGGGTTCGAAATGAGCTATACCCACAGTTCACAAAGTATAGTTGCCTCCGGCAGAAGTGGTAGTTCCTTGGTTGCATCATGAACGGGAGCCTCCTGCGGTCGGTTCGAACTCCGTGGACGTGGAGCTGGCTCAATTTCAGGGGCTTGTAAGGACCTTCTTGGCTCGCCGGTGTGTCGAATATGTTTTGCTGGATTCCCTAGCGTCGGAGCATCGTTGTGAGTAAAGGTTTTGAGGACGAACTTGGGGTGATCTGAGGGTTTTGATGGCCAGGATGGATCAGCTGATTGGTCTTGTTGATAAACAGGCGGAGCTTCGGCATGGTAAGAAACGGAGTCAGTTGTGTACATGTTGAATTCTCGATTGACATCTATTTGATGGCCTTTGTTAGGTACAGGAGGTGGGCAGGCGACATGTTTGTCCAGATTGTCCAGGTTATTGAAATCGATGGATCTGGCGATATCCATAGTTTTCGAGAATTGGGTGGTGCGAGTTCGTGAGCTTCTGGGCGCTGAATGGTAGCAGGGAATACCCAAGGTCCGTTGGATCTCCCAGCCATTGCTGAGTAACGGGATGTGGGTCGCATTATCACCATGGACGCATGTCCCACGCCCCACGATTCATGGTCTCTGATCAAGCTAGGTATGAACCCAGAAGTTCCCGTCGAGAATAACGAAGGGTGATAGGCGCGCAACAAGACCGCCAGCATTATTCTAACTTTCCCGAGCTTTGTGTCGGTCGCACTAAAGCTTCGGGTCCCTTGGCCGGCCGTGTGTGGCTCCCTGGAGGTGCAAGCGTGTCAATCATCTGCATGAGATGACCCATAAACGGGTTGTGGTCTCGTGATGACCGGGCGAAATGCATAAGTGGGTTGGGAAGGTAATGTTCGAAACGGGCGAGAAAGCCAGGAAGCCGACGCTGAAGCTGGAGTCTCGGGACTGCAGCGGTTAGACGAGGACTGCATATTCTCGATGAACCGACGTTGACAATTGTACGTGAAACAAGATGTATAAGTGCTGTCTGGAGACAGCACTCATACTTTTCCCCATCTCATCTCCCCATCGTACGGTGCCTTCCTCTGCGTACCGTTTCCAAGATGTGATTCGGAAGATCAGTGTTGTGTACGAGATGCCATGACTGTGGTAGCCATCTAGAGCTGCGGTTGAACTGGTCAGTATGATTCTCTAGAGAAACAGTTGGAGAAATCTGAGGTCCAGAGATCATCATGAACGATTAGATGAATCCAACCGAAGGAGCAGTTGAGGCTCCTCGGACGACCCCTGCTAGTGGGGTTTCGGCCGAAGAGCCGCACGGATCAAGTGCCAGGGTCTGGATGTTTACTCTTGGCTTCTTTTGGGTGGAAGTGAGCAGTCACTTTCAATTATCGAACACTTTCATTTCTACCTACCATCTTTTGGTGCACTTTCTGCCAGCATTTCCCTTTGCATTTGCTATGGTGTTTGCTTGTGCTCTATTGCTATGATCATTTCTCAGCTCCGTATAACAGCATGGCACTCAACAGCCCAAAGGTTGTCGTAGACGCTGCCAGTAGCCAGGCAAGTCGATTGGACCCGGCAGTCTTACCTGCATCTACCCGCACTACAATCGAAGATCTGAAATAATACCCACTCGCTAATCGGTTAACAGGACACGCACCTGCATCCTCTTGGTCTCGAAAACCAACCGCTACACGAGTCTCGCTCCAACCCCTGGAATAATCCCAAGAAGCGACCGAGCACTTCAGATCTCGGACATCTCCCCGATGCTACTCAGCCGGGCCTCGGTCAATCAAAAGAGAGCAATGGTGCAGATTCGCATCCTCAGAAAAGGAGTCGAGCGGCCGACTGGCCACTCAGGAGCACCGATGACTCCACCTCTTCTATCATCACCCATCGACCAACAAACAAGTCCCCCATCTCACCAGCTCAACGCCGCAAACAGGCTCGCATGGCTCGTCCGTCCGTTTTCCTCGAGGGGAGTATGAATGACCGTGTCAGCAAGAAGCCGCCCAGCATCTACCTGGGAGATGACGCAGCAATGGACCAGTACCACAATCAGACTTCCTCCCACGGCTACGACTCTCACGACACTTCCGCTATCCACGACGAAAAGACATACTACGATGCCGGCATCGAGACTGCAAAGCCATCAGGAATGTACCGCTTTGGAAAGGCTTTGGCCAGCGCTTTCAACCCGGTCAGCGTCTGGCAAGGCATCAGTGGTTATCGGAAGGTGAAGGACGATCACAAGCAGCCAGACAAGATTATCTTACAAGAGAGGAAAATCAAGGCAGAAAAAGCGTATGCCGAATTGAAGAAGACCGGCTTCAAAGGCACCCAGCCCTTCGCCTTCCGAGGCTCGAGCATCGATGGGTCAGGCTTCAGTGAAAGGACAAGTCATCGTCACTCAATGGACTCAACGCTCGATTTCGACCAACACCACGCCTCGGCCTTATCCAAAGACAAGCAGCCTACGCCAGCAGGCTCCAAAGACATGCTGATCGCTAGCGCTCTGCTCCGATCCCGGCGTGAAATAGCCCCCCTCGCTCACGAAGAGGCCGGACGGGAGACCGGACGAAAGACGTCGCTGAGCCTTCCTCGACCATCGCTCCAAGGTTTGAAGAAGGCCAAGTCTCATTTCAACCTATCAGCTCCGAAACGAAAAGCAGCCGACGCAGCATTGCTCTCGCCCAAGTCGGATCATCCATCTGAACCGAATGACAACCAGAGACTGACCAGGCAGCCCTCAAAGAAGAACATCGCCAAGCAAAGAAAATTGAGCAAACAAGTCAGTGATCTCGAGAGCAAATTACAAACGGCTCGCCGTGAGCTTGAGCTTTCCCGTGGACAAGTACCCGAGATCCCCAAAATACCCAAGTCTGGTCGGAAGCCTTTCAAGCCTGGAGCGTTGCCGTCTCTCCCGTCGGAGTCCTTTTTGAACTCAACGGAGGAAAGCTTCCCAGCCGAAAGCGACTCCGAGTGGAAGCCATCAACATCACGCAAGAGGCGTGAACAGACCTCGACGCCTAAAAAACCTGCAATCAAAACCGCGACAGTAAGGAAAACCCCATTGAAAGGGAAAGCGCAGAACAAAGGACATGAGTCAGCACCGACAAGCTCTGGCAAAAAGAGGAAACTATCTGGCGAGCGGGCCTCCGATAGAAGCTACAAACCTGGGCACAGCACGGACAATGGATCAGATTCGGATTGGGTTACGGCTGTAAAGAAAGCCTCACGTGGTCATAGAGCGCAGGAACAGGGTACCTTCATGAGTGCTGCCGACAAACCAACGTCGAAGCACTCGCCCGTTGGTGCATCCAAAGGAACTCAAAAGCATTCATCGCAGGTTCAACCAGCCGTCCCACCTGTTCCAGCAATGAGCACTCGTTTCGATCCTGCCAAGGTGGACAAGCAGAAGCTGTTGGCAATGCGCTCTGTTCCGAAGGATCATCTCCCCTTTGGCTCTCATCTCGATGACATTGTCAACCTCCAGAAAGAATATCCTCATGTTGGGCAAAAGATGTTGGATGAGTACCTGTCAGGCCTTTCGAAGAACAATAAGCCAGGCCTCAACCCGGCATCACCCCCTCAAGCAGTGAGGTCTGAAGACACGTCAGCACGGGCGCGTCAAGCATGCAAGAACTCCTCCCCAAGTAGGTCGGGGGCTAAGAATCTGTCTACGATCGACGAAGCCATCACCTTGGATCCATCCAAAGACAAATCTATCCCGCCCCTCCCTCGTAGTCCGATGAAGGATACGCGTAATCCAACCCTCTCTCGAACCTCCACCGCAAAACCTATCGATAAACTGCTACCTGACATTCAAAAAGAGGACTACAAATGGCCCGAAGACGTCTTCTAGACGGAACACATGACCACGACCTAAGGGTAGCACCCTAGACAATCCCTTACTTTCTGCTGCTTCTCATTTGCCGCACAAAAACCACGCATTTTCGGTTAAGCGTCGACATCATCCAAGGGAAGCGTTGAATAGTCCAAGAGCTGGCGTTTGACTGCACCGCCTGGGGGACGATGAAGACGACATGAGTGGCGTTCAATTGCCGCTTTATGACACACATGACGATGGATACCAGACTGCAATTTGCTAAGTCTTTCAATCGATGTCTATGCATGTTATCATAGCTGGCTCGTACCCTCCTACTACAGTCGTTCGAAAACTCCTGCGATGCCCCTTTCTTCCAGATCTTGTTCATTCGTATTGCAAATGTAAGTGGGGTTCCACTGTCTCCCGTTGTTTTCTTCTCTGCCTCGACCTTCTCGCCAGTCTTAGATCCGGCTTCGCTTGCGCGAACTCGCGTGGCCCATTGATATTTCGAGTCATGTTCAGCGCATTCAGGATCTCTTCGTGGCGCCGATCCCAGGCCATTGTCGCTCTCGTTGGATAATACGCCGCGATAATCTCTACTGTTACTCCTTTCATGTATTTTAAACCCCAGCAACGCATTCACGCCTTGTGTACCTATGGCATCGAAAGTCCGCGATATCTCGAGACAGCCTAGGCAGTAGCCCTATCAGGGTTAGCAAGCTTGGCAATCTAGTAGGCCTTCCATCTTTATCTCTAGACTGCAGGTATTTCATCACACCCCGCATACGTAATGCTGCTTGATCTGAACGTTCGGCTCTGATGATGCGGGGAACGGGAAGGATCGTATCGTCCTGCTGGGACAGCATCAGACTCAATTCCCACCATCCTCACATACCATGTCTGTCGCACAGTCTCGTCTCCTTCAAATCAGGGACATCCTGACCATGAACAGGACTGCCACCACTATCCCCTTCAATCCCAATTGCACAAAATTTCCCAGCCGGAAAGATGTGCCAAAGCGAGCGGACGCTCCGGAAGGGGCCGCATGGGTTTGGGGCGAAGATGACCAGGTACACAGCTCAAAGTCTTCACCATCTGTGTCAACTGAGTGGAATCTTAGCTTGGTCGAATCAATCTTCTCACCCCAACGAGGGTCAAAGCGGCTACAGCTGAGATCAAGACCGGAGAAACTATTGCTCTCAAGTGAGACCTGCTTGACCATCCCATTTTCGGATCTGGCTCACATCAGCAGCCTACCCATGAATGTCCCGGAGATCCCCTGCTTCCATCGAGAAACCTTCAAACACGAGATCAAAGCCCTGCTCCCCGGAAGAGCCTATGATGATGTCTACACACTGAACACGCAGAGCGGGACCCAATGGGATGGTTTCAGACATGTAAGGTCTTGACCCGTTGACCCGTTTCACGCTGAAGCAAGACAGATCTCTCACCTGGCTACTGGAACGTTTTACAACAACGCACACGAAGCCGATATTGTTGGACCGGACGCGAACTTTAAGGACTCCATCCACCATTGGAGCGTGCATGGCGGTCTGGTCGGAAGAGGCATACTGCTTGATTACAGGGCCTATGCAGACAAGAAAGGCATTCAATACGACAGCTTCATCGATCACCGGATCCCCTACGAGGAGCTTTACCTTTGTGGCAAAGACCAGGGCATCGACATTCGACCCGAGGCACAGGGTGGCCATATTAAGATCGGTGACATTCTGTTCATACGCTCTGGCTTTGTCAACCAATACCACCAGACCAAACCAGAGGACTGGAAACCTATTGCGGTCCGCCCACTCGAAATAGGGGAGAATGATCAGCAGAAATGGGCGGGCGTGGCGCAGGAAGAGAAGATGCTGGATTGGCTGCATGATTGCTACTTCGCTGCCGTCGCTGGAGATTCTCCAAGCTTTGAAGCATGGCCGTCAAATCGAGGTGAGAGACTTTGGCCATCTCCCAAAACCATGTGTGCTCATTACGGTCAGAATACTACCTTCATGAATACCTTCTTGCCATGTGGGGTTGCCCCATTGGGGAGATGTTGGATCTCGAGAAGCTCGCTAGGCGGTGCCACGAAACAAAAAGATGGACATTCTTCGTGACCAGCTCCCCCAACAACACGCCTGGTATGTGTCTTGTAAAGCTCTGCGCAACGGTTGAAGCGATATAGACTGACGTAAATCATAGGAGGTGTGAGCACACATGCCAATGCTATCGCAATACTTTGAAGGCGGTGTATCTCGTCCTAATTCCGAATACCTATCCAAACATATCAATATACTGGCACATAAACCTCATTCGCTCGCACCTGTTTCCGGATGATTTTCTGAAAAGCGCTCACAATCATGTTTCAATCGCAGTGGCGTGGTGTCATTGCGGCGTGGCACACCAAGTTGAGGCAAAGTACCTTGGATACCACCCTCTTCCGTTACTCCGCAAACGTTGAGTGGAGACTTGCATCCATTAACCTCGCTTGCAGTTGGCAAGCTGAGACTCTACTGCTGACGTGAGAGCCTAGCCTGCCCGTTGCTGACGACCCCTCAACCTGACAACTGAGGCGCAGCTCGAGCCGGAGCTGCGCCTAGCAAAGATCCAAAGAGCCTGTGTCGTCTAAGCGGACTGTTCTTGATGGCCGTGCCTTGTGAGGTGGGTCTGAGCTGAAGCTGCAGAACATCTGAAGTGCCGTGATAGTTTAGGACCCTCCATGACGATATCCTAGCAATGTGGCACGACATTTTCAAAGGAATAGATAGCGACTTTGCGGTCTGTAAGCCGACGTGTGCAGTACCAGAGACGTATCTTGGAACTGATCTATGTTGGCATCTCGTCTGTTAATAGTATCGTTTTTTCTTTCTCCTCCTTTCTTGATCGTCTGATTCCCTTTCACGATGGGTGCTTCCGAGCCTCAAGGAAAACACGACTCAGATTTTCCCACCCGACAAACTTGTTTCGCAAGAATGCCAGCAATGCCTAGATGGTTTCTCCCTCAACACCGAAAGCAACACTTTGACGTCGCCAAACCCGGTAGCACGCCGCGAATACGAAAGCGAGCGCGACTTTCCATCTTCTCAAAGGCTTCGAAGAATGATCGACACACCACCGGTACTCATTCAGCCGAGTCAACATACATCGGGACCGCTTCAAACCCACACAGTCCTCGCACTACATTTCCGGAAACAACAGAAGACACATCAACCGAAGGACTCGGCGAGAAAGCACCTTCGCCATCAAACCCTTCACCCACCCAGAAACCCACCGACAGGTCCAGCTTCTCCGCTTACCCCAGGTAAATCATCCTTCTTCCCATCGCTACTCTACACACGTTTCCACCATGCTGAAACACGAACTATCACGCAGACTCACCAAAAACGACCTGAAGCCCTTGCCGCCCTTACCAGACCTGCATCCCCCGCTGAGCGGCATCGAAAGTGAAGAGCCTGTGCCGCTGGTCATCTTGAGTGTTCGGCGACGGCTGGGATCGTGTGGGTCGCAGAAGAGTAAGGAATTGAAGGAGAGATTGAAGAGCAGGTTTTCTACATGAGTGAAGACATCGGCTCGAGCTACGACTTTACCCGGAGATGATACATTGAGAAACGTGGACTACCAAGCAGACGAATCAGGAAAGTTGCTGAATGAGGCAGCGACGCAAACATAGGCCAAGAGCTGGGAAAAGACCCGTGGCTGGTCGAAGAAGGCCAAGCATGGTCCACGGGACATATTCGAGACAAAGGAGCGGCTTCTACACCTCAGCAATCGGGAAGAGTGCGTCAGGGATACAACACCGCGAGCTCGTTGTCTCACTCCCTTGGACCGAGAATGGTTCCTTGCTTCCATGTCTGAGGGAACATGTAGACGTATCCTGCCATATACCGCCATATTTCTTCCTCCACGGCAAACGACGGGTTTCACAGACAAGTGATACGTCTCGGCAGAGATGATAGCACGATCGACGGAGGAACGATATCTACGGGCTGGCACTCTCGGCAAGATTACTCTAAAAGTCTAGGCTTCTCCCTGAAACAAGTCTATCACCCGGCCGGCTTCTTGGCCGACCAGGCATCAGTATGGCCTCACGGAAAGCAGCAACAATTCCCCCACCTACCGGGTGAGCTGACGATCCTTTCGGAGACGGCAAGCACCAAGAGAAGCCGAGGCTGACTGTGGAGGGCGGTGCTGACAGGATGTGGTTGAGGTTGGACGGGGGCAACAAAGATGTTCATTTGCCTTGTGCGTACTTCTGCGGGCGTTGGTGGGTTGACTCCATCGAGTGCCGGTGAGGCTGCTGTAAACGAGTCGAGTCCCACGTGAGGGCAAGGATGAAGACGACAGTGATTCGACCGGAAATAGGGGCTGATGGATCTAGGCGCCTTCCTAATCAAGCGAGAGCGTCCGTGCTAGAGGAAGAAGCTTAATCCTCTTAGACGCCCTTCAATCTCCACCTCCAAGATGACCTCTCCTCTCGTGCTCAACATGAAACGGCCTTCACGTCCTTCTGAGTGGACCCAAAATCTCCGGCCGTGGGATCTCGTCCCGATCTCTCGGTTTGAAATGCTTGCCCTGTGCCTCTGCCCCGTAATCGACTGGACCGGAAGGCATTCACTGGCACCCGAAAGTGTTTCGCCGTCCGAAATACAGTATAGCTTCATCTCAACACACCGCTGACGCCCCTTGGCGCTGACCGACCGACCTGCCGAGATGCAGATTCATGAAATGATGAGACGCACGGAGAGGGAGACGTCAAGGGAGGTGCACATGCTCCCCCCCACTGTCTCCCACGGAGCTCTCTCCTATATAGAGATGCATCGCCGTAGTCTTGACTCTCTTTTCTTCTCCTTGGTACCTTACCAAGTAGTCCTTCTTTTCTTGTGCAGTTCAGTGCTTTGCTTTCGGTCTTTTGACCACCACTCTCTTTTCTCCCAGTCGCTCTTTACCAACAGCTACTTCATTGATTGAAGCTGGAACCTAACTGTCTTTTCAATTTGCTGTCACATACTTGCTAGACGCATTCTCTTCCTATCAATATCATCTCAACGTTCGGGATATATTTCTTCAACATGTCTATTTTCAAGCTTGCTGCCCTTGCGGCTGCACTCGCCTCCGTTTCATCCGTCTCCGCTCATGGCAAGGTCTCTGGCATTGTTGCTGGAGGTGTATAGTAAGCCCTCCCTACCATCGGCACGATCAAGCACAATACTGACACTCCCCAGTCATCCCGGCTACACCATCAACTACGCCTACTCGCCCTCCCATCCCCCAATGGCCGCCTGGTCTGTCCCTGAAGACAAAGACACCGGTTTCATTAACCCGGGCAACTTCTCCAACCCAGACGTAATCTGCCACAAAGGCGCCACCCCCGGAGAGCTCTATGCCACCGTAGCCGCCGGCTCCACCGTCGAACTCCAATGGACCGATTGGCCCGAGTCCCATCACGGCCCCGTCATCGACTACCTAGCCAATTGCAACGGCGAATGCACCTCCGTCGACAAGACCGCCTTGAAATTCAACAAAATTGGCGCCCAAGGCATGTTTGATCACACGACCCAGCCCGGCAATTGGGCTTCCGATAAACTCATCGCCGCCAACAACAGCTGGACTGTCGCCATCCCCAAGAACGTGGCGCCGGGCAACTATGTCCTCCGTCATGAGATCATCGCACTGCATTCAGCGAATAACAAAGATGGAGCCCAGAACTACCCGCAATGCGTCAATCTCAAAGTCACGGGCTCAGGCACCGACAAGCTCGCTTCAGGCACCCCAGGCATCGAATTGTACAAACCAGACGACGCCGGTATCTTCGTCAACATCTACAACACGCTCACCAGCTACACCATCCCCGGCCCAGAACTCTACAGCGGCGCCTCCCCTTCGTCCGAAACGCCCAGCACTTCCACTTCCGTAGACTCCGGTTCAACCAGCACGACCTCCTCTCTCCATGAAACCTCGCCAACAAATGGATACGGCTCCATTTCTTCTCAAGAAGCAGCCTCATCCACCCTTTCACCATCCACGACTCCCCCTCCCTATCCAACCCCCACCTCAAACAGCACATCCCCCATCCACACACCCAGCAAGGAACCATCCAAGAAACCCTGCACGACCAAAACCAAATCTACTTCCCTCCCCACCTCCATCCCAGAAACGCCAACCGCCTCTTCTGTCGCCGTTCCAACAACCCCATCTTCCACCCCCTCCACCGAACCGGAAACCGAAACCGAAACCGAAACAAATACAAACCCAAACACACAAACAGAACCAGAAACAGAACCCTCCCCCACCACCACCAGCCTACCCTCCAAAACCAGCCTCACAAAAATGACCACAGCCGACCTCTTCGCCTACCTCGACATGATCGTCTCAGAACTCAAATCGCGCCTGAGTTCCAAGAAAATAAGGAGACACACGCGGGATTTTATGGGCTTGTAGAACATTCTCATTACCTCATTGGACATGAGAGTAGCAGCAGGTGATGTTGGCAGCTACACACACACGCATAGTCGACGTGTCAATTCTCCGTTCTCTTCAATGCCCTTGAGGCGGGAGACTGATTATCTCTCTTCCATGTATATATATATTTTTTTCGCTTCTTCTGTATATATTCTTCACAAAGTCGATAAACGGACGAATTCGATGAGAGTTTTTTGCCATGATCCTATATTCAGTCCATACTGCCGTCTTTGTCAACCGAGAAATACCTTAGGGATACGCGAACAATGACAATCGAATGCATAAATTGTATTAGTACGGACGTAAGTTCTTCAACGAATTATCAACAGTCTATAAAACACCAGCACCAGCACGAGACCCAGTTACTTGAGCCAAAGTGAAGGTGAGGGAGAAAACATCTAGGTTATCGACTCCTCGATCAATGGGCCTTGCATCGATCCATCGATGAAACATATCAGATATTACAAACAACCCACCATTACCAGTCCCAGCCACCACCCCCAGACCACCCCAAGACGCCGCTCAGACGCATTGCTGTCGCCGTCATTAATAGTATGTATATATACACCGCATTCACACCTCCCCTATCCACTCCTGTACACCCGCCGCCACCTCACGCACAACCCAAGGCGCGTAATCCTTCGTCATAGCGATGACAACGAGGATTAATATCGGTATCTAACGCACACATCAATTAATATCGATCGATTCGAGTTTCAAGAAAGCGAGAAGAAAGAAAAACTCACCCAAACGAAGAACAATTTCCGATCATTCGAAAGCTTCTTCACGTTCCTCGCATGTGCGAGACGTACCTGCTCGTGCTGTTCTTTCGTGCTGGCTTCGGCGATGGCGCGAATCATTGCCGGTCGGTCGTCCGTGAGCTGAGTGGAGGTATCGAATGCGGCTGCACATTTGCTGTCGATGATGGCGTCGCCGAGGGCGCGGGCTGTGGAGGCCGTTTTGAGGTCTGTGGACGAGGGTTCGGGGTAGATTTCGTCGTAGGATGGGGGCGCGGGCGCGGGCGTGGGCGTGGGCGCGGCGTTCATGCGTGGGACAAGGGAGCTGATGCGGCGGACCATGGGGTGTTCTTGGTATGCTTCGAAGGTTGGTAGGGGTGGGAGGTTAGGGACTTGCAGGTTGGGCAGGGTTCGTTGGACGCTTTGTTGGAAGTAGTGGATTTGGCCGGCGAGGTTGTCTCTCCAGGCTGCCATTGCTGCTGCGGCGGTGACGATGTGGGTGTCTGTGTTGCTGGCGGGGTGCTCGGCGCTGTCAGCGAGAAGGAAGGGGTCTTGTTCTGCGGTGCTGTTGCGTCTTGATCGAGCCCATACTTGGGCTGGTGTTACGGGACGACTCTTGTAGGCTTCGACAAGGGCATTGTTTGTTGCGGCGTCGATGTCGCCGACATTGATAGGCTCGCCGAACCGCATTGCTGTGGCAGATCGAATCGAGGATGGGCTGCTTGTTCGACTCAGATAAGACACGGGTGTAGCCCCAAGGCTTCTAGATCGTCCATGATGCTCGACCGAGCTGATGAGCTGGTACACCTCTTCCGTCATCGCCATGTCGATGGGAGCTAGACCAAGCAAGCTTCGAATGGTTGGATCTCCACCGGCAGATAGCAGCATCCGAACGACGGTTGGATGACCACGAAGGCAGGCCATGTGCACAGCAGACATGCCATTCCGATCACGACAGTTGGGATTCGCTCCTCTCGCAAGTAAGCCAGCCGCCAATCGACGAAAGCCCAAAGATGCCGATATATGAAGCATCGTTTGCCCGTTGGATTGCCAAATGTCGTAAAGTGGAGCGACGGATGAGTCTGCCTGGTCTACAAGGTCAATGAGGCCGAGGATTGAGGTCTCAAGATCCAACGCATTGTGCGAATGTTGTTGTTGATGCTGGCTGTTGTCGGAAGAGCCTTGATGCCCATTTGACGGTTGGCCACCAATAATGCCCAGAGCAACGTCGCGTGGTCGGACTTTCTTACCGTAGTTTCGATAATAGAGGAGTTCCAGAGCCATGCTCATGAGATCCTGCTCGTCCGTATCTTTATATTCAAACCAAACCGTTGGTCTGGATTGAGGGCGTCCACTCAAAGTGACTGGAACTCGACCGGCTTCAGAGCTTGGCGGGATGGTGCAGAAAATGACCGAACTACTTTGGACGGCTGTATTACTTGCAGGAGCGTCCGCAAAGAGCACGTTAAGGCCCTTATAGAATCCTTCCCCTCTGATGCAAACCTCAACACCTCCAGCAATTGGCCCTTCCCTAGGAATTGTACTGAGCACTCTAGGCGCTACAACAGGCGGTACCATTGCTCCTGCCAGGGGGAGCAGAGAGTGAGTGAGTGCTTGTGCGTGAAGTGCTTGTGCGTGAGCGTTCATGTCGCTGGTCAAGTATGGCTGCAAAGGCCGAGGGCTCTGAGTACCATTTCCGTGTGATGCTGATACGCCCGTCATGGGCTCAGAGTTGACTGGAAGCGAGGTCTGACGTGTCTGTGCAATCGTCAGCATGAAATATTCAATCGAGGTATCGATAAGCGGAGCCACGACTTGATGGTCACATACCATCAAGGTTGCTTGTGAAGGAGGAGGGGTACGAGCTGGCAGGGCAGCCGGAGCTGCAAGGATAGTCAGTCGATACAAGCACCCAAGAACATCGACGTCAGAAGGACATACCCATTGTCAAGCCTTCCGAGGCATCACTTGACGAGCTGGGAGAAAGCGAAGGGCGATGCTCATGGTTCGAGACTGCGTCTGTCATCTGCATTCTTGTCATAGACAAGTCGGGCAGGGGGCGATGGAAGGAGCCACTGGCTTTCCGACGCTTTGGTGTCGGGCCTGATGTCGCTGATGGAGACACCTGCCGTGACAAATTGCGTGGTGTTAAGGTGGCGGATGTCCGGTATGAAGAGTTCTTGGATGGAGTTGAGACCCCTGTATTTCTGGCTGCTGCTATATGGCTATGGTGTTGCAGTGAAACGGATGTCGATGGACGATGCGGAGCTGGATGATTGTGATGATAGCCGTAAGACGAAAGTTCACTGGTTGAACGAGATTGACCTGGATTGAATAGGTGCGGCGTTGCTCCAGCATTGCTGAGAGGAGGCGCCGCAGGCGGCCAATACGCAGCACTGGGGAGATGAGACCCATCTGTCAATTCAGGGGCTGAACCTTCATTTTGTAGCGCAGATGTTTTGTGATCATCCGTGATCAAGATAGGGCTGGACATCCCTTGTGCAACGCAATATCCAAGATGATCTTTAAGTGTGAAGACGACCCTGGGACACCAATTAGTATCGTCTTGCAGGATTTATGTTTTGCTCTGGCTGGCTTACTGGAACCCCTCGGGCTCTCCTTGATGACGACAGTAGCAAGTGATGCGCATTTGAAGGCGAACCTGCTTCGCCCGATCACAGTATGGCATGCCCGAGCCAGGCGTGAAGGTGGGCGTTTGTACGTCTTCTCCAGACTCTCCCCTCTTCTTGCCTTTGCCGCCACCCTTGCCTCGTTTGCCAGCCGACTCGTTGAGATCAATACTTCCAAATGGCTTCCATTCCATGATTTCAGTCTCATTGAAGACCACAATGCGATCCTTCTCGCCTTGCTTCCACATGATGTCTTCAGCTGTTTCTTCCTTCTCGATTCTTCGATTGGCTCTTTTGCGTTCTCTCATAACACATCCGTCGCAAATGCTGATTGGGCCACCGTCCCTGGGTTCGATCTTGGCAGTTGCATCCACGTTGCCTTGTGGGCCTTCGGATGACGACTGCTGCTTTTGCTGTTTTGAAAGTGCTGACAAGGTTTCACCCCGAGCCAGTGCAAATGCCTGCTGCCAAACACCCGGCTTCCTCATAGCGCTAGCGCAAACAGGCATGACGTCTAATTCCAGCATGTTAGGTGATGGACTGGGTCGAGGTTTTGCAATCAGTTTTGATTTAGCCATCGTACGAGCCGGCAGGTGGAGCTTTGTGATACCCGGAGGCAGAGGATCGAGTGTCATCTTGACAGGTATTTGAGTTTCGACACGGGTCTTTGATGATATCGGCTCTATCGTGAGCTTAGGCGTCGCCAGTTGCTCGGACTGACCTGGTCCATGGAAAGCTGCCGCGGGCGGAATGATCAAGGATGGTGGATAGTTGAAATTGTTTGTGCTAACAAAGCCAGCGCTGGCTGCCAATGGCGGAGCGGCCGTCATGCCGTACGGCCGATAGTGCACATAATTGTTCGAACAGGCAGGCGATCCCTTGAACTCGAATGGCTGGGTCTGCGCTTGATGATGCTGCCAAGGGTTCTCAAGCTTAAAGCTGGACGGAGTCGAGACAGTGGAGCGCGGTGCCTAGTCATCGGGAAAAGATTAGCACCAGGTAATCTAGAAACCTTGATCGCAAGATACAGTCATCAGGGGAAGCTGGGGTACCTCACAGGTGGACCAACATGGCTGTTACACTGTATCAATTGCCTTCCAGTCTGCTGGGGTGACCGCTCGTGTTGTGGAATAGCCATGCCTCGGATCGGCTTTTCTGAGCTCTTTTGTGTCGACGCCAATCCCCCCGGACTGTTGGCAGCGCTCTCAAAATCGAACAACTCGTTCATCTGTCGGTTGAGTTCGTCGTCAGTCGCTGGAGCAGATCTGGAGGAATTCGATGATTCATGGCGCTGGTGTTGGATTGAAGAGCTTGGCGAGGAGGTAGGAGAACTCCCAGAAGATTGGGAGTTGTAGGCGCCGGCGTCGAAAGGTTGGATTGTGGAGTCGTAGCCAGCGTCTGGCGATGACGATGCATCTGGAAAACCATGTCCAGCCTCGGAATGATCAAAATGATCCAAAGGGGCCCCATCATACTGTTCGCCGAAGAAGTTGTCCGTTGGTCCCGTTGACGAGGGCGTGTACAGGGTCATGTCCGGGGAGTCCATCATGGGCAGGGACGGTGGATAAGGGTCGTCTCGGGTGGAAAATACCATCTTGGATATTGTGCAAGGTGCAGAAATAGAGCAAAGCCGATGTGCTCAAGATCCGACGCAGTGGGATAAGAGTGATTGCAGACAGTGAAGGATGGGGCCCGGGCTCAATGTATCTTATTGTGGGACATTGTGCAAGCGTTTTTTGTGCTGCTCGAAGATCGGAGTTCTGGGAGAATAATCAGGATGGTGTAATAAATCTCTAGCAGGTGTCAGTCGGCACACAGTGGGAGTTCCAGGCTTGACGGCGGAGGTCTCCAGTCGGCGTTCAACGAGTGGCTACACCGTATATCGAGGCGGCCTACGACTCCCAAGATATAGAAAGGATACAACAAGAAAATGGAGGCTTTGTGATATCCTGGATGCCTCGTGGGCGGAAGGCTGCAGTGGAAGCACGTTCGTTCACCAAGACCAAGAGGGGTCTCCATGCTCGAAAATCCGGAGGGATAACGCGCTAAGCAGGGGTTCTATCACTAGCGTCTCGGGTTCTTATCCATGCTTCCATGCCAAACCATTCACCTGCTCATGGGTGACCTGCTATTGCACCTCGGAGACCGAAATGCAGTCTATCATTGACGCAAAAACACATAAACAAGTGCTCCACGGCTGTATCTGACTGATATATAACCTATTACTGACCGTCGAGTCTAACTCCTGGCCGTCGGAGACGCAATGCAATGTGTCGGTACGTCGAGGTGTCGATGAAGTGACACTCGTCACTTGGGAGTTATCTCTGGGCCCAAACCCTTACTGATGATTTCAGACATCCGAAAACCTGCGGTGAACTCATGTAGACTCCTGTTTCCATTGATTCCCAGGCTTGGTCTAGCCGGCTCTCGAGAATGGAGACGATTGTCAAGGCTCACTCGTTCGAGGAATGCGAGGTGACGTCTAGCCTGATGATCATAAGTATACTGGCTTATCATGACGGTTGTGGTCTTTAACAGCGCCGTTCGTCTGGACAGATCTCTGACCAAATGCAATATCAAACTCTATGCACAGCCCCGTAAGGCTGAAGCTTGGAGATGCCGTCATGACCCCTCGGACCGTTATTGCGGCACAGCAACAATATTTTGACACTCTGCACACTGTGTGACTTCTCGTCGAGATGGGGAGATGCCACACACCGGCAAGCCGAGCGGAGCTTGCCAAATATGCAAGCAGCGCCATGTAAAGGTAAGGCCATTGCAGCGGACATCAACCATGGCAATTAGCTTATGAACCAGTGCGACGAGACGAGACCTGCATGTCTGAAATGCATCAGGATCCAACGTAGCTGTCCGGGATATACCGAGGGACTTGATCTTGTCTTACGGGATCAGAATCAGATAGCCAAGGCCGGTGCCGAAAGGCGTCACAAGGCTCATGCCAAAAAGAAGAATCAGACCCATCTCAATCGCAGTTCCAGTGATTCTTCCAGCGGATTTTCAAGTCGCTCAGACTCTCCCAAGTCCTCATTCGATGATGAACTTGTCATCTATTCCTCCATTGCCGAGTCGCGAGACTCGTATGCCCACGCTTTCTTCGTCTCGGCCTATGTCCTAGGTCCTCGAGATATACGGACCGACCACGGCTTCCTGGAGCTCCTGCCCTACCTCTTTGACAAATTACCTTTCGACCCCGTACTATCTTCGTCTCTCGCAGTTCTCTGTCATTGTTATTTTGGAGCATGGCACCCTCCCATCCGCAACGCCGAGAACTTCGAGGTGCGCCAAACCTACAGCAAGGCCCTGAGTGGTCTACGGCATGCGCTCAAGGATCCTCGTCATTGCGTGACGGATGAATTACTCATGTCCGTCTGTCTTCTCAACTTCTTCGAGGTTCGCCAACCGATTCTCTCTCGTTGCTCTATCAACATCTCGTCCGTCAGCATATCCGCTAACAGTCGTGTCAGTACACAGCCAGCGCTTTGACCTCCAGCCCTCGAGGGGACCAGCATATCGATGGCGCAACAGCACTCGTGAAGCAGAGAGGCAGCAAGAAAATGACAAGTGACCTCTCCAAACGAATGCTGATAGCAGTGAGGCATGACATGGTACGCTTTCTCTCTGTCGCGTCCAGCCACCGAGTATTGACGAATTTACAGATTGACAAGGCGCTAGCACGCTCAATGCCCGTCGATGATGCACCCGGAATCTGGGACGACCCCTCCGAAGACATGCCCTACAATCCAGCAACATCGCTAGACTTCATCGGAAGGGACACTGCAAACCTCCTAGCGAGAGCGGCCGAGCACGGTTTACCTTCCAACGCTGACTTTTCGGACCATGAAATCCACACCGGTATCTTCCACGAAGCCAAAGCGCTAGACGCCCGATACGCACAATGGGCCGAACAGGTCCCAACCGAATGGTTGCCATTCTCCATGCCCCGCGAATTGATCCCTCAGGAAATCATCGACGCTGGAGTCAACGGCGATTACTGCCACATATACTCCCATACATCCGTCTGTTCGACATGGAATACTTGGCGCGTCCAGCACATTCGGATTCTGAGCCTCATGGCCGATTACGAAGAGACCGAAGCGAAGTATGACGCCGTACTGCACATCCAGCGATTAGCTGACGACATCCATGCCTCGGTGCCGTTCATGCTGGGTAACAAAGTCAAACCAAGCTGGATGCACAGCATGAATATCGTGTACCCGTCCATTCCAGGGCATAGCGTCCCTACAAGCCATTACCAGTCCGCGGCGGCATACGGGGGTCATACTCTTTGGGTTCCCATGAGGACGATCCTTGATTTCGCACGGTATATGAGAGGCGATCAAATACTATTCACCATCCAACAGTTTCAGCGTATTGGAAGGTTATACGACGTTCGGAGTCCTCATTGAAAAGAGATGAACCGCTTTCGTTATCCTGCCGCACTTCATCGAATATGATTGCCTATCGTATCAAGCTAATAGACCTTGCTTCGGTGTCTGTTGGATCGTTTTCAGGAGAAACGGTGCGCATTTTTCAAAAAAAAATATGCACTACCCCTTCATAACCTCGCGGCAATAATCGAGTCAACCAAACCCATATTCTAGAGCGAGATCAAGACATCATCATCTAGCTACCAACCCCATAACCTCCACACCGCCAACCGAAGTCTTCACACTCAACACCGAATCAGCCGTTCTAACTGAGACTCGAACCCACAACTCAACAGGTACTGGATATGCTTTCCCCCTATGCCCCCTCGACCACTCACTCGCTATTCATGATCGCAAGCAGCAAGTCCATCGAACGATCGAAGAATTTCGCACCGATGTTTGTGATGCCATCGCTGTCTCCTAGAGTTTGAATAATGAAGAATGTGTTCGTGTATAAGGGGTACGGAAGTACCGCAGAAGACAGACCTGCAATGTGATGGTTCCGTCTCTTTTACATAAATCGAAGTCAAGTGCACAGCGCAGCGGTTGGGAGAATAGGTAAGTAGGGCAGAATTTTCCGTCATAACCATATTGACGGAGTGGTAAGGGGGAGGTTCAAATAGATTGATATATTGTATCAAAGATTGTTATTCAAATCTACATATAAGCTGCCGAGTGACAGTCTATACTCTTTCAGTTCGTTTCCATCCCCACGAGCGATTTTGATTTTCTCCAACATACAATAACGCCATATCCAACAACTTTCGTCCGTAGACGAGAACCGAACTTCCGATGGTGATAGTAATCCAAGTTACAAACAGGTAGAATGGTACCTATATCATTCCATTCAATTTCACTCCATCTCTTCACACATTATTTTTTAAATAATCCATCACTCCGCATATCCATCCCACCACATGCCATCACTTATTTCCTTCCCTTGTTCAGTCCTGACTCCTTTCGCATTCTTCCGCCCCCAAACCGTCGTAGACATCTAATAACTCCTCGGACTAACACATTTCTTCATATGCGTCGTCCCGTCCGCCCGTTTATACGTCAACATCTTGCCAAGATCAATATCATATTCATCCTCCAGACTGCCGTCTTCGGCTTCGACCTGCGGGACCTCGCGGCCCTGGTCCGTGGCTTGAGGACGCATGCCGCTGTGCATTGGTCGATCGAGATGCGAGGAGTCGAAGACGGCGCCGAATGAGCGTTTGCTTGTGCCGCCGCGGGAGGGGTCGACCGTTATGGCTGTGGCGGTTGTTGACAAGGGGATTGGAGGTTGGATGCTGTTGTTGGATGAATAAGAGGAGTTGTTGTTGGAGGAGTATGAGGAGTTGTTGGAGTATGAGGAGTTGTATTTTGTCGCCATGGTGGGATCGTAGTTTTGGTTGTTGTTGTTGTTGTTGGTGGTGGTGGTGGAGACGGCGGAGGTTGGGTTTGCTGTGCCGGGTGTGGGTGGTTCGTACTTCTTTTCGTATTGGATGGTGCTTAGTGGTGGTAATGATTGCCCACTGCCATGTGGTGTCATTGGTCTTGGGGCGGGATGCTGCGCTGTGGGTGCGTAGTAGGGCTGCATCGAGTGGGGGCGGTGGTCAATATGTCCGTAGGAGTTCAAGGGCTGCACCTGGTAGTTTTGCTGGGCATTCACAGGCATGGACGCGCGTCGAGGGTCTGCTTGGTACTCGTGGCTGTTCTCGGCGTACAGGGAAGTTTGGGAGTAATGGGATTGTGGCTGCGGTATACTTTGGTTGTAAGCGTAGCTGTGTGACGTGGAGACTGAACGCGAGGGTGCGGGAGGGGCCTGGTAAGTGTAGTTGCCATTGTTCTGCATGTAGCTATATGATGGAGGTGCTGGTACGGCCGAAGGGGTTGTCGGGTGTAAGGATGGGACTTGGTACTGGTTTGCTGTTGAACCCCCAAAGTTTAGATGTGAGGTGGTATTGCTTTGGTGTGTTGGCTGGACAGGAGCGGGCGGAGGGGGATGCTGCTGGTAGTTTGATTGAGGGAAGTAGCCCAGATCTTGCTGTGATAGGCGACGAGACTCGGTAGCGTACGGAGTGCCTGCCTGGACGGTGGAGTGGACGCTGCCGTGGACGCTGCCGTTGCTGACGGAACGTGGCCGATCCGGTGCCTGGGATTTGTTGTAGACATCGGGTGTAACATAACGTTCGGAGCGAGCATAGCCAGCTTCTTCGTCATACTCGTCGTAACCTTTCCCGGGTTTTGCGTCACGGCGTCGCATCCTGACGTCCCGCCTGATGCGCACACGGCAGCCTTGTTCGGCGACGACCCTGCTGATATACGTACTTTCTGCCAGTCCCGGGAACTTTTTGGCACTGTAGACAGCGAATGGCTGGGATCGCACCTCGAGGCGGAAGTGAACGTGGGCCTGCGGAGTCATTGGGCCAGCAATAGGTTTGTCGCCGGCGGCAGTGACTGTTTGCGGGGTCGCATCCTCATCCCTGGGCTCTTTGATCTCCTCGTATAGGTTGAAATTGAGTCGGTACTTGCCCTCGTGCCGGACTGACAGATCGGGAAAGATGAAGTAGCCGGCTGGATCCGGTCGGTCGAGATAGGCCATGCCAGCGACCGGCATCCCAGTCAAGACGGGCATTGGCTGAGGAGTGGGATGTACGCGGGGTTGGTTGATGAGACGGGCGGGTTCGAGGGTGGTGAAGAGGAAGAAGTTGGCATTGTAGGAATAAGTGACGTCCTTTTTCTCTTCGCCCTCGAAGATGCGTAGCTGGACGACAGGCGGCGGGTCGACTGGTCGTCTGTCGGCGGAGGCTGGGGCGGGTGTCAGTGATGGTAGGACTCGTTCAATTGATGGACCAACATTTTGCGCCTGAACCGCATGCTCTTGCACGCTCTGGCTGCTGCAGGACAACCAATTCGTAGGTCAGTTGCCTGCCCTCCTTGGTCGAGCGCTTGATGGAGTTGGTGCTCTCATGCTCGACTTGCATCACGCTGGCCATTGTGTGACGCGAGGTGACCAGTGCGGAAAGGGTGCAACAGGTGTATTCGTTGTGGATGGAAAGAGAGGCGGTCGTGATGCTTTGCTGTGCAGTGACGGTGTTTCCTCGGCGAAATAACCAGACCCCTCTTCCACCAGACGAAACTCAGGTCTTGTCGAGACACAGTAATTGATTCCTCGTACGACGCCGGGTCAAGCTGTGCCTGGAATTCCAGTCAGCGGGTACCGCAATCAAGATGGTTGGGCCCATCGTGGAAACCAGACCCGGGGGAGTGGAATTCAACGGCCAACGGCGACGACTTACCACGCAGCCAAACGGTTCGCGACCCCGAAAGCCTGGCACTGGATTGCCTGTTGCGTGGACACTGGAAAGATACCTGACACCGGTGGGCTGAGGAAGGTCGAGAGGGCAAAGCAACGACAACGATTTCTCGACCAAAATCCAATGCCCGGAAAGTGGTCGATGACGATGAAAGGGAGCGACAGCTGTCGTGTCGCTTGTCGGGAAGCGGGCTGCCTCTTCCGCACCTGGTCTAATCCTGGGACTGGGAGCTGATGACGAGCGGGCTCTGCGTAGTCAGTCCTACCCCCACGCCAACGACAGTCGAGCTGTTGTTGGTGATGAAGACCGAAGAGAGTTGTAAGAGCAGAGAAAAGGAGCGGAAAGTTGAAGAGGATGACGATGGATTCAACTCCCTCCAACTCTAGCGCCGACTCTCCTCAGCAGCCAGCAGGGTGATGATCACACACACACCCCCAGCTGCTTCTGCTCCTGGGGCCCGCAGCCTCGCACTCCGGTGGGTTGGGCCATTTCGGAGCGATCCATAGCCGGCCATCCATTCTTCACCAATAGCTGGGACCCGACTCCTTGCCTGATTCTCCCAAGTCGCCCCACCCGGCGTCCCATCTGAGACCTCTGAGTCGCTGCAACCGCCCCGATGGGCTCGCGGGAGGATGGCTCACTAATGCAGTCCACAGGCTAAAAGCGGTTGGAGCACGACGCGACCGCATTTATGACACGGTGGCTGCTCCTCAATTGCATGGCCATCCATCACCTCCACCAGATTTGAGCATTTGAGCATTTTCACGACTGGGAACCAGCATCATCGAGCGTCGAATGCGACACCCACGCTGGAGGACTTGCGGTGCCGGATGCTCCAAAAAATCCGATTCTTCACGAATGATGGCATTCTGGCAGTGGAGCATGATCGACAATCACCAGGCGTTCACTGTGCCCGCCCCAATTCGACGATCCCTCAATTCTTTGGACTCGGTTCAGTCCGTCGCAAGTCAACCAGGGTCAACATGGTTCAAACATACTCGCAGACGCCGGGAATACTTACTTGCCTCTGTGTGTTGAAGAATGACTTCATCGGCTCGGAGTCTCTCAAAACATTTGGATCTGCTGGTCACTCCGCCTTCAGACTTCAGTCTCCCCAAAAAGAGAATCCCACCAAACGATCTTCACCAGTTTCTGGGAAGGGGTGGGCAAGGAACATTAGCCCGCTGGGACAGCGATCTTCGGGGCCATGCAGGCTACGTTTGGGTCGTGGCTCGTCGCATACACTTGCCTTGGCGGCGTCTGATGTTTTCACACGAGTCAGTTCACTTTCAAGCCGCGTGTCAGGAGGACCCTCCTCCACCACTCATAACGTTCAATATTATTGTGCTGCCAATATCAATAACAACAATTCCACAGCTCCTTTGGCACTATCGGTGGTGAGCATCAACCCCATCATTGGCCAACATCGTTTTCCTCATTGGCTCGAGTCGCACAATCCCTGAGTGGGAAGCGAGGTTGCCCTGAGTTACAGACATAAACAGAGCCATCCGAGTATGCAAGGAATCTCTTCACAGCTCACTGGACGAGAGACACACGATTGAGATGACAGGATGGTCGTACATTATTGTTTTACATCGCAGCTCTTTGTCAAGTCCTATCACGTTCTGCAAACAACACAGCCCGTCCTTGCCGATATCGCCTTGTTATCATGCTCGGCAGCCGGCTCCGAAGTCTCGAGTGCCTTATCAACGGTTTGAGCTGATCTTGCCTTTAAGGGTCGTCCGCAGCCGGGTGGTGCAGGTCACTTCACCATTTGATTCGACACCGAGCCTACCCTTGGTGCGGGTAAGCCTGCAGGTGACCTCTTGGTTCGCTTGATAAGCTATATGCATGTACTACTACAGATTCACAGGGGTCTTCAGATCTCGATATGTCAATGTCTCACAGTTCAAATCCGAATACGGCCCGATGGCTACATGGAACCCGTTGGCTATCTGCACCATCGCTCGAGTTGCCGTGCATCCGTCTGCGTGACATTGGAATCCACGTGGACAACCCTACGATCCCGTCGACGTGGACTTTTCCCAAATTCTCGCCGGTTGACTGATATGCGAACGAACGTTCCTTGGAAGAATTGAGTGCCTGTAGCTGATGTGGGCGCTTTTCTCGCCCGCCGCCAGGTTTAATAGCCATCATGACAGGGTACCTTATGAGGTCTATCAGTAAACCTTTGCCAAATGAGACCATCGGGGAATCAAATGCCGACTTCAATCCCCAGCAATTGGAGCCAGTCCTTTTCACTTTGGCAGACTTCGATGCCATTCGTGACCCCCTGGTGAGTACCCGAGCCCATGGATTCTGTGGTAGCAGCAGTAATGTCGTAGTAGAAGCAAGAGCTTCGCGGGAGTAAGTCAAACAAATCATTCAATTTGGGGTATTGCATATCTGAACTTGCCCACCGCAACAGGCCCCTTGCAATGCAATTCCTTTATCATTAATACACCAGCCTGTTCTTCTCATCTACCATCACTCGGCTAGTCAAATTGGTATGATTTCTACACCGTGACGCTGTCGATCTATTTTTCTATTCATGCTACTAGTCATTCGCAAGCACCCGTTTGTTCATGAGGCATGTTGCGCAACACCATCCGTAAGTCCTCATTCCTCCATGTATTCGACGTTGTCTGGCAAGTTCCACCAAGTCTCGTGCATCAAAATTGGTGCTAGACACTTTAGACTACCGCCATCAAAGGATTTGACGTCGGTCAAGGGGACACGGCCTGAGCGCACAGTGCAAGGCGGGACATCTATACAGCAGCCCTCCCATATTTCTCTTACTGTCCTCTTCCAGCTCTAAAATTAGGTATACAACCGTGGGGATACATATCGTCTGGCACATCGTTATTTACGAACAACATCCTCCATCACCCAAGGACACACCTTTGTGAATTTCGAAAAAAAAACCTCATCAGCCATTACGTTTCGGTGACGGACAGCAGCCGCACCACATCATACCGATTGCCCATTTCGATCGATTGAACTAGGGGATCAGTCCTACATACACTTTCGTATTATTCTGCCTCACCGCTGACAATGAGCATCATATCCATCACCCACCATGCCAGTCTCATAGCCTCCTTCTCATTCATTCATTCAAGTAACCGCATCTCCTTCCCCTTCCTCTTCTTTTCTTCTCCCGCAACCCTCATCCCTCATCCCTCTCTCCAAACAACCCCCCCAATCAAACACAACGTCTCCTTCCCACTCCGCTAGTATATAAAAGCATCTACCCCATCCATTCGCCCTTCTCGAGAATCTGAAAACGAAAGCTAACGACCAATATGTCACCTCAATACCTCGACCCAAAGCGCAAACCAGAAATAGCGCTTTTGTATACCCGGGGGGAGATGATTATACGAAGCGTGTGTGTAAGTGTGAGAGGAGATGGAGGGTATATGGGTATTGACGAAGAGGAAGAGAAGAAATGCCTCTAAGAATGATTTTTCCCGATATGGATTCAACATCTAGGTGCTCGTGGCTGCAGGTTCTAGAAAAAAAAACTCTTCTTCTTCTCCCCCTGCCACCTCGCTCGAATCTCTCAAGGCAAACACACCAACATCTTGCCCAACTTCCCCAACACAACCGCCTGCTGGCTCGCACTCGCATCCCTCTTCGTATCCGCCCTCCCTACGCTAACACTAACGTAACACCCACTCGTTCCCACGACTGTACTCTCCGTCGGCAACCTCGTCTTCCCACACGTCGCCACATCCGGCGCCGTCCCCGCATCCGCGGTATTAATCCTCGAAAGCACGAATTTGAAGCTCCCAGGCGAAGCACACGACGAGGAGCTCGAAGCCGGGTAATTGACATTGAGCCAGATATTGGACGGGAGGAACGGTTTCCCGGATGCGATGAGCGTTTGCGTCAGATTGGTGGAGAGGGCGGCGTAAGTGGAGACGTAGGTGGGGATGGGGGTTGTGGTCCAGGGGATTTGGGAGCCGGAGGTGCCGCTGAAGGCGATGGCGGGGATGCCGCGTTTTGAGGCTTCGGTGGCGGCGCCGACGGTGCCGGAGATGAGGGTTGTGGTGCCGAGGTTTGCTAATGTAGGGGGGATGGCTGTTAGTTATCGGTGTTTTTGGATGGAGGGGGATGGATGAGGGGGGAAGGTAGGCAGGGAGAGAATGTACCGCCGACGTTGAAGCCTGCGACGGCGAGTTCGGGTGCGGCGCCGAAGAATTTGGGAGAGAGGGTTTGGATGCCGTAGCGCATTGAGGTGACGGGGTAGGAGTTTACGTAGTTGAGGCGTGGGTTGGAAGCGTTGAAGCCGGTGGCCGGGGAGCCGGTGGGACAGCTGTTGAACTCGCAGGGTTTGATGAGGGGCGTTGCTGGGGCGTCAGAGGAACCTGGTTGAATGGACGATAAGTTAGAACACTGTCCATCGGTAGTCTCATAGCTAGATGTAGGATGAAGGTAATCATGAGCTGACAAGCAAGACATCCGATACCTCGACTAAGGTGCAAGTCGGAGGTCGATACGCGTGATGAGATACTACATACCTGTTCCTGACTTGTTGTCTGCTGGTGCTGAGAGGACGACGGAGTTGCGGGCTCGGGTGAGTAAGTCGTAGAAGACTCGGATGTTGAGTTCGGCCCAGCCATCGTCGTTGGAAAGCACGATGTTGGTGCTCTGGACGAGGAGAGGAAGAAGACTCAGAGTTAGGATGGACAAACGCATCTTGTAGAGATGATCTGACGGATGATGCGAGTGGAAAATCGCTTCAAAGATCAACAAGACAGTGGAGGAATGGGAGAAGAAGCGACCAAACACCACACATATACTTATGCTGAGGAAGAGATCAACACTTAGAGAGAAAGCCGAGTTTGTACTTGATCATAGAAGACGTTGGACCTGCCTGATGGAGCGACAGGCTCCGTACCATGTAATGGAGCTCGGTGAGGGTGACGGAGTCCCGGTGCCAAACGTTGGGCCACGTGCGAGAGCGTAACAATTCAAGGGCATGAAAATTGCTCACCTCCTTACTCCAGAAGCCTTGTGGCATCGACTCCGGAATCAAATGACATGCTGATTGATGGAGGCGAATCCTTGACACTAGAGTCTTGACCTGCTCGCCGCTGTTGGAAGCGAGTTTTTGATGACTCGAGGATATCACAGCATCCATATGTCGATGTACAGCACACTGCATGGCGAAATGGCAGACGTCACACAAAGGGGTGAGATCGCTGTCGCAGCAGAGAGCATGATGCTTTACATCTTAAGGCTATGTTATAGTCTTAGTTGGGACAAATTGGTACGTGAGTTAAGAAGTTGGCAAGGTATCTTAAGGTAATTCAGTCGGAACACCAGAGCTTAACTACTTCGAGACCGCCTGAAATCCATAGTCACGTGCTTCGAAGATAAAAAATGAGCGCAGGAAACACGACTTCGTAAGATTGCGTCGCTATAAACCCTCATATCGTAGCCTTTACACCCATGGTCACTGCGCCTTACTAAATCCATGTCAGAAACTCTCATGGCTCTGCAGAGAGTGATGGCTGGTAATCTCACACTGCTGCCGTATCAACACCAGCCCCTTTTCCAGCTCCGACCATCTCTTGCCCCACAATTGGATGCTCGTCCTCATGATCCCAGAACCTGTCTTTGTCCTTCTTCATGAACAGCCCAGCGACGTCAAATGGATCGACAATAGTCCAGAGGAAGTGTCTCTTATCCACCCACCCTGGACCCCGTCGCTGCGTCACGCCATCCTTGCTCAAGTAAATTTTGTTGTCATTGGGCAGATAGTGCGTCGGATGCCATATATTCAACATCAACATGTTCGCGAACATGAACAGCCCATCGAATATGTACAGTGGCCATTCATGGGTTGCAAGATATCCATCATAGCCCTGGAAAACTTCGACGACCCGAAAGACGTGCCGGCAGGAGATGATGGCGCTGCTGATGTACATGAGGTTCAGGATGCCTCGAAGTTTCTTGCTTTGCTCGTTGGCTTCAGGGGTGGGTTTGGGAGCGACCAAGCCTTGCCGAATGCAGCGGCGGTGGAAGAAGCCCTCGAGGGCAACAAAGAGGAAGAACGAAACGAGTTGCAGTATGATCGAGGCCCGAAGCATTGCTTTGCCAGCACTGATATCCGAGGGTGAGGCATCTGGGCTGGCAATTCTGGCGCCACCGTTGCCCGTGATGACTCCAATAACGGCGTCGAGACCGAGGAAGGTGGAGATGACGCGGCCAGGGTGTATAGGACTAAGGTAAGGGACGTAGTAGAGCACGCGGCCCAGAACGATGTAGTTCGTCACCGCGTAGACCGGCGGAGCCAGAAGGAGGAGACAGGTGCTGGCGATGAAGATAGGGAGGTGGTTGGGTTTGAAGGCTGAAACTTCCCGCATAGCAAAACCCGTGACGAAAAGGAAGCCGCCCCACGGGAGTGTCGCCGTGATTCTCCAAGACTTATAACGTACGTTGAGATATACATGGTGCGCGGTGGAAGCCAGAAAGACAACAAGCAGGATGATAGGGGCGACCTTGCTTGGTGAGAAGGGGTATAGAGATGAGTCGCAGCAGACCATTCTTTTACCGAGACGGCTTGATATGACAAAAGGATAGTGAAACGGACTTGCAACGATGAGGTTGGAAGGATATTACGAGAGTTGTCACCTGGCTACTTGTGATGGATTGAGGGAGTTTTATATCAGCTTCTTGACGCTATTCGGATATTCGATGAATGATATTATCGAATACACGATGCTACCTGGAAGTTACATCTGTAAGGCTTATTGAACATAAGCGAGGCATTTTCGAGACGGGAAAATCCGCTCGAGGAGCTGTCATCCATTGACATTTCGCTTTCATCGCTTGACAAGCCGCTGACAGAAGCCAATTGTGCCTTGGCACTGCAAATCGTCGATCGGAAGCAGATCCGACTGGTTTCTGGGGAAGAAGAGGCTAAGACCTCGTAAGCACTAATGTGATTGCATAGAGGCTTTGGGATGGAATGCGGCATGCCAGAGTTTCAGCAAATGGGGGAGAAGACTAAATAAAGGCCAGCTTGAGGCCATGACTGATGTGGTCTTTGCAACTCACATACATGGTCCATTATGAAATCATCGTCAAGACCGATGTATGATAGGGAGATTGATGGACTTTGCAACGAACAATAAACACACCCAATACAACCCAAAAGCCTGAAAGCCTATCTTCAAATAGGGAGATGCATTCAAGCAGCGGCTAAGTTCTCTCTACTTAGAAACTGCCTGGCGAGCCTGGCTCATTTTAGGGTAGACATTTCAGCCGCATGATCGTCGACGCACAAGTGCTTATTTGAACTCATCATCCCCGTCTCGATGGCGCGTGCAGTCTGGTCGGAAGACGGTCAGTACTTTCGTTTCGTCGATCCAAGATTCATGGCTACACGCCAGCAAGGCACTTTTCAACCAAAGCATCATGCACTCTGCTGCCGCGGATGATCAATGCGAGAAGACGGACATACTGATCAATTAAGACCGATGACTTACGTCGACTAAGAATGAGCTCGAGAAGCTGAGCGGATGATGATACAGTGCAGGACTGAAAGCCAAAGTCGAATTGGTCGAACGTATTCGGCAGCCGATACTGAACGGAAAATAGTAAACGAGGTAAGCAAAGGTACAAGGGCAGTCTGAATCATATACAATGCAGACGGGGCGCGATCTAGCTGGTCATGAGAGAAATGTCGACATGGCATGAACAAAACTCGTAGACGTAAAAGGCAACCATCGTCGGGACGTTCTGCGCATCTGACGTAGGGCATAACCCTTATCGCTGAGCCTCCGTTTAAACCCCAATGACTTGCCTCAGCTCTCAGACTTCCTACATAATATCGTCATAGTCATACCCGGGTAAAACGTGTATACTAAGCCTAGGAAAAGCTAACGAGAACGATATTAGTAGGGAGTCTAAATTTAATACCCGGATTTCCTACTAGATTAATACTTGTTTATTTACGTTTTTTCTCGTAATTTCTTTTTTTCTTCTACGTAGTCGTATAGAATTAACAACGAAATTAAGTAAGTTAGATCTCTACTTATCGAGACGTCTTTTCTTTTCTCTCTCGTTTTTTCTCGTATCGTATATCAGCGAATCCTAAAATGGATTTTCAGATTAGACCGGCTGACAGCTATCTCAATCTAAATAATCTAAAAATTTAAATAATCCAAAAATCTAAAAAATAGATTTTCGATAGATTAGAGCTCTAATAGTATCTATAGTACGAATATCTATTTAGTAAATAGCCTAAAATAGGATCTATATATAAACTAAAAATAAATCTATATAATCTAATTCGAAAATAAAATTTAGCGGCCGCCGCTAAAAGCGGGAATAATAGAAGTCGAATATCTATTTAATAAACTACGCTAGACCTAATCTAGTTAGATTCTAGTAAAGAAACCTAATATTTTCGATCTAGACGAAGCTAGCCTAGCGGTATATATAGGCGTATATAGGCCTATTAACTAAAAAGAACTTAAACGAATTTAAAATCGAATCTCTAAATTTTTTTAGCTAGTTTTAGCCGTCTTAGCTACTTAGTTATCTTAGCCGTCTCAGCCGCGCAGCTATACAGCTTCGGGTATACCCGAGACCGGCTAATAAGCCGCTTATAAGCTATTCTCAGCTATACCGGCTGAGAACCGGCTGAGACGGCTGAGATAGCTGAGACCGGCTTCAAGCCGGTTTTAGAAAATGCTGATGTAATCTTAGTAAAAAATCTCTCTTTTTCGTCGATATCGACGACGAGAATACGCCCTTTATCTTCTACGATAAAAAGCCTCTCCGGGCCTAGGCCTAAGCTCTAGCTAGCGACGGAGCGAGAAATAGAGATAAAAGCTTAAGATTTCGTAGAGATTCTCGAAAAAACGTCGAAAAAACGTCGAAAATCGAGTTTTTTCGACGTTAACAGCTAGAAAAGCTGGAGAAAACGCGATAAAGGCCTCGATATTAGGAGACGGCCCTAGAGATAATAAAAATCTCGCGGCGGGGGGGGTTTAGTAGACTTAGATTCTTAGTTAAGTCTGTATTCAACCGTTAGACGAAAAGGGACTTTTCGGGAAATTACGAGTATTAACCTAATAGAAATTCGTAGTCCTAAACTCAGACCTGCGACCGACGAAATTTTACAGGTCTAGCTAGACAGGGTAACCACTAGACTCTAGTTCGAATACTATTTAATCTCGCTTAAATTTCGGCGGTGCAGGTCTGAGTTCTGAGGCAACCAATGACCAGTCGAAAATCCGACAGCATTCATGAGCTACGCTGTGCCATGCAAGGAGCTTTGGTCCGTCAAGCATGATGGCTACCACAGTTCCGATACCTTGGCAGCACTGTGATGGAGCATTCGAAAAGCTCTAGGAAAGTCACAGGTAAAGTCTCCCGTTGCCCTCACTTGTCACGGTTGGCCTGACCAATTGTTTGCTGTTGCTACAGTCGAATACACCGATCCTTCCGGCATCTATGCTGTGATATCTGAAGACCTACAGAAGCGTCTGCCCCTGCGCAATCTTTACTGGAACTCAGCTACTCGGCCCCTCAGGTCAATATCTTCCCTGCACATCGAGCTCGTCCAGGCCGGTGGCTCAACCTCTTCTTCCGATCCCTCAGAGCGTGCCAATTCTGTAGCTCTCGATGGCGCTACAGAAAATGCCGAAGATCGTGATATTTCGCGAGACAATCGACCCGGATCAGGCGTTGGTGTGAAGAAGGAGAGGCGGCACCAGATCCCAGGGCTGCGTCAAACTCCCTACCTGAAAATCTTCTTTCTCCGCTGTAGTGACCTCGAATCCTATAGGGTCACTTATCGGAAGCAAATACGTGAATGGATCAAAGGAAACACACCACCAACCCAGAGCACCGCTGCAGTCAACACACAAGAGTTTCATGATGCTTTCGAATGGCTGATAGTCCACGTCGTCCTACCCGATGATGGACGGTCTATCTCACGAGTTTCGGCGACGAGCAAAAGCGAGGTTCGGACTGGCTTAGGGGGCTCTTCTGCCGTGATTGAAAAGCTTCGGGCTGATTTCAATGGCTCTTCCAAAACTGCTGTCGATCGAGTCTCTTTGATCCAGATCACCCGTGGCCCCCAGAATGGCCAGAACCAGGCCTCTTCGGACGGATGGGACGATTTCATTGCGAAGACCAAGAGTTTGATCCTTAGCTCCTTCGATCTTCGGGTGACACAGTATGAAGAGGATATCAAGGAAAGGGAAGCGCAAAGGAATATTCCGGGTTGGAACTTCAATACATTCTTTGTGCTAAAGGAGGGTCTTGCAAGAGGTTTCGAAAGCGTTGGATTGGTTGAAGACGCAATGAACGGTTATCGAGAACTCGCTGTGGGATTGAATTCGATCATCGAGGGCAGGGACGACAAAGAACAGCACAGAGAACATTTCAAGCACTTCACAGATGACCTTTCGGCGACACTCAAAAGTGCATTGCAGTCAGAGGAGTCCCACAATCTGGGGGATCGACAGACAGCCACTACCAATTCGGTCACTCAAGACAGACAAGCTAGAGAGAATCGGCATATACTAGGTGCAAACATACTGGATGCAGACAGAAAACCCTTTCGAGAACTGATCCTTGCTAATGAGATTTCGGTGTTCGATTTCCAATGCTATCTGTTCGCACGGGAGGCTTCATTACTCCTTAGGCTAGCCAATGCTACCGATCCCTCAGACGATGATAAGAGCGTCAATGGAGGTCCGGTTGACGTTGCATTGAATGTGGCTTCTTCAGAATCACAGAACCTATTGCTCCTGGCGGAGGTCTGTCGCAGATCTATCCAATTCTTCTCGGCCGCGGGCCGAATGATGAGAGACGATCTAAGGAGCTCAGTCCATCCTTTGTCAAAGGGCCATACTCCAGGAAGCCCCACAATGCTTTCGGTATTTGAGGGTCCTATTGAAGATATGGTCGCCTCTTGGACTTACTCAGCATGTCAACGCATACTCGATGCAACGAAGGTACCGTCATTACAGGCTCAGCTTCAACCTTTGCTGCGCAGCCTCAAACCAGTGGTGGAAGTCTACGCTGATTCCAACAATTCCTCTGACCCATTATCACGCGAGGAGCTTCCTCGCCGAAACAGCTCCCTACCCGTGTCCACACGGGTATCTTCAAAGCCTCTTTCTCCAGACAAGATCCCTTCTATCACATCCTTAGATGCTGTGCGATTACTTCCGCCTGCGTCTTCACGAACCGGAACTCAGGAATTAGCAGCACAACAAGCTGAACTCGTCATTCTGAAGCGACGTATTACAGCCAGCGTTGGCCACCGAACCACTGATGCTGGTATCAAGCGAGCGAGTCTAGCTAGTCGGTTGTCTCTGAGTGGCTCCGATCTGGAGGACATCTCCTTGGAAGACACCCCGTCAAGGTACGACCGTCCCGACGAATCGTCAGGAAATTCGCACGGAAGCGCAGTGAACGGCATACAAGGCAGAGAACTAAAGCAAAGCTTACGATCTGAGAGCAGTTTTCATCAAGCATATGAGGTCAGTCTGACGTTCTTGGACTCTTTAAACATGCTGAGATGTGCCTAGGAACTTACCATGATGGCATTAGCCCTCAATGTGCTAGGAGGTAGACGCAGATCTGCGGAATCTCTAACGACAGATCTTGCAGCAATTCGATAGTAAGCTGCTCTCGCCGAATCGAGCGCACTTACTGCCTGCTGATGGGCTCTAGTCGTTCGCAAGACTACATCAGCGCAGCATCATACTTCCGGCAATTATCTTCATTTTATTACAACAATGACTGGACTCGCTTGGAAGTTCCCATGCTTGATCTATATGCGAAATGTCTGAAACACCTCAACAAGTGGCAAGACTTCTGTCGCATTGGCTTACAGATCCTCGCCAAAACGACGAGCCGACAATCACTGCTTCATACGCCTATTGAGATACGATTTCAACACAGGCCCCTCGACGTCGACCGTTATCTGCAAGAAGTAATCAACATCTCAAGTAGTCTAGAGCGACCAGTGTCAACGCCGCTCCACCTGCACTTTGAAGATGTCCACTTAGATCCCTACATCCGGCATCTCGACGAAGAAGATGGCTTCCGGATGTCACTCGAGCTGCGAAATATCATGTCAGCAGCTTTCGAAGCCCAAGACATACGGGTTAAACTCGTTAGTCTTGAAGAAGAACAGGGTCGCGATATTTGGATGACCAGTCAAAGTCCAGACCTATTACAAACAGGTCTAAGCGTTGTTATACTTCAGTCCACTGTATGTAGCGCTTGGAAGTCTTCTGAAATATGCACATAGCTGACACTATCAAAGGTAATGTGTCCAGCCTGGTACAGAGTAGAAAGAATTGAGATTCGATCAGCGAACATAGTCTTCGCCCACGATGCGACGATCAATGCCTCCTTTGATGGTCTCGCCATCTCAGATGGCATCCTCCAATTAAATTCGACACGCGTTCTGGTGTGGCCGGATGAGAAAGCGTTGGAAGCCCGACTATCACTTTGCAAATCCATTTCCCTGGGAAAGCCGAGGTCGATAGAGATCCTCATATCTAGTGGTCGAAACAAAGTCAGTCATGGGAAACTGAGTGTGCGAGCCTGCTCTGCCGGCCTTCGCCTTCACACCGCAGAGACCGACGTTGTCAGTGGGAATTGTCTGATCCTCCTAAAAGCTCAAGCAGGAAATGTCGAATTTGGTGCGCTGGATGCTCAATCCAAGACCATCTTTCGGGTGCCCTACGGCGTTGAGAGTGATCTTTTGAAGATTAAAGTCAAGGTCGAGGTTTCCTATACTGTCGAGGGACAGGGGTACCAGTACAACTGCAATGGCGAGCTGCCAATCCAACTGCCTCTGAGTGTAAACGTGCAAGACAGTTTTCAGGAGCGCAGTCTGTTCTCCAACTTCAAGATTAACACAGCCAACTCCATGCCCATGCGCATTGGCGACTGCACAATGCACAGCACCAAAGCATTTCAAGTCGCTTTACCGCCCCTTGGCAGCGCTCCGCTTACCATCTTTGCACGCCAGCCACTTTCGCTCGTTGCCCAAATTCGGCAGAGTAGACCAGAGACAGTCGATGCCCAAACATCGCTGTCCCCTGATAGGATGCTGATGCTCCGAATCAAGTACGCCTGCGTAGAGCACGAGATCAGCACTGCGGTGGAGGATGCCTTGACTAAAGCGTTGATCAAGAGCGAATTTACTGATCTTTCCCGGTTGCTAGTCACCGTGCTACGCAAAGTGTTACGGTCAACATTATCGTTACAGGATCTGGAGACAATAAGTCTTCTTGGCGAGATCCAGATGAGTTCGTTCGAACAACACCTGTGGCAACCAGTACTCAATGGACTACATCCGGATAGAAGGGACAAGGTTGCGAAGTGGCTCGCAAATTGGCAAGCAGTCCGTATCCTTCTAGGCCCACATGCTTCATCGACTGATGACGATCTAGGAAACCCCTGCGACTGTTCTTCCTCAATCAATAGACTCTCGAAACATGCTTGAGTTGATGGTCCCTTTCGAAATCCCTGAGATACCGATTGTGGTCACTGGCCGATTGGTGACCTTCAATTGTGGCGGTGGGCCGGGAGAAGGTCGATTTGCAGCAATGGATCATTCATTGCTAGCTGAGTTGTCTTTATCCTACAGCCGACATTGGTCAAAGAGCACCGACGTTGCTTCGGACGACAATGCTCTCAATATCACGTATGAGGTTCAAGCAAGTCCGGACGTGTGGCTTATTGGTGGGCAACGCAAAGGCCACTTCAGCGCAAAGGTATAGTACGGATTTATTGATAGTGACGGCAGTTGACTGACACCTTGACCGATCCAGGAAGGAGAAGTAGGCAGGTTTCCAATCATCCTGCTGCCCCAGAAGACCGGGCAACTACTCTATCCCTCGGTTGAAGTCCGTACAACCAAAAGACGTGGAAGTAATGGACGATCGAAAGGTACAGAAGAAGAGTCTGACGATACCGTTACATGCGAAATGGATTATCTCGACCAAGCTGAAAGCATTCTCGTCATCCCGGACCTTAGCAGTTCGACGGTGAGCCTGGAGAGTAGCGGTCCCGGTGCCGGAGCCTGGCTGGTCGAGTCTAGAAGTCGGTCAGAACGATGATGGAGTCCCCAGTGCTGCAAAGATGATTCCACTTGACCCATGGCTATGCATACTACGCCAGCTGTTGGAGCACCTTGAAGCATCCGAGCTGGTCGCAGAAGAGAGTAGCAGGGCACAAGCCACGGATTCGCATGGAGATGCAGCAGGATCGATAACCTCCAAAGTACATCTCCCGTGGAATAGTCCGCCTTCAGCTTGTTCCGGGCCGCTAACGTGCATAGCCGATTTTTGGATAATCCTTCAGCCCCTGTGAAGTGCACAGAAGCCGTGTCATTCAATATACGTACTTTGGCCCGCCGCTTGGGTGCAGGCGTACACAGCGGATAGAACCATCGTGCTCACAACCTTCTCGAGTAATAAGGCATACCTAGTCGCAGGATGGCATCTTCGTGCTCAGAGGAGGAGGTTCGATGGCTGAGAAAAGCAGGCTACCATCTATGTCTTGGAAGCTCTTCAAACTCTAAGCGAAGTCAGAAATACCATTGGTATCAGATGATCCGTGCCAGGAATCCGAGACGAGAAGTATAACATGTTCCATCCCGCTGGCCATGATTGATGAGGCTCTCGAAGTCGACCCGTCGTTGGCTGCATTTCGTGACCACGACTGCAATGTGCATTAGCTGCATCTGTACTAGTGACCTCAACAAATGAAGAACGGGATGTCTTGGCATCAACAGAAATGACATCGTTTGCTGGCACATGCTTTCACCAACAGTTTCTAGTCCGAGGTATAACCTTCCATCAAGCAAGTCGATACTCAATCAAGAGCAGTGAGTGAATCATGCTTCGAAGAGCGGTATGGTAGTAGACGAGCGGTTTCAAGGGTTCCTAAGGATTGGGCTAATGAGGCCATTGTTTGCGGTTGATATGTCTGTAAGCGGCGAAATGCTATGGCTGCAACTAGAACATCACCGCTGGCATCGGGACCAATTGAACAAGGGAAGCGGTGGTTCAATTGAAAGGACGACGAGTCTCGATCACTTTTGCCGTGGCTGATTATTGACTCTGGTTCCTGACGATCGCTTAATCTTCGTGGGTCTCGGCAAGATCGTCACAGATTGAGACCCTGCGTCCAGTTTCTTGCTTTCATACACTCGACCCTGAACTACCGCCATATTCTTCCTCTTCACCTCCAGCTTTTCACACAACCGTCGAAGATATCAACGAGTCGACAGTTTCCTCGTGTGACTCTACATCCCACCTAAATACCTCCCAGTCACACAAAATTATACGTCATCAGTGGATTGGGCCTGCTCAACAAGATTCGTTTGGGGTAACTTATCCCACAGGCCGCGCAACGATCTTGACCTCGAATTCCCACCACGATTCCGAGAAGACCTCAGAGCACCAAGCCTTTCTTCAAGCATCCTCACAACCCTCCGTGTCGGCCGCCTTCCAGCCCAGGAGCACCCATCACGAGCATGTCAGCCGTCACTGCCCGCAAGGGCTTTGTCCAACAACTCGACCAACTGAATTCCACCTCTTCCTCGACCACCAACTCGATTGCTGCTTCACCAGAGGATACTCCTCGTCAATCCCCCTCATCAACGTCTCTTTCCTCGTTGGACTCGAACGATGACCTGGATCTGAAGACCGTGAACGGGAAGCTGCTCGACACCTATGGCGATGAGTTCCACTTGCCCGATTTCACCATCAAGCAGATCAGAGATGCTATCCCAGCACATTGCTTCAACCGGTCCGGAGCCAAAGGCCTTGCTTACGTCGCCCGGGATGTCGCTTCCCTCGCCGCCACTTTCTATCTTTTCCACACCTATGTGACGCCGGAGAATATCTCTTCCACTCCAGCCCGCGCTGCCTTGTGGTCGTTATACACCGTTGTGCAGGGTCTTTTTGGTACCGGGCTGTGGGTGCTGGCCCACGAGTGCGGACATCAATCCTTCTCGCCATCCAAGACCCTCAACGACACCGTCGGTTGGTTCTGCCATTCCGCACTGCTGGTTCCGTATTTCTCATGGAAGATCTCCCACGGGAAGCACCACAAAGCCACCGGGCATCTCGAGCGTGACATGGTTTTCGTCCCCAAGACCCGGGATCAGTATGCCTCGAAAGTGGGGCACTATGCGCACGAGCTCACAGAGCTGATGGAGGAGACCCCGATTGTCACAGCAGGTACGATGATCGGACAACAGCTGGTCGGTTGGCCTTTGTATATCCTCGCCAACGTTACTGGCCACAACTACCATGAGCGTCAGAGCGAGGGCCGCGGCAAGGGTAAACAGAACGGCTTTGGAGGCGGTGTCAATCACTTCGACCCGTCAAGTCCGTTGTATGAAGCCAAGGACAGCAAGCTCATCCTCCTCAGCGACCTGGGCCTGGGTATCACTCTGGCTGCGTTGTTTCTGATCGGGAGCAACTTTGGCTGGGCGAACGTGGCTGTGTGGTATTTCGTGCCGTATTTGTGGGTGAACCACTGGCTCGGTAAGTGATGCGTGCAAGATAACCAGCAATTCCCAGTACTGACCTTGTGGTAGTGGCGATTACCTTCCTCCAGCACACCGACCCTACACTCCCTCACTACGAGCCCCAATCATGGAACTTCGCTCGCGGAGCTGCAGCGACGATTGATCGGGAGTTCGGATTCATCGGTCGCCATTTGCTCCACGGCATCATCGAGACTCATGTTCTCCATCACTTCGTGTCAACAATCCCATTTTACAACGCGGACGAAGCGACAGAAGCCATCAAGCCGATCATGGGCCAACACTACCGATCCAACGTCGAGGGAGGATCAATGGGCTTCTTGAAGAGCATGTGGCAGAGCGCTCGGATGTGCCAGTGGATCGAACCGTGCGAGGGCGCCGAGGGAGAGAATAAGGGTGTCTTGTTTTATCGCAACCGCAACGGCCTCGGTGTGCCACCGCAGAAACTGTCGCCTCCTGCCGAGCTGAAGGCCGCGAAGAGCAACTCATGAGATATGATGGTATGACGGCAACCCGGATCATATAGACAGCCTTAGGACATGGTGTACTTCATTGCGACGGCATAGCAATAGAATTGATTTCTTGGGGGTGGGGAGCAGATTGAACGGCAGGTTTCATTCTATCCGAGGATGTCGTGGATTGAGGCATGATCATTCGATGTCATGCGAGCGAAATAGGTTCATTGACAACAATACAATATAATATCAGGACACCGCTTGATGTTACTCGTGAACTGACAAGGAGAAACAGAAGAAGAGGGAGAGAAGGGAAGTATCGTGTGATCAGTAATGCAATCGTGATGACAGAATCCGGGAGATTCCTCCGCACTGCCACCGGCCTATCACGCATCATGCTGCATCCTGCACCAACTTTATTATTTAATTATTATTCAAGGCGGGGGTGAACACTAGCGACGCAACTTCCTCGTCCATTTTATTATTCGTCATGCGAGACATCCCAAACCATTTGATATTGATCAAGACGAATGGTGTTTAAGAGTCTCTCGACGCTGACATGGAGATGTGGGATAGAGATGTCGAGGCCCAAGAACAACTGTTAAAAGATCGACCCAAGTCGAACATGTTCTAGACGCGCTACTGATGACTCAATCAATTCGTCTCTGCTAAACTGACGTCTGTGTCTTCGAGGAATTCCAGCGATAGATTGCAGAGTAAGCTACAAAGAAGACAACCTCATAGAAAATTTCCTATCATCGTTCGAGTTCAATTTATCCGACGTAACTTCACACCCACCACTTGTCAGTGCTATAGATATATCGATTGTATACACCAGATATATCGATTGTATACGCCATCACAGTCTTCCACGCTTCCCAACATATCAATATAATTGCAAACACTTACTTTCCATTTCCCCCCTTACGGAATTCATGAGCCTCGACACTCCTACCCAGCATGATCACCCACCACCTCATCAAAGCGGCAGCAACACCATCGACGACATCCTCTCCGCCGTCAACCCCCAAAAAGGCCGTCTCATCCCCTTGCGAACAAAAGCCGAAGTCGAACACAGCGACCCTCACATCATCCAAGCCTACATCATCGAAATACCCCAAAAATCAGCCAACGAAATTCTAAGGTACGTGCATTCACCCTGATGATTTCCTTCCTGACCTCCGTCCACCTTTCCAAAGAAAGAGTTCAAAGAAAATACACAAAAATCGACTGAATCAACCACCCAAACAGAGCCGTCGACAACCTAATCCGTGACCACCAACACGACAATAACTCCCCAACACCACCACCACCAACCAATCTCCCCCACCTCCGCCGCATCATCCCCCCCTCCGCCCTCCCCTCCCATCTCCGCCCCCTAGAGGTCCCCACCGAACCACCTTCCCGCGAACCCACCCTCCACCTCCTCATCACCCCCACCCCCTCCCTCCCCCTCCGCACCCTCCAATCCACCCTCTCCGCGCTCCTTCCACCCCCACATCCCCCCACGATCTCCCAATGCGATATACCACTCCACCCACCCACCTCGGAAGCGCAAGCCCAAGAATGGACTCAGCGCTTCTGGCCCTGTGTGCATCGGAAATATAACCCCTGGGGCCCGCAGCCATCTGAGGTTGAGAGGGGGGAAGAGGGGTTGAGAGAGTGTGCGGGACGGATAATGGGGTTAGCGCTGAAGGTGGGGAGGGAGGGGAGGGAGAGGGGGGTGGGTGTGGGGGTTGGTGCGGTAGTTGTTGATGAGGGGGGTAGGGTTGTTGTTGGGGCGGGGGATGGGAGGGGGGTGGGTGGGGAGGTTGGGAATGGGAATGGGAATCCAACAGCACATGCCGTGATGAGGGCGATTGGGATGGTGGCGAGGAAGAGGAAGGAGATTGCGGCGGATCAACGACGACAGCCGCAGACTTTTCCTGCTAATGGTATCCCTTCGCATGGATCACGGCCATCTGATCGAGAAGAAGAACAAGAACAAGGAGAAAAGCAACCAACCTCTCCAGATCAAACATCTCAACCGCAAAACAGCAAAACTAACCATCCCACCTCCCCAACCCTCCTCACACCCCTCGAAACAAACCTCTACACCACCTCCCCCCTCCAACCAGGCGGCTATCTCTGCCTCGACCTCACAATCTTCATAACGCATGAACCCTGCGTCATGTGCTCCATGGCGATATTGCATTCTCGTTTCTCGAAAGTTGTATTCGGGAAACGGATGCCGGAGACAGGGGGCATGAGTGCTGAGGTTGACGGTGGGGGGCGTGGTTGTGGTAGAGGAAGGGCTGTAGAGGAGGAGGATGGGGAGGAAGAGGAGGAAAAGGGAGGTATGAGAGTGGGAAATGGCTACGGATTATTCTGGCGACAGGAGCTGAATTGGCGGATGTTGGGGTGGCGGTGGGAAGATAAGGATGAGCATGAGGATGAGGAGGCGTATGGGGGGTTGAGTGGGGATGTGCATGTATGATTAGATCCTTATTACTTTCCTTAGTCGAACTCCGAGGAGTCCTACATAGATTTAATGTCAGAGGTAGGAAGGAGGAGGTCTATCTCTAATTAATGCCTTTTTAAAGCCGTGATTTTGTTACAGAATTCACAATGTTCTTTCTTCAGAATAGCGTGGTCTCATCCCTTGCTTACAATCTACAGCAGCTCATCCACTTTCTCATCTCGCCCAACACGCAATAAAATTGAGGTGCGTGCTTTTGCGATCTCAGTTAGATGCGATAGAGTAAGGGGCTCCGGTACCAAAAATGACGTAAAGATGGATACGAAGGATCACCCTCGTCACCTTATCATGAATAATCGCAATGCCTACATGATTAGGACAAAGGTCGCTGTATGTCGGAATTGCAACCTGAACGTGGATGTTACAAACGCGGAAGACAGAGGAAGAAGGACGATAGATTACAGACAGGAACACACGTGGAATTTGTAATAGTTCCGAGACTCAAGGTGCACGACATGGGTTTGGCAGGCGCTTATGATGGGAAAACAATTTTTGGAAAAGGAAGTGATCGTCTTTGAAGTGAGGAAAGAGGAGTTTCGGGATCATTGCCGTCTCATTGGGTGCCTGGTCGTCCATCAAGGGGACGCTACTCGTCTTTCCCATGGTTATGAGCTATAAGCCCATACATATTTTAACAGACCTCGATCAGCATATGGCTGTTGAGTTTCTCCGACTACGCTTGACCGCCCGGTGGAAGATAGGTACACGAGTGGAGACTGGGGGTAGTGTGTCTTCGTTGCTCGCTTCTAGGTAACTCGGGAGATTGGGGTTGTGTCTTGGAGGTGGTTTTGGCGGGTTCCTAGGATGTTTCCTAGGATGTTTCCACTTTGATGGGTTGACTTGGTCTTGATCGTTAATGCAGATCTACTCCTCAGGCAGCAGCAACCATACGCCGACATGTGTGACCCTACTTTTCGGAGGTTGTCATCCTCATCGCTCCACTCGTCCGTTAAAGCCAGTCGAGTTTCCCCTTATCAAGCCACCACCGATAATATACATATACCTTTGATTGCTGGGCATTTATGACAGCCCTTTCTTCACGAGAAGATCGACCATGGCTATAGCTTCCTGGTAAGCGCTATAGGGAAGGTCTTGTAGCCCTAACGTTCTCGTTGTGAACGGGAACATAGCAACTTCTAATGGAGTTCTATGTCCCTCAACAGTTGCTGGACTAATCTTGTCCGTGACACGAGCACAATTTTCGATGAGAGTTTTGGCAACCTTATATCGTCGGTAGCGGATAGCGATCATGAGGGGTGTACCTTGCAAGTCGCATTTTTTGTTGATATCTGCTCCTCTTCGAAGTAATTCTCGGACAATTTCAGGGCTCCAAGCTTCGTGAAGGGCGGTGCGGCCATATATACTATGTCCGACATCTGCTCCTGCGTCAAGCAGTATTTGGAGAACGTCTAAATAACCTCGTCTTGCCGCGCAACCCAGTGGTGTTAACATCGTGGGCAAACGGACAGTGTCAACACGACCGGATTCTAAATAAAGAGAATGCCTTACTTCAGCAAGAGAATGGCTTACTTCGAAGTTGATGTCAGCTCCCCAGCGTAGCAAAACCTGAATGGCTCCTCTTTTTCCGTGAAGTGCAGCCAGCATAAGGGCACTGGCTCCTTCTGGGGCGGCACTGAGAAGGCAGCGTCCGTCGTCTCCAATCATGCTTTTAGCTACAGTTGGAAATTGATTCCTCACTATAGCGTTGACTTGTTGTCCCTCCTCGAGTAGTTCCAAAACCGATTCTGGACTACCGAGGAAACAAGCCTCCAAGAATGCTCGTTCCATCGTCTCTGCATCTATCAAACGACGGGTGGCTGGGCTTTGGAGAATACGGGAGAGTTCAGGACTGGCGACAGGACTCCTGGCCAGCTGAAGGAGGCGAAGCCTAGGACGAGAGATCATGGCAACCAGTGCGGCCACCCGTGACACCGGTTGATTTTTGACGGCAGTCTTTGATGTGCGACCTTCTTCTCCTGCCTTTGGAATCTCGGGTCCTTTAGCGTCGACTTTCGACGAGGCTTCACCTTCGGGGTCGGGGTCGTGGTCGTATGCTCTACCCGAATTTGAAAAGGGGGAAGAACACCCCCAGGGGGCGATGGTTCGAGCCCGATGGTGTCGTCTTCATCTCTTGCCTTCGGTATATCGAGTCCCTGAGAGTCTACTGTTGAGGAGGCTTCACCCTCGGGGTCGGGGTTGTATGTTTTACTTGAGTTTGGAGAAAGGTGAGAGCGCCTCAGGGGGGGCGATGATTCAATCTCGATGGTTTTGTTTTCCTCAGTAACGGATATAGCCTGCTCATCTAAGGCACCCGCGTCGAGTGCACGAGTCAACCAGTCTCGTATAAAGTCATGATTTGCCTTGTACGCTTCAGCAGTGATACCGATTGATTCCAGCTCCTTACGAATTGCTCGCCATGCGGCACGGTCTTCCTTGGGTAGGCTATCAACGGTTTGAACCGACATAATAGATCCCTCTCTTCTTCCAAGTTGGACTTGCCGTAGATACTTTTCCAATTTCTGCTGCGTCACAGCTTGGGAGGTACTGACAAATCAGCGTCTCGTAAAGGCTGGACTGGATCCCAACGAACGTACCTCATGAAAGCATTCAACATTGTGACACTGGAAGTGATCCTGAGTCGGTATTCGACGATATCCTCACTACCCCATCGAAACCGTTTCCATGTCAACTTCCCTTGAGTTCCCATCTCCTCGTATCTATTGACAAGACCCTGTAGGTCGTCGAGTACGCTGGTGCAGCCGTCTGCTATGGTTCGTAACCTCTGCTGTGTCTGCGATGACATTGGTGAGTCGACAATAATTTCGCCGGCCTCTTTGAGCACCGCGTGTAAGGAGAGTACATCATGATGCACTTTCTGGAAAGACTCCGGAGCATCCTTCGCGGCTTTGTAGACGTTCTTGTACACCTTCCAGGCCAAGGTACCGACGGCGATGAAGTCGCTGACACCAAAGCCGAACGACATTGGAATTTGAAGTGGAAAGCAAACAACGATGCTGTACAAGACCTGACGCGAACAAGCAGCAAGAACAATCACTTGGGAATGAGATAAAGTCGGAGTGTCATTACGGAAAGGCTACTATCCCACCTTATGTTACAATTAGCATATATATATAGATATCAGTGCATCATAGCAATCTTCAGCCTTGTCTGGTGACCAACCACTGCTACTGAGTACACGCAACCATGAAACCTGGAATTAGAGGGACCATGCCGAAATCGAAGGCTCGACACCCTTCGTGTGCCCATACCTGCTAGCATATTGTGTGTAGAGGCATTCAGCATTGATTCAGATTCTTGGAGAGCCGCTCGTATCACGAAGTATTCATGGCGATGCCGCTTGAGACTGTAAAACCAGCATTGTTCAGCCTACATGAAGCTAACCCCAACATTATACCCCTCTTATTGTTGTCGTATCCATAGATGAACTGAGAAGCGCGGTCTGCTGGCAGATGAGGCACAACCTCCTCATCCAGCAAAATGTTTGAGGTACGAGAAGACTCCGTTCGCTAGTCAAATCCACTGATGAAACACAGCCCAATGCTGGCGACAACTACCACCTGCGGCTGCACCGCGCGAGGTCGGTCGTGCTGACGGACGAGGAGCTCGTCGAGATCCGGGCAGCTCAACGAACCTTTGAAGGCGCCTACATTCGCACTGCTCTGGGTCAATTCTCCTTTGCCCTCGTGATCCTAAAGATCTTTACCTCGGAATTCTACTCGATCGGCGCACTCTTCGCGATCTACGGATCCGGCATCCTCATCACCAGCTTACTTCGGCGGCAGCAAGGCAACAAGCAGTTCTTTTCCGAGATCGGCGAGGATGGATTGAATCAGAAGAAGTTCAGGACCAGCGGCAATGTGGTGGTTGTTCTGACGGCTCTTTCGGTGGCTGCGTATGCATGCTTGTTGGGTCTGACGCTCAGGTTGGGGGATTGACCTTGGGAAACGCATCTGTAAAGAAAAGCAACGTCTATATGACTACATGAGACCCAGTCACAGTGGACTTCCAAGAGCAAAAGCCGGAGCCGGCAAGCCAAATTTTTGAAGTCTGAGCTTGTGGGTACCGGAATGCAGTCATGGAAATGGCGAGTTCATTGGGCCGACTTCATGTCATCGCAACGGAGTACCGGTTGCACTGGACTGCCGAGTATTACATATAGCTGAGGGAGCGAATGTCGTTGGCGAAGTGGTCAACAGGGTTGGCTAATGGCACCTCAAACATCCGGTTATCAATGATTGCATACCGCTGCCTGTCACTGCTAGATCCTCTGGGTCTGAACATTATCTGACACGACGGGCCAATCGCAAGGCCATGTCTTGCTCGTCGTGCACGGATGTACTCTAGCAACAAGTGTTGTCAAGATAGGGACACAACGTTTGATTGATCGCACTATCCGTACAGCGGCGCCTGATAAGGCTGAGAGATTCAAGGCGAAACGAGGGGTGGTGTCGTGCTGAGTCTGAGCACATTGATTGGCTTCTCTCTAGAAGTCGTACAATTCGAGGCCGCGGGATCCTTTCTTTCTCCGTCCATACCGTTGAAGTCACCTTGCAGTCTTCGGTGATATTCGCAACTCGCATACAGTATGAGCTTTCCTGCATGAAATCCTAGAAGGAAACCCAGACCTGTGAACGGGATCAATCCACTAATCCAGCCACCAAGCACGCCCAGAAACTTTGTTTCAGACTCAAGCAGCCAAGACAGCTGCGAGTCATTCTTCCGCAAGCAGGGATCATTCGTCATACAACATATCAGTCATCAGCAATCTTCAATTCATAGGAAAACCTTTGTCCATCTTTCGCCCATCGGACATGGCGACCTCCCACACCTACATGGACAGTCTTACCTGAGGGGCTGGTTCCCACCCGACAGCAGAGCAACCTTCATCAGCATCCATACTTTTCGTCAGTTGCTTCTCGATTAGATATGCCTCATTCGACACCGACCCCAGATCACACAACGGCCTCCGTCCATCCCAGTAGTCCGTCTCTCCTATCATCGCGGAAGCAAAGTCAGAGTCAGCATACCAACATAGCGAGGGCAGCAATCATGAGCCAGCGTCCACCGCAATCCGAACCCGCACAGACCGAGGACGACCATGCGACACAACATCGCCAATCAGCTCCCTCCAAGTTTGGAGACGACAATTTCCTTCCTCCGCCGCCCGTACCCAGGCAAAATGTTCTTGGTACCAACTCTCACCGGGCATGTCTGAGCGATACACCTACTACAACCGCTCCAAATAGTCCCAAAATGTAAGCGCATCTTGCCCCATGCCAGTGCCCCATTCCCTGCCTTCCAGTCGATACCATCTAGCCCTTCCGAAAGCTCATGAACTTCATTTGCTAATGGCCTTCCAGGCCGCCGCGTCGACAAGACTCTGGTCTTTCCTCCTCTTCGACAAGAAGCCGTCCCACGACACTCGACATCCCTGGCCTGACGAAATCAAAGGTCTCTCCGGACGGCCGGATTGCTCAAAGGGATGTTGGCTCAAAATTGGTCATAGTAATGGTCGGCTTGCCGGCGCGAGGCAAGAGCTATGTAACAAAGAAGATGGCTCGGTATCTCAATTGGCTACAACATGATACCAAGATATTCAACGTCGGTGAGAAGCGTCGAGTGGCCACTACAACTTCCGCCAAGCCCACTCCGAATGCTCACTCTGAAGAGATAAGCTTTCCGGACTTCGATTATATGCGCCAGATTACCCCAGCATCCCTGGACCATATGCTGAATCAGAGACCTCTTCTCGACTCACCTATCCCGACCGCCAAGGTCCTGGTCAATGGAATCCTGCCATCAGATCATTTAGGTACGGGGGATCTTCCTCCTCCAGCACTCGATGTACTCGGCCCCTCGGATGTCGATCCAGGGCTGCAAACATGCATGGTGGACGGTCATTATGCCACCTTTGTCCCGGATACGGGCTTACCAACCACTAATGGAAATGAAGCTTCTCACGACCACATGGACCATTCGGCAAGCTTCTTTGACCCGGATAACACCGAAGCAGCCGGCTTACGAGAGCAACTTGCCATGGAGACCCTCGACGAGTTGCTGGACTTCTTGCTCTATCAGAATGGTTCAGTCGGTATCTTCGATGCCACCAACAGCACTCTCGACAGACGGAAAAATATTGTGAACAAGATCCGTCAGAGAGCCGGACCAGAGCTTGGTGTTTTATTCCTGGAATCGCAATGTCTCGATGACAACGTACTTGAGACCTCTGCTTGTTAACACACAACACATGCTAACGGGTTCTTAGCTGCTGGAGTCGAACATGCGCTTGAAATTATCAGGCCCTGATTACAAGGATCAAGATCCGGTGATTGCATTGGCGGACTTCAGAAAACGTGTTGCTCTCTACGAAAAGGCCTACATACCGTTAGGCGAGTATGAGGAGAAGAACAACATGTCTTATGTGCAGGTAAGCTGTAATGGGCCGAGATTCCCACCCAAGAAACCCATGCTAAAAATCATGTAGATGATCGATGTCGGGCGAAAGGTCGTGTCCCATCAGATCCGCGGATTCCTGTCAGCTCAGACGGTGTACTATCTGCTGAACTTCAACCTCTCGCCACGACAAATATGGATTACTCGGCATGGTGAATCCTACGACAACGTCAGCGGAAAGATTGGGGGAGACTCGGACCTCAGCCCCACGGGTCTTGCCTATGCAAGTGCGCTTACTAGGTTCATCCAAAGCGAACGGAAGGCGTGGGACATTCGGCAGCAAGACCGGGCTGCATCCACCCATTTCCCTCCACAAGCTGGCGATACGACTCCTCCAAACCCCGAATACATTGCCCAAGGAGACGGGGATGGGGGTCATACGTCCAAGAGCTTTTGCGTGTGGACATCAATGCTGAAGAGGAGTATTCAAACGGCACAGTACTTCGACGAGGATGATTTTGACATCAAACAAATGCGAATGTTGGATGAACTCAATGCCGGGGCTATGGAAGGTCTCACGTACGACGAAATCAAGACCAAGCATCCCGCGGAATACGAAATCCGGAGAAAAGACAAGCTGCATTACCGATATCCTGGAGCCGGCGGTGAGAGCTATCTGGATATCATCAATCGACTGCGTGCTGTGATTGTGGAAGTGGAACGGATGACGGACCACGTCCTTCTCGTCGGTCATCGATCGGTTGCTCGAGTTCTCCTGGCATATTTCAAGGGGCTCAAGCGAGAGGAGGTGGCTGACCTTGATGTGCCGCTGGGAACGCTCTACATGATGGAACCGGTAAGTAGACTGTTACATTAAGTGGATGCAGAGCTGACAACCACGATTAGAAACCGTATGGTGTCGATTTCAAGGCTTATCGGTACAACCCTCGGACAGATTGGTTCGATCATGTACCAGACTACCAGTTACGTCGAGCGACCATTTTTACAACAGCATAGCGTATGTTTTGCGTTACGGAGTCGGTGGTGCGGTGGTCCCTCATCTATCGGTATACCCATTCAACAACGACAGTTCAAGCATGGTGTCCTGGCGTGGATGGCATTGGTAGCAGGTTTCTTTGCATATTTGGGAGCAGATGGTGGCCTGGTTGATTGATTGCTCAATCAAGTTGTTGCATCAAGATTCAGGAAGCATCAGATCGGCTGGAACGAGCTGTAACAACAGGAATGAATATTGTACTCTATCTGGATTGCTCAAACCAATGTGATGTGCTGTCCAACCCGTACATACAGTACTCCCCCACAGATAATAATGTTAGTGGGGCATCCCCAGTTCTTTCCCCCATCAACCTCCGCTTTCCCTTCCATTTTGCATACTCTTCTTACCCACTCATACTTGGTACATCGACGAACATTATTACGACTGGCCATCGATCAACTGCTGCAATCGAACTACTCGGGAACTTAGTTGGATTGTGTGTAGCGTCTATCGCTCGACGGACAAGCTACTGTTGTACGCGCAGGCACGCGTTGGATCTGTCTTCTAGACGTTCTACCTTGATGTTCCAGCTTCGGCCTCCTGATCAGAGCAACAAGTAATCACTATTGAAGCTTGGACAATTGCGCGGCGTGGGTTGCTGCATTACATTCCCCTCCTTCGACCTAGCTCGCGCATTGGCCAACCTCTTATTGGGATGGAAGAGGTCGCATCCCCCAAGTCGACTTCACAAGCTGGAACCTCGGTCTCTGCGGGAACGAAGAGGAAACGTGCAATTGATCCCAAGTTCTACGCAGTCCGCGCAGGACACAACCCAGGCATCTACCACACATGGAGCGATTGTCTCGAGCAGGTCCGGGGCTTCAAGAAGGCGCTTTGTGGGATTACCGTCGTCCCCATCACCGAGGTGCTGTAGCTGACATTGAGCATCACAGTCAAGTCGTTCCCAACCCTAACGGATGCTGAGCGCTACTTGGCGGGCGAGAACCTTACAACAGGAGGAACGTCATCGTCTAGTGTTGGAGGGAAATACTACGCAGTGAAAAGCGGACGGGTTCCAGGCATCTACACCGATTGGCCCTCGGCCCAAGAACAGATCACCGGTTGGCAAAAGCCCAAACACCGTAGTTTTGCGACCAGGGCTGAAGCTCAAAGGTTTCTCGACGAGGAAGGACCCAGGTTTGGTGATTCTCCGGAAGCGACAGAGGTGGAATCAACCATCTCATCATCTCAGAACCCAGCCGAACTTCTTGACAGCAGTCCCGCGAAGCCACCTGCATCGAAGAAAGCCAAGAAAACATTGAATGGGTCGTCACGGAGTACGAAACAAGCGCCAATCGAATACAATGAAGCACAATGGGCACCTGGTACCGGACCGCTGCCTCCCGGGGCAGAAGATGGCTTTGACCCGAATATAATCCTCGATCCCGTCTCGGGCAACGTGGTCTACAAGACGTTGGAGCAGAGGCAGGCTACCAAACCGCACCCTGCAGGCCCCGCCCAGTCGGGCACATTACGAATACACACCGATGGCAGTGCACTGGGCAACGGTAATGCTGGGGCGTTTGCGGGGATTGGCGTTTATTTTGGACCAGGAGACAAAAGGTAGGCTTTGGGGACGACGTCGGCTACGACTCGATGCTAAGATGGGCTGCATAGGAACCTTTCCGAGACTCTCCCCGGTCCACGGCAAACGAACCAACGCGCTGAACTCACAGCCATCCTCCGAGCTCTGGAAATAGTCCCCAAGAATCGAGACGTGAGCATCATCACGGACAGCAAGTACGCGATCGACTGTGTGACGGTGTGGTATATGAATTGGCGAAAGAATGGGTGGAAGACGTCTGCGGGGAAAGCGGTAGAAAACAAAGATCTGGTGGAGAATATCTTGTCGAAGATCGAAGAGCGACAATCGCTGGCGACACAGACAGCCTTCGAGTGGATCAAAGGGCATGCTCACCATCCGGGCAACGTGGAAGCGGATCGGCTGGCTGTTGAAGGGGCTAGGAAGGGCGCCTCATCATGAAAGTGGTAATGTCAACTGGATGGGGTAGAAAAAGAAAAAGAGGGAGGATTCGATTCGAGTGAGACTCCGCCAGCAAGCGATAAGCGCTAAGGTGTTCGCACCGCTTAATTGTAAGTAAAGTACTCCGTACCCACTGCATGTTTTTATCACAGATCTGGCCTGGTGGCTCTTCAACCACAAGATTAAGTTCCTTCATGCATCATACCCATCCGGACTACTCGTTCGTATGTACCGTCATCGTCTCTTCTCTAATTAGTTGCATGTGTGACGTCATCAACGGGGTATTCTGGAATATGTGTTCGACTTCCAGTTCTCTTTAGTATCAGTCATGTCAAGTTATTGAATGACATCTGCGGGATGTCCCTGGTTCATTGACAGACCCCTGTATGAAGTTACAGCGGTCAGGTTGACTTGACTCGGATATCGCCGAATACGTCCTCGACATCGGTGGCAATGCCTACCTTGAGCTTGGTCCACTTCAACATTGTCAGTGCGGCTTTTGGCGGCTTCATCGCAATCTTTGGTCTGTTATCGCATCTGTTGAAAAATGATTTCTACCTTGGAGAAGCTTGTACGATATCCGTACACTTACCGACTTGCAAATCGTTTGCTGACGGCAACAGTAATCCCTCTTTTGATCGGTGTATGTCTGTCTCCAGCAGCAGCGAATGTCATCAGACCTTTGGACTATGCTCATGGGGACGAGGAGAACCTGCACGCGATAACTTTGCACTTCGCCCGACTCGTCCTCTGCGTACAGCTCGTCATAGTTGGTGTTCAACTCCCAAGCCAGTATCTTCGATACAACTGGAAGAGCCTGGCATGGCTGCTAGGTCCTGGTATGATCGCTATGTGGCTGTCGACCAGTCTGCTTATCTGGGCTATGGTTCCGCATCTGTCTTTCCTGCATTCGCTCGCCGTTGGGGCCTGCGTCACCCCTACAGATCCGATCCTTTCCAATGCGATTATCAAAGGCGCGTTTGCCGACCAGAATATACCCGAGGATCTGCAACGGGTCATTGTCTCGGAAGCCGGGGCCAACGATGGGCTGGGCTATCCTTTCCTCTTCATCGCTCTTTACCTGATCAAGTATACTGGAATGGGAGGTGAAGGCCAGCCCGGAGGCGTCCGATTGGCGATGGCTTACTGGTTTGGGGAGATGTGGATGTACGTGATTGTCCTGAGTGTAATTTACGGATTGGTGGTCGGATTTGTCGCCTCGAAATTGCTTCACTGGGCGGAAGATAGGGAGCACGTGGACCGGGAGAGCTATCAAATCTTCGCGATAGCCCAGGGGGTACGTTCTTCGCCTTGATGGCACAATCGTAGCTGACACGAACCACAGCTGTTCATTGTTGGAACATGCGGGATGATCGGCACTGACGAGGTGTTGGCGAGTTTTATCGCTGGGAATGCACTCAACTTCGAGTAAGTGTCTTTTCAACCACGGTGTTTTGATCCTTCTCCTCTATCTGACACGCTATGTAGCGATCGGTTTCGATCTAAGACAAAGGATGATTCACTACAGCAGACGACCGATATGCTGCTCAACTACGCCATCTTCGCGTGGTTCGGCGCCGTGTGTCCATGGTCTTCGTTCGCACATAGCGAGATAATCCCCGTCGGGCGTCTCATCGGCCTCGGGGTACTCGTCCTCCTGCTTCGACGTATCCCTATAGTATATGCTTTGCACTCTCAAATCTGGCAGATGCAAGGGTGGCAGCAGTGCCTGATCACTGGCTTCTTTGGACCGATCGGAGTGAGCGCCATTTTCTATCTGTTCGTCAGTCTCGAATTTCTCCGGCACGTCACGGTGAAAGGGGTCGTGCGTGAGGATGCTGCCAGGCTGGGGGAAGATATACAAGTGGTCGTGTGGTTTTTGGTTATCTGCAGTATCGTGAGCAACATTCCCGGGCTTTGACACCTTTCATGATGCTTATCGAATGAGCAGGTCGGTCACGGGTTGAGTGTACCACTCGGCAAGCTAGGCTTCAAGATCGTGGGACTGTTACGATCCAAGCCGGTAAAGTCAGCAGACAATGTCCAGAACCTCGAGGATATCGAATCGCCGAATTCGTTCCCAGTTGGCGAACGAATCGAGCACGGTGGTGTTCTGATGGAGAGTACGGGAAAAGCGTAGACAAAATAACATTCCTGTGGGGAGTGCACGGATGGTGGTATTCGGTACCCATGTTTCTTCATCGACCTTGCCAACGCCAAGGTTGACGAGGCGTCAGAAATTGCAGGTCATGTCATCCCCTGTGGCCTGTACGGAGGATGGCACCAAAAGTTCAGAATACACGCTAAAGGCTCTCAGGGGTGCGCTCACTCTACCCCAGGCGACCGTAGCCTACCTTACGGTCGGCTTTTAGCGTATATTCTGAACCTTTGGTGGCATCCTCCGCACTCCGTACTATTACTCTGCAAGGACGCCGAGAAACGTGGTTCGATTGCGGTTTGATCCAAGCTCGAGTCTAGCCGACAGCCGGACGGGACTGGTGGCGCAATCTGATATACGCGCCAATCAGAAAAAGTGTCTTCAGTCCGCCAATATCCACTTTCTGCCACGACGTCCAGTCACCAAACAACCCGACCCCGGCAGGCACCCCGGATTTTGTTGGTGACTGGGTGTTCCAGACGCCAACCCCGACTATTTCCAGTCTAATAAAGACCTCGAGTCCTCGACCCAACCCCATGGTCTCGTTCAAGTGTCGGCGTCGTGCACTACTGTTGGCCCATTCGACCCTATTTCGAATGTATATGAGACGCCCAACGCACGTATCTTCCTCGACCAGCTCCTCGCTCGCACATCCTACAACATGGTCCTTCAAATCACTCCAGCCGACATCGCCTATCAAAAAGCCCACAAGGATGACGACCGAAGCGGGGCCCTCTATGCCACGGCGGCCACCATGATCGTACTCCCCACCATCGCTGTCGTACTCCGACTGGCATGCCGCCGGCATCTGCAAGCCCCCATCTCTCACGATGATATTGCCATCATCGTTGCCCTTGTGAGTATTGCACCTCTTCTCTACTGTCTCGTCCCGTGCCGAACTCCGCCATTCCGAGGGCCGAGCAGATTGGAATAGACGACCCGTTCTACTCCAGGGGGTAATAGAGTCAAGCATACTGATTAGTCGGCCTGCCTAGGTGCTATGTTGGGGCATATGTGTAATGATTGCGCTGTGTATGTACAACAGCCTTCCCGAAGTCGTCCTCGACTCTTTCCCCAGCTAACCTCCGTACCAAACCTTCCAGGCGGCCACTTCGGCACAGGACGACATACCATGACCAATCCCATCCCGCACGTCGTCCATTTCATCCAATTGATGTATGCCGTTGAGCTCACCTACACGGTCCTCATCACCACTACCAAATTCTCCATCCTGCTCTTCTACCGCCGCGTGTTCATGAACCAGGCCACAAGCCTCCGCTTCCGAATCGCCTGGTATGCCATCACCGTATGGACTTTCCTATGGGGCATCAGCACCTTCTTCGCCGCCGCCTTCCAATGCAGCCCGGCTTCCTTCTACTGGTCGAAATACACGCGCAAAACGCAGGGTACCTGCATGGATTTGAGGGTCCTCCTGCTCGCCACGGCAAGCCTGAATATCGTCACCGATGTCGCCCTCCTTATCTTACCGATGCCTGTCGTGTGGAACCTCAAAATTGAGCGATCGCAGAAATTCGCCGTCTCGGGGATTTTCCTCCTAGGTGGATTGTAGGTTCTTCCACGCTCCCGGATCCATCCCCAAGATATATCTATGAGTACTAACAGAAGCTTCGCCAGTGTCTGTGTCGCCAGCATCATCCGTGCGCCCTACCTCAACCAAGTAGTAACCGTAGACCCTCAATGTACGCTCCCTCCCGGCATATGTCATTCAGGGGTTTCCGTATATCATTACCTCGACCTTAAAATCCCCAAAAATCAATAATGCACCACCATCATGTGAAACTTCACACACACTGTCCCTTACCCGTAAATCTTGACTGACATACATCTTCACTGGACCAGGGACCTCCGTCAACGCCATCATCTGGTCCGTCATCGAGCCCAGCGTCGGCATCATCTGCGCCAGTCTCCCCTCCATGGGCCCCATCCTCCGCAAAGCCTTCCCCCTTAAAAGCCTCAACCACGAACCCCGGAAAATCTCCCTCCACTCGTCTCAAATGGCAGGCAGCACTGCGGAGGACCCCGAGAAACAGCAGCCCAATGGGAGTTCGTCGGAAGTGTTGAACAACAACGATGTGGGGCAGAGGTCGAGCACGACTGTGAATTCGACGTTGAGGAACCAGTCGAGAGTGGAGGCTATGGATGTTACTAATAATAATAATGATGGGAGGGTGTCGTCTGCGAAGGCGTTTATGTAGGTTGGTAGGTATGCAGGGGTGTGGGGTTGGGTTGTGATGATTGCATGGGGGTGCTGATAATTATTAATTCGAATTATCATTGATATCGAATTAATGGAGGTTATTGGAATACAAAGGATATATCGTACATCTTTTGAGTGAGAATCTCGCCCATTGAGCTTGACGCACGCACGCATGCTTTTTCTCCCCCTTACCCCCCTCTATCCAGCCTCCTTCCTTGCATTCTATCCCTCCTTCCACCCACTTCATCCATCCCCAGAAAATCTATACCCCTCCATCCCTAGATTGCTACGATAACCAACCCCAGGAATATCATTTCCCATGCCAAGGGAGTCAGACTGCTCCAAAAATCTCAACACCGCACACGGCACCAGGAAGTGCTTCCAAGAACTGTCCGGCAGATGCTTTGCACCAACAGCAGACAATTTTTGAAGTCGTTAATTGGCTCTTTGCCGCGCTCGCGGTGAGCGGAGACTAAGCCAGTAGTCTCATGCGTTGGCAGGGCATCCGATTTGGCTGGCAGTCGAGGTATCGACTGCCTGATCCGCCAAGTGGAGGTGTCCATGAAGCGCAGCTCGCTGCCAGTACTCACCCTCCATTCTCGATACTCAGCCTTGCCATTGCTTCAACCGTCCTCTTGCTAGGCATTGCTATACAACGTGTGAACAGAAATCGAGTCAGTCCGCTTGAAAGCTGGAAACTTGTGATGATTATTGACACGAAACCGTTAGGCTGATTGGCGGTTCGAGCGAGCTCACGGTTGTGGCACTCCTCGCCCGCTTCAATATAAATGGCCGTTTGCGTTGGATCTGGTCATTGATGCATTTCGCATCATCGCAGAGAAACAGGCCCTGCAGTGGTTCGTTCAGATCTTTGAGAAAACGGGTCCGACCTTTGAACAGAATGTCCTTGGTGTCAAAGGTATCGATACCGTTGAGCCGGATAACCTCGAGTCGATCTTGTCGACCCAGTTCTCCGGTAAGCTTCTGGGTCTTTTATTTGATTCCCCGGGCTTGAGACGTCGAGTGAAGTGACGATCAGCCCAGACTCGACTGATCCTGGGGCAGCTTACGGTCTTGGTGCACGCAGCCCTACCTTTGCTCCTCTCCTTGGGGATGGAATCTTTACGCAAGAGGCCGCGCCATGGAAGCATTCGCGCGACATGTTACGACCCTTATTCTCCCTTAACCGCGCAAATATCTTCACGCAGGTCGAAGAACACACGGAATACTTGGTGAACTGCATACCAACTGGCGAATTCGTTGACCTACAAACTTTGTTTTTCCAATTCACATTTGACACCACTACCTTTCTCCTCTTCGGCAAATCGATGAACTCCCTCCAAGCTACATTCAACCGAGACGACTCAAATGCTGGGGAAGCTCGGTTCTCTGAGGCTTTTCGAGTCTCTCAGGATTTCCTTTTCCGTCGCGGACGATTGGGAGATTTGTATTGGTTGATTGGCGGCAAGGAGTTTCGAAGGCAGTGCTCAATTGTGCATGAATTCATCGATGAAGCGGTGCAAGAAGCATTATCAGCGGACTACCAGAAAGACAAAGCTGCAGATGTGCATAGCTTTCTGGATGCCCTTATTCAGCAAACACGGGACCCCAAAGTTTTACGTGATCAGTTGCTGAATGTTATGCTTGCTGGCAGAGACACAACAGCATCCTGTTTAACATGGACATTGTAAGCTTACCAGGTACTCGCGCACGGGTAACTATCTCCTAGCTAATGGTGCAAAGTCGGCTTCTAGCACAACATCCGGGTGTTCTAGCGAAACTTCGCCAGGAGATAGTTTCTGTTGTTGGCTTGGGAACGGCGTCGAGGTTGCCGGACAGGAATGACCTTAAGAGAATGAAATATCTGAACTTAGTTTTCAAAGAAGGTATACTCACGATCCTCACCCTCCCACCACTGAAGTCCTAGCAAGATCCGCTGATAGCTGCGAACAGTGCTTCGACTTTATCCTTCTGTGCCAATCAACTCGCGCACCGCGTTGGAGGCAACAACACTTCCAACGGGCGGGGGACCCGAAGGTACTCAACCTGTAATGATCAGAAAGGGTGAAGCCGTAGGATACTCCGTCTACGTCATGCATCGACTAAAGAAACTGTATGGTGAAGATGCCGATTCCTTCCGTCCGGAGCGGTGGGATCCAGATGTGGACAATGCCGTGGATCTCAAAAATATTGGTTGGGGTTATTTACCTTTCAATGGAGGTCCGAGGATCTGCTTGGGACGTAAGTCCACGTACCTTCTTTCCTTTGACGGTACACTTGAATACTGACTTGCCGTAGAGGAATTTGCATTGCTTGAGGCTGGATTTGTGGTTGTGCGGATCTTACAAAAATTTCGGAGCTTTGAACTGGGACCGAAGGATAAGGATGTTATTGCTGGCACCGAGGATCAGGAAGTCACCCTTGTGGTTGCTAGTACGAACGGATGTTGGGTTAAGGCACTCGAGTAAGACTCCAAAGGTTATGGAATGTTGAGTAGGACACCACCGCGATCGAGTAAGAGTTCCCACATCTATTAGTTCAGCAAACCTGAGTTGCTAGATTCCTAGTCGTTAAAGGCAACGCATGGCCTGCGGGCTATCCGTGCTCAACCACCTTTTTCGACCTACAGCCAATCGATGGCCACAGAGGTTCTTCAATTAGACGGAGACTGCTACTCTGGCGCAGCTATCTTGACTCGCGGCGAACAGAATCGTTCGGACACTTCGACTTGACGGATTGGGCACGCGAAACCATGACTGCCAGCCAAATCGAATCCCGGATTGGCTACTCGATACTACGACTGCCAGCCAAATCGAATACCGGATTGGGCGATTGAAATTACGACTGCCAGCCAAATCGTATGCCCTGCCAATGCATGAAGACTATAGGCTTATTAGTGTCCGGGTTTTTCTGCTCACTGCGAGCTTGAGTGTGTAAGTGTGTAGCGGAACGACCGCATAATTTCCAACGTCATTCGTTGTCGTTATATCGATTCTCTCACGAAGCATACTTGTCTGGTTGCGATCTTAACCAACTGAGCCAGTAAACAGAGTTCAAGCACTTGAGGTAGCATAGTCTTCATCTCCCCTGGTCGAAGCTATTGGACGGTTGTCGCACGTTCGATCTAAATGTGATTATTGATTATCTGTTTGGAGTCGTTATCTTAAAGGCGTCTTTTCACTATGCGGTGGAACGGCTTCAGCTTTCGCTCCTGTACCTAGGAGGAATGATAAAGTCGTTTGGTTGAACCTTATTGGCAATGTGTAAAGTGCAGTAGCAGTTCCAAGTCAGGTCTAGGAATGTATCGATGGTCGCCAGATACGGCATCACAACTTCTGAGTACGTCGAATGCGCACTTCACGCATACCCCAGGCAGCGAGAAGGCTTCCAACTCCAATCCGAAGGAGCAGCGTGAGGAAAACGGCCGTCCTCGCCCGGTCATAGTAACCGCCAAGCATCTCGAGAAGTGCGCTATCTTGGACCTCCTTCCGTGACCGAGCTTGGAAGGTCGTGAACGTAGTATCGTCAAGTTCTCCAGGTCCTGACGCTGCTCCGATGTTCGTATCGCTTGCCGGACAGCTGGACTCGATTTCCCGCAGCTTTTGCTTACGGTATGCATAAGTAAAGAGCCAGATTGAGAATTGGTGATCGACGTGAGACAAAGTCGGCCATGCCCACAGTTTAGACGGATCACAAGATGGAAGTATTCTGAGGAAATCGGACATGATACCTGGAGACGGTTATCCAGGAGCTCGACAAACGATGGTATAAACTATTACCAAGCGTAAGCCCCCATAATATCAGTTGCTGAGAAGGGTTCTCCCATTTCGTTCTAGCGGAATGCAGGAAAGAAAGAAATCCTGAAGAGAATGTAGAGACCCGGGGCCCGGAAGGCAAGAGGTCGGCGCCGGAATTACAGTAGACACTTTCCGTTGGAACAAGATCAATGCCTTTGATGAGCACTTGACCAAAGAGCAGACGTGTAAGAGGCCGGATGAAGTCACTGTCTGAGCGACCGAAAGGTTGAGACACATCCGACCTGATATAATTGTGGAGGTATGGCGACGTCAACGCACGGAGAGAAACCCAATGCGCAGAATGCACCTCCGTTGGCTGCAAGGTCAAGGGCTCGGTATCAACACGCATTTGGAGAAAGACGAAAGGGCACAAAACCATCAGTCTGACCCAGTGAGTTTCGGAGAGCATAAAGGAAAGAAGCTATGAGGACATACGGCGTCTTCCCAAGCCATGCGGTGACAACGCGCTCCGACAGGTTGCCTACGTTGAGACAATGGTTGGCATCCAGATCCATACCAATCTCTTCTCTTGTTTCTCGGATGCTCGCGGCGAGATCATCCTTGTCCTCGGGATCACGTCCACCACCGGGAAAAGCAATGTGACTGGTCCATCGATCGCCTTTTCTTGCAGCTCGCTTGATGAAAAGCACCTCTGGATCCCCCCGCTGCACCCATTCTTGGGTAAAGAAAGCATTCAATCGTACTTGATCCGATCCTACTGCAAGCCCGCATGCCGATGTATCGAACGAAGCCGTGTCAGGGAACGTCGGGCGCACACGGATGATCAAGGCAACAGATGCTCTTTTTTTACAGCCAGGTGGATTTGGGACGTGTGGATATCTATTGTGATTGAGATTCTGCAAAGTCTGTCGGAGTTCTCGGGATCTGGACAATCTAGAGGCATCCGAGGACTGCATGACGAAGCGGTATGAGGGCCGTGCAGGCAAAAGGCTTCTGATCCACTCGACAAGTGCCACGCTGATGACTTCGAGGACGTCTGAGAAGCTTCGTGGTAGTGTGTTGCTATGCTCAGTCGTCAACAGGACTCTCGGGAGGATTACCTCAGCACGGATAAGGTACAGGGCTGAGACAGCGGTTGCGGCTCTGCGGGACGCGTGGGCTTGCTATTAGCAGGTGGGGTTTCTCTTCGCCTCGAACTCGAAGCTGGTCTCTACGGACTCCAAGTAATGACAACTTGCAGCCAGTCCAACCATTGAAGAAAGTGCGAACCCTTTCGGTGCCTTCCAATGCGTTTCGGCAAGACTCTACGGGCCTCGATCTACGACCCATGGAAGTCCCAGTACATTGACTATTCGAAGCTGAAACAATTGCTCCACGAGGATCCATCTACCAACAGCCAAGGCTCCAGTGAGTCCAAGGACCAAGATTGGACGGACGCAGATGAAGGTGCCTTCGTCGATGAGTTGGTCAACGTGCAGTTGGAGAAGGTCAATGCCTTCCACGACGAGACATACAGAAGCTTGCGAGATCGTACAAGCGAGTGTGAATCCGAAATCCAGAAGATAGCTGCGTCAGAAAAGAATGAGACGGACGATACTTCCCAGCCAGAACAAACAGCCAATGGTGAACACCAGACACTGCCAGGACTACTCGAGAAGCTTGACAGCATCACCAAAGAAATCAGTGAACTTGAGAAGTATAGCCGTATCAATTACACCGGCTTTTTGAAAGCAGCCAAGAAACATGATCGGCGAAGAGGATCGCAGTACCGTGTACGGCCATTGCTGCAAGTTCGGTTGGCAGCGCTGCCTTTCAACTCGGAGGATTATTCTCCCATGCTTTATCAGTAAGCTGCCGAAGAAAATTGTACTAAGTGTTCGATCGTTCGTTGATGCATTCTCACAGACTATCTGCGATGTACTCTTTCGTCCGGCAAAGGATGCAAGGAGAGCAGGAGAAACCCTCCGTTGAGCCGGAAAGCCAAGGAAAAACTGCAAAATATAAGTCACACAAGTGTATGTATTAGATCAAAGCGAGGATGGTTACGTTACTGACGTTTCCCTAGTCTGGGTGCATCCCGAAAACCTTCTGGAGGTGAAGACATACATTCTCCGCCGGCTACCCGTTCTGGTCTACAACCCTCAGACCTCCAAGGTCGCAGAAGGCGGTCAACAAGACCCTCGAATAACATCGCTCTACTTCGACAGCCCAGATTTTTCCTTATACTCGGATAAGGTGGGTAAGACTTCGGGTGCTTCCTCATTGCGCTTGAGATGGTTTGGACACCTGAACAATAATCCCGATATCCTGATCGAGAAAAAGACCACGGAAGAGAATGGCGACAGCGACGAAGTCCGATTTCCAATCAAAATGAAGTACATACAGCCTTTCATCTCTGGCGAGTACAAGATGGAGAAGTCACTGAACAAGCTGCAAGCGCGCCAGGGAGAGGAAAGCGATGCCTTCGTGCAATTACAAAGTAGCGTCGACGAAATTCAGAATTTTATCAAGAAGAGCCAATTGCAGCCCATGTTGCGTGCCAACTATACCCGGACCGCTTTCCAAATTCCTGGCGACGACCGAGTTCGCATATCACTCGATACAGAGGTTGCGTTCCTCCGAGAAGATAGCCTCGATCAGGAGCGCCCATGTCGGGATCCGTCCGACTGGCATCGTACCGACATAGACGCCAGCGAAATGGAGTATCCGTTCGAAAGCATCAGGCGCGGAGAGATCTCAAAATTTCCCTACGCTTTGCTCGAGATCAAGATACGAGATGGGGCGAAGAAGAAGACCAACGAATGGGTGGGAGATCTGATGTCCTCTCATCTTGTGAAGGATGCAACCCGCTTTTCCAAATTCGTTCACGGCGTGGCCCAGCTGTTCGAAGATTATGTGAACAGCTTCCCGTTTTGGCTGAGCGATCTCGAGATCGACATTCGAAAGGACCCGGAGACAGCTTTCCAAGAAGAACAGGAGAAAAAAGCTAAGCATGCCGAAGAGGAGCAAGTCGTAGGCAGTTATCTGGGTTCTTCAAACGGCCAAGGTTTCACCGCGGCAGTCGGCTCTCCTGCTGCCAACTACATTGATCCAAAGAGTAGCTCCACTGCCAGCGGCAAACGTGATCAAGTCTCTGAGGAACCGGACACGGATGAAGATGAGGAACCGACAAATGGAAATGATGCGTGGCATTCTCGGGGCTTGCAATCATTCCTCCCGTCCTTTTCAGGCTCCAAGTACAGTCGTTCACGGCGGAGAGAGTTGGTTCGGCTGCCGCCAGGGGTGCGAGAGCCTGGACGCTTGATTAAAGATACTGGCCCTGTACGAGTGGAGCCGAAAGTCTGGCTTGCGAATGAACGTACCTTTGTCAAGTGGCAGCACATATCAGTCTTGCTGGCAACTTTATCCCTCAGTCTGTACAACGCGGCTGGAGAGAGTAACGGCGTGGCGCGGAGCCTAGCAATCGCCTACACATTGATCGCCGCAGCGGCCGGGGTGCGATATCCTTCTTCGATCTATACGAATGACTATGGCTAATGGTCGCAGGGATGGGGTTGGTGGGTCTATACCGCACGGAGTCGCATGATCGAGGAACGGAGTGGGAAAGACTTCGACAACATATACGGGCCGATCGTGGTCTGCTCAGCTTTGATTATTGCTCTGTGCCTCAACTTTGGGTTGCAAGTGAGTGACACCGCGTTGCTGTTCCTGACATGGTTAACAATCAAGTAGTATCAAGCCGTCCGTGACAGGCAGGAAGCTGGAGCTCAAAGACAAACGATTTATCATGTCGATCAGATTGGCCTCGGATTCAACTCTCTGGATCTTTCAGAGTTATGAGCCATGCGTAAAGTGCCACGGGGTGCTACAACACACATCAAAAGCATCACTTCAAATGAAGAGCGACCATACCGCTATGTTAAACTCATTAGCACTAAGAATCCACTAGAAGATGGTCTATAAAATTTTCAACATGAGCATTCACATCGTCCAGGTACTTGTACCAGCAACATGATTCTTAGCTCACTTCCACGATCAACGTAAACCTCTGATCCGTACTTACACGCTCATCACATATTTGCTAGGACTCCAGCTTGCTCCTTTGCTCACTCGCTCACCTTCTAACGCACATCGCTCAGCAGCCGCTTGCTCTAGCTCTCACCGAATATGTTAGTCCTGGCTTCGCGACTTTGAACGGCTTCTCGTGGCTCGTTTCTACTATGAACACCTTCGCAGATACAGCTGAACCGGAGGACAAGCGATCGAATCCAGAGACAAGCACGCAGGTAAGGCCTTGGAGACGCTAGATGCCAATTGCATTCATTAAATACATCTCAGGACATTTCTCATCAACAGCGGGACCAATGTCATTCTCAACACGCATCTTTCAGCAAGGAAGATCCATGGCTATCTTTCAGCTCTGCCGAATCCCTCCAAGACGACGACTGGCAAGCTTCGACATGCTCGCACGATGACAGTTCACAGAGCTCAGAGCCAGTTTCTTCGCTGCTGGGATCTGAAGACACGACGCCGAAAGCTCCTACCAGCTGGCCACCGAAAGCATCCACGACATACTCGGCACCCAACAGTGACGAGGCCTTGAACCGCGATACCGACGGTGTTCTCATCTTCAGCTCGGCGCCACGTACTGTCCTTCGTGCCCGCGAGAATGTTAATCGCCTCTTTGCGCTTCTTAGCCTTGGCAATGGTGGACCAATTTTTGAAGACTCCCCTCCAGCAGCACTGCTTGCCGACTGCATGACTTTCTCACTCAACGAGGACCTCAAAGAGCCAGTACCATGGAGCACCCTCGAGGAGCCGAGCATGGCGCATTGCTTTGGTCGCTTCGCTGGCACTGTGACGCTCAGTCGTTATGTCAGCGAGCTGTACCCTCCCACGAACTCTTTCGAAGAACCCTTCCCCTTTTTCAGACTCAAGAAGATCGATCTATTCTCAATCTTTGAACGACTCAGGTCCCTTCAAGATCTCGAAGAGATGCCCTTTGAACCAACCGAGCAGGAGGAAGACTTCTTATACGGGCAGCTTGTGTCAGACCCCGAGCTGGAGAACATCGACAGGACACATGCCCGAGATATTCAAGTGCTCTCTGCCATCTTGAATAACCATGTTTGGACCGATTTCAGCCAGCCTGGCGAACAGACCGTTGCACAACACTTCGCAGACGAGCCGTGGGATGTAGCTGCAGAATTGTTCTTCCACCAGATGGTGTTGAGTACTGAGCTCAATCGACGCATTCGCCTCCTCCCAACAGGCGTTGCAGTTGAAGGGATCATGACGTCGCTGCCTCGAAAGGTCGCTTGGAGCGTGGCGCTTTCGCAGAGGGTCTTTCAGAATATTTCCTTTCAACAACTCGATCTCGCAAGCGCAAGCCCCAGGAAATCGGAAGTCCTATCGTATCGGAACAAGACTGTCCAGCTCTCCAAAGTCTTGGACATTGGATATACTCTCAAGTGGCCGGGCATGGAACAAATGGAAGCCAGGATGATGGTTGAAAGCGAAAGCAACACGATACGGTGCTCCTGGAGTCCAGCTTCGTTAACGTTCCTGTCGGGGGCTGTCGTGCCAGGGCCCATGACTTCCTGGATGGTTCTGAGCTGTTTACTCGACTGCAACCCCTGTCATCGAAGTGCCTTGATTGAGCTTGCGGACTTACACCCTCAGTCGGGGTTCCAATACCTCGGGGCTACATACTGGCACTGGCAGAGTATCGTCGGTAAGGTCCTGGGAGCTATGCAAGGCTCGAACTCCGTGGCCGGCTGGATCGGTCCGTGCATGTACGCGCCCGACCTCGAAAGGGTGCAGTGCATTCGCATCAACCAAGAGCAACCGGCAAAGCGCATGAAGGTTAGAGATATAGGCACGATCGCGGAGAGGACAGATCCGCTGGGATCTTGGGATGACCCTTGCTCAATCAGCGACTTCACTCTCGTGCTACCTAATTTCGACAACACCGTCGATAACGTTCGCGTGGAGAAGCTTGCCATCAAAGACCCCACGCGATACAATTCCGAGGGATCGGATGAACATCAAGTGGCCGTGCAGATCGCTGTTGATGGTATCTCCGAGCCCATTCGCCTGAGATACAACGTCTCTTTCATAGCTGCAGCAACATGCTCAGCTGGTGCTCATCTGCTCCACCACAACTATGCCTACAAGAACGTTCGCGTCGACCGACTCGTTTACACCGGCTGGGCTGCCCGCCTGTCCGCGGAAGCGAAGGCGAAGGACGAACAGTCGAGGATCACAGACGGCGAAGGGCACGATGATGAGGTACTTGTCATCGAAGCGTACGGCGTAGCTGACAACGCTGTACTTGCCCGAGCATGGTGAGTAGAATTCAACCTATTTCTATCGATCTCGTTAACAATTGTATCCAGGTGTGCCTACCTAGGCTACTCCGCCATCGTCGCTGATATCAAGCTCACCTGCATTGCTTGCACCATTCGTGTGGCCTATGCGGCCCGCATGGTCGTCGCTATCATTACTGATCTTCCTCCAATCGAGGAATCTGAAATAGTTCGAAAGGCCGAGTCCGATGATCAGCCGTGTTGCAGTGGGTGCTCGACTTCACATGGAAGCCCACGGCCTTGCAGATCGTTTGACAGTGTGGCCAGCAATTTTCGAGCCGAGAGCTGATCGCTCATGGAAAACACTAATTGTAAAGAGTTTACCACCATTTGTACCAAGACCCAGCCAGCACTAATACACTGTACCACCACCACCACCAAATCCTTCAAATACGATACTCGAACACTATCAAATAAAGAATCTTTCAGATATCTCGAAATCCATCCCCGTCGCAGGTACTAACGCAAAGTATCGGAAGATGTCAACTGACAAGGAGGACAAAATTAGCATACTATTCATTCAAATATCTTCGGTTCTACAGCAGTAATTGTCGTTTCAGGTGGCGACGTACATGAGATTGTAAGATTACGTGAGGGAGGATGTTTTTAAGGCGGAGAATATCAAGGCAATTGTGTAATGTCTCGACCCTGAGATCCGTAGTTCTCGTTTGGAAAAATGCAGTTGATTCGAGGTATTGCATGGCAGTCGAGGAACAGCAGCCAGTAGGGAGCAGATTCTGATCCGTAATTGTGATAAAGTCATTTGGAATCAAGGAATTGTTCATTGACCTACCTATTCAACATGACAGTTGAAAGATCATCTCCGGACAAGGACAAATTTCCATGTATCCATGAACGAGCCACAAGTCCAAACAATATGAATATCAACAACGCAAAATGTACATTTTTCAATACCACAATTATTTATACTCTATCCATCTGAACATCACAGCCCCCAGCACTCCCTCCACTCTCGCTCCCACCCCTCTCACTCCCACCCTTTTCACTACTCCCCGCCTTCTCCGACCCCGCCCGACTACTACTACTACCCCCCTCGATGCGATGCCCATCACTCCTCTCCACCAAACTCCGATAATAATCCCTCAGCGTCTCGGGCCTCGGCACAATCCTCCACTCGACTCTCCACAGAAATTCCAATTCCAACAACGCCAGCTCCTTCAAACTCACCCCTCCAACCCTCGCATAAAGGCTGTTGGTCCAGAAACTGTCGCTGAGGCCTTTACTCGCGACGGTGGCGCTGGTGATGAGAAATCGGTGCACCGTGAGGGAGGAAATGGTGAAGGCGGGGTAAAGAGCGCATAATTTGTCGATGTAATAGACCATGCTGAGCAAGATTGGTGGGGAAAGCGTGGCGTGCGTGGTGAGGCGTTGGAGGTAGTCTTTTATGGAGATGCCGGGGGGAGCACGGGAATGAAAGCGGGTGAGGCGGCCATCTTTGAGGGGGATATCGTCGTTGAAGCGGACGAGTTCGGTGAGCATGTTGCTGATTAGGAGGACCAGGTCTTTGGTGTCGCAGGTTTCGTACTGGGTTTCTGGGGGCATGATTTTCGGGGTGGATTTGGCGGGGCGGGGGCGTTTGGGGGAGGAGCCTTGGCTGGAGTGTTGGGATGAGGTTGCGGTGGCAGTAGTTGCTGGCGCTGCGGAGGATCTTGTTGTCGTGGCGGAGGAACCTTTGACCAAGGTCGCTGAGGAGTTCGAGTCGGCCCAGGATGTTGAGCCGCCGGTGCGCCTGACGGACATTTGAGGTGCTAATGGGGGTTCGGGGGGCATCTGGGGGATGGCTTCTTCGGGAGAGGAGGATGTTCCGCGCCGTTTGCCCTTGGCTTTGGTCATGTCCGGTTTGGGCTGGGTTGGAAGAAGTGGGGGAGAGTATTGAGTGCTGGCATCTACTTTTGCGGTCACCGATGCGGAGGGGGAACTTTGGACCGAGACAGATCGGGGCCGTTTGTGTGGGTTGGGTGCTGTGAGAGGTGATTGTGTGGGCGGACGCACAAAGGCGGCTGCTGGAGGCGGTCTGATGTATGAACGTGGTGAAGTGGTAGTAGCGGTGAGTTTGGAGGTTCGATACGAGCCATCGCGGGATCGATCAGGTCGATGGTATAGGGATCCCGGTGATGTGCTTGCAGCTGGATTGGCGCAGAGTGTAGGTGAGGGTGATGTCGATATCATCTCAATATCGGACAACGCGTTATTCGAAGGTGCTGCTGTGGCACGGGGAAGGCGTCGTTGATGCAAGATGGTACCGTTTGTCTGGGCCAACAGAGTACGCACATACTTGTAGATGCGGGCGACGATGGTCTTCTCGTCGTAAGAGCACGGGACGAAGTCGCTATAGCAGCTGGGTCGATAATCGTATGGATGATGCCATGTGCCGTTGGCGAAATAGTGCTTTTGTTGGTGGGGTACATGGCCGTGGTATCGAGTTCGCTTGATCACCCCCGGCATCTTTAAGAGTTAGGCTGTCTTGGCGGCTGAGAGGCTAGGTTGGCTTAGGGTAATCTTCATCAGCCCTATCAAGCTGTGGGGTGCGTAAGTGGTCTCGCTAGTGGCCCTCTGGTTGCCTTGTTTCTGATCGTCGGCTGCTTGATGTTCAAATAATAATAACAATAATGTACAAGGATGAGAAACAGTCTGGAGTCGCTGCAAAGGAAATCCCTATTACTTGGAGGTACTGGTGATTGAATTGGATCAGATCGAGATCTCGTCTGAGGCGCAGCGGTTCTTCATATATACCTTCGACACTCCGAGAAAAAATCTGTGCGTCCGAGTGTCATGGCACATATGTCATTACCCCGGATTTTCATCCCCACAGATTCTATGGTGACGGGTATGCACAGTATTTCAACTGAAATCTGCCGACAGCCGCAGTGGCGATATAATGGTTTCTATTAGTCTTCTCAAAGCTTCAACGGGCGTGGCAAGACCCGGCACCCATACAATGAAGCCAGATTTGCAGGTATGGATACTATTCCACTAGTTTCGGCGGTTTCACATTGTCCAGCTTGGACGCGAGGCTCTCTGGCCAGTGTCATGGCGCCTGCATAGCCGCAGATGAGGTTTAACGGCGGATATCAACTTGGAGCCATTCAAATCTTCTGGAAAGCCCACGTGCATCCATACAGTCAATGTCTTGGTTGTTTGAAGTTCAACGGCTCTGGGGACCAATACAGAACGTCAGAACGTCAGAACGTCACTTTGTGGAGAAGTGTTTCTCTGACGAAAGGGAGCCAACGTTGAAACTTTCGGAACGCATTGTCGGGCAGGGTGAATTGCTTCCGACGTGACTCCTGTGTCAAGAATCAGATGGATCAGGGCTTATTGATGACGCGGGATAGAATTTATCTGTCCGTTTGTTCGACCGTGAAGACAGTAAGGTATGGAGAAAGAGACGTTGAACTTGAAGGATTTTCAGCCCTATGGGGTAAAGTCACTAGCGTCTTCCGTGATCGAAGACGCATCCCGACGTCTTGGCTTCGACCAACACTATCTTTACATCCCACCAGACTTCTCGGGCCCCTGCATCTCTTACATGTCACAAATGACCCTAGGAGATCGAACTACTGTGCATCTGTCCAAGAACACATCGACTCAACTCCAGCACGGATTTTGTGGCCGTCTCTCGAGGTCCTGACACCGGCCTCGAAAGTATCTTTGAGCAGAGACCGAGTCCGTGAACCCAGTTGACTTGGATCCGCCTCTGCCAGCGCCACTTGATTTTCATCCGGGTTTCAGAAATCGGGCACCACGAGAGCGTGTCATAGGCGCACTTCAATCTTTCGTCCAGTACCTTATGGCTCTCCCGACTACCCCTCCAATACTGTCGGAGCTGCGGAGCTCTACGTCTTCCATAAACCAAATCGCCGCCCTACGCGCTCTCAAAAATGAAATCATCGGCCATGAACAGAAGAAGCGGGATTGGGTTGGTCTGGGCGTGCTCGCTCCCCTGGCACGCATCCTGAACACTCCTAGAGCAAACGGGAAGAGGCGAGAATCAAACGGGACCAGATCAGCACACCATGGGAAGCCGGCATTCGGTAGAACCGACGAGGAAGAAGCTCGGCTCCAAGCTGTTATCGTTGTGGGTAGTCTGGCTTCCGGTATGTTGCATCCTCGCACGGCATCCGATGTTTATGACAACTCACGCTGACATCGTCATCCTTTGCAGGCGGACCAGCTTTCGTACCTTCCATCAGAGCTAGCGCCGTCATCGCTCCCTTACTTTCTCTACTTTCCACGTCCGAGTCACCCGCCAAATTAGTGTTGGCTGCGCTTAGAACCTTGAACACCATTGCCAATGCCTCTACTCTGGAATGCCTTAATATTGAAGACCGCAATAGAGGGCTCGTTGGTAGCTTGTATACCGAGGAGCATTTGGCTAGTATAAAACGAATAATATTACAATCTTCCTCATCCCAACTCGTCCACCATCAGATATCACTAGCGGCCGCCTTGGTTGCAAGGACATGCCAGGATGAAGGTCAACGAAACTTGTTGGTTCAGGCGGGAGTACTCGAAGCACTGGCGTCTCGATTGTCAGTGTTCATCGGCGCCACGGAATACGCCGCATGGTCTCCTCAAAGTGCCCACGGCCCACCAACAGCCTTCGAATCTTCCCATACAGTAGCCCAGTCATGGTTGGCGCCAGTATTGGCTGCGATTGGGACTATCGTTGACACCTCGAGATCGAGGATCACCCACCTCTTGTCGACGCCGGCCCTAACAGCCGTCTTTTTAAGATTCGAAGCAGACATTGCGGCACCACAAGACAAGAAGCCTAGCCCTTGGCTGTATCACCGCAGCACTCCCCCAGGAGTGCGTCTCTTGTCATCAAGCCGTCTTGATTATCTTTTACCTCAGCTTCCTGTTTTCTCTGCCAAACGACCACTGCCTGAGACCAACCATCATCCGCCCATAGGCTCCAGTGGACCATCGTCCCGCCAATCACGTTCGGCCAGGGAACATAACCAAGTATATGACACCTCGGACGGTCGAGTCAACGCGTCGCCGCCAGAAGAAGACAGTCCTTTGGTAGCATGGCTCATCTACGTTGCCCGAGCAGAAAGAGGCATCACCCGACTGATGGCTGCATGGCTGATCAGTCTTTTCTACGGTTCTGGCCTGGTCGACAAACGGAAAGACGTCAGCTGCGCCATGCTCCTTGTCCCTTTGCTCGTACGTATGTTGGAGAAGGGTGAGAAGTCCACAGCTGAAGACGACCTGGTATACAATGCAGACCCTCTGCGAAGTGCGATGCCAAATCCCCAAGTACAAGCGCCAGCTATATTAGCCATGCTCACGCTCGATAGTTTGGAATTACAACGGGCTGCAGTTGACGCTGGTGCGATCAAGAAACTCGCCCAGCTCCTGAAGAAGTCATATGACCCACTGCCGACGAGAATCGAGTCTCAATGGAGCAGAGAACCTAAGCCGGAAAATGCCTTCGATAGCAGTCAGGAGAACGTTGGCATTGATGGCTTCACCGAAAGTGCTGCCACATTTCAGATGCTGAAGCTACGGGAATCGGTCTTGAAGGCTCTGGCTTCGATTGCCTCCATCAGCGACGACTACCGAAAGTCCATCATCGGGGAGGGCGCGGTACCTTTCGTCATTGAATCGCTGAAGCCAAAGCTCGAATTGCCGTCTAATGAAGAGAATGCTCAAAGCAAGGTCAACGTCGACCACCCACAGCCACCCAGTCATCTTACAACTCCGACCGGTGTGCTCGTGGCTGCTTGCGCAACTGCCAAGAGCTTGACTCGATCCGTCAGTACCTTGAGGACGAGTCTCATGGATGCTGGCCTCGCTGCGCCTGTCTTTGTCCTCTTAGAACACGCCGACGTCAGAGTCCAGATTGCAGCAACTGAAGTTGTCAGCAACTTGGTTCTTGAGTTCAGCCCCACGCGTGAGGTACGTATGTCAGTGAACTGTCGATGGAGACGAGGACTGACCGAGTCAGATGACTCTGGATGCTCAAATTCACAGGGTCCTGTGTGACCATGCCCATTCGACGGATTCGAGCCTGAGATTTAATTCGGTATGGGCTATAGCGCACCTGGTCTCGTCTGCAGACAGAAGCCTCAAGAAGGCTTGTCTTTCAAATCTAGGACCCGCGTGGCTATTACAGATTATTTGCAACTATGGGGCCGACTCTGGAGATACGAGCGTGAGTACCCCATTGGCGATGGGCACGCCAAACGCAGCGGGCGAACAGGTAGACTTACTGAACGCTACGGATGGCTCTGGGGAGTGCAGGCAAGGTGCAAGGGACGATGAGGATGATGAGATGACCGAAGTCGAATCCCAACAGCAGTTTACTGAAGGCAGTGCTTGGAGAGGGGTTCGTGAACACGTCCAATCAGCTTCGACGAAGGATCGGTATATCGACGAAGCGGCGATCCAGAAGATGGGACTGGACTTCATCCGCAACTTCATCTGTGGCCCTGATGCGGCCGAGATGATCGATTACCTGTTCGAACAGTTCGGGCAAGACAAGCTGTTCGCGGTGCTTATCAGTAAACTTCGACCACGGCTGATGAATGCATTCCCTCGAGATCGGCGATCGCCAGAGAACGTGGTCAGGCAGGCACACCCACCAGTGGACGTCATCTCCACGGTGGTATGTTTGATCAACAACATGGCAGCGGGATCACCGCGGCATCGACAAGTGGTAGTCTCTCAGCAGGAACTTCTGAAGGTGATGGTGACACTCTTCTCGCACTCGAACCGGGACATTCGTGTCGGTTGCGCGTGGCTTGTGATCAACCTGACGTGGTCGGAGGATAAATCGGACGAGGTGAACTGCAAACAGCGGATATATCAACTCAAGAAGCTCGGGGTGATGGAAAAGCTCCGGAAATTGGAAGATGACATGGAGCTGGACGTTCGGGAGCGGGCGAAGACGGCGATCTCTCAAATGACACACTTTGACCGGTCATAGGCAGCAGCAAGAATGCACGGAGGAATAATGGGTCAATAGGTGGAGGGCGTGATTGTATTGTTCAGTGTATATTCATTATGAGCCTGGGGCGGTATCTCTGGACTCGACCCCTTGACTGTGTTGCGCATTACGACCGAGAAAAGAAGTTAGATGATGAGCGAGCATATCTCGAGGCGTTCGGCATCTTGTTATGAGTAAACAAGTATAGCGAAATTTCCTTATCCCTGCGCAGAATTGGGGATTCGAATCGCTCTTAGTGTTGCCCGTTTTCCCACTCCTTTCCGACATGGTGTTGTTGGGTTACGAGGCAGCCACCTTGCTGATCTTACACTGCAAGGTAGCCATCCAGTCAATATAGCTTTGCGTGTCCTCTTGAACCAATCTGCGTGACTCTTATCACAGTGCGAAAAAGAGTAGCTATCCAATCTTGACACCATCAGCACCTAGCGCTCCTTCTTTACAAAACATCCATGCACAATAAAGCACGTCCCTCGATTGCGGTTGAGTTCCCTCCTTGACTGATTTGGCTGCTACAGATGAGACTGTATCTCATCTATTTGTTTACTCCCTGTTAAAGGCTGGAAGTGCGTTAAACAGTCAACGATGACGTCGTTTCCCTCAAATCCACACAGTGATCTCATTCGTCCCAACACCGCAGTCGTCCTCCATTGTAAGGTGTTCTCCTCTAACTAAAATTCAATCTTATTCTACCATCTAAGAGTCCCAAAGTAAAAAGTTTCAGCTGCTTGCACATTCCGGTTCGTGAACTTCAAGTGTTCTCCTTTGTTTCCTACCCAGTATCTCTTTACCTGTAATCCATATCCTCGATTACCCACCACATGCACCACAAAACAGCTGCAATCCCCAGTACAGAACCACAACCATGAAGCTCGATCCATCCATCGTCCGCACCCTCGCCCTCGACCCAGCAACCACAACCGTCTCAACCCACGGAAGCAGCGGCTTCAACTCCACCGCCAAAATCACCACCCTCCTCCCTAACAAAACCAAAAAGCACTTCTTCATGAAATCCGCCTCCGGAAAAGCCGCCGAAGAAATGTTCCGCGGCGAACACGCCTCTCTAAACGCCATCCACGCCGTCGTTCCCTCTCTCTGTCCCGCTTCCCTCGCAACGGGCGTATCCGAAGATGGAAACGCCTTTCTCGTTACCGATTTTCTCGATATGTCATCTCGCTCACTCTCATCATCATCCACTGCAGAAACCCAAAAACAGCAACAACAGCACTCAGGAATGTCCCTCGCCACCAAACTCGCAACCCTGCACACCACCCCCGCGCCCACTCCACCAGGATATACGAAACCGCAGTTCGGCTTCCCAGTAACAACATGCTGCGGCTCCACCCCTCAACCTAACACCTTTAACTCCAACTGGGCCGACTTCTACGCCCAAAACCGCCTTCAAGCAATCCTATCCAAATGCGAGCACAACCACGGCGCCGATTCCGATTTCCGTTCATTAGTGACGCAAGTAGTCGAGAAGGTCGTGCCGCGTTTACTCGGCGAAGACCATTTGAATAACGGCCAAGGAATCACGCCCGTCGTCATCCACGGCGATCTATGGAGCGGGAACGCCGGTCGCGGCATCATCGGCGGAGAAGGCGCCGTCGAAGACGTGGTATTCGATCCCAGTGCCGTGTATGGGCATAGCGAGTATGAACTCGGGATCATGAATATGTTTGGGGGATTTGGGAGGGGCTTTTTTGAAGAATATCATCGGTTGTGTCCGAAGATGGAGCCGGTGGGTGAGTATGCGGATCGGGTTGCTTTGTATGAGTTGTGAGTTTTCACTTTCTTCTTTCCTTCCCCCTGTGTTTGGAAAATGGGGTGGGGGAGATAGATGGGTGGTGCTTGCGGTTGATCGAGGTGATAGGTACCATCATATGAATCATTTTTGCATTTTCGGGGGCAGCTATCGCGCGGGCGCTGTGTCGATTATGAGGAATTTAATTAAGAAGTATGGGAAATGAAGACTGGGGAAGGATAAAGGGTGGGCAAGGCATTCGCGTTCGGTATTGAAGCCCAAGAGATATAGGAGACTCTCGAGCCGATTGTGATAGCGGAGAAATTCAAACTGTAAGCTTTCACCCTCTAACTGGAACCTTCAGTAGAATGGCAAGCTAATAAATCCCCAAGGATCGCTACAGAATACCATCTCCCCCGCTACTGGTGGTGTTGGATACAGTAGTCAAGCTGCAGTGTCTCCCAATATTAAGACTAATCATAGTATAGGCAATATACCACCCAGGAATGATTTTAAAGGCAACTACCTTACAATATAGGATCTAAGTAATCGATGCTACGATGATCTTTATCGAGGTATCGACTGTTGTACCCTCTTATTACGATCAGTTGTACGGCAAGCCCCTGAAACGTATGCAGATGCCCTAAGGTGTAGGTGATATCTTTGTTCCCAGGCTGCGAAAAAGACCTCGGCGACAGCATGTATAGGTACAGCAGAACTAAATCATCCAATCGATACCCATTCTCATAATCACAGCGACACGAGCAGGACAAAACCTACTCAAGACCCGAACACCTCCCCATAAGCTCAACCAAAAAACCCCATCACCTCAACAAACATCTGCCCCCATCCCCACCCCCACCCCCCCAGCAACCCCCTCCCTCCCCCCCAACTCCGACCTCAACACCCGCCCAAAAACCTCCAGCAGCATCGCGAAACACACGTTCGAAATCCACGGATCATACCGTCCTTTACTGAGTTCGTCTCTGATGAATGCGTCTACACCCCCGTCCTCAACCAAAGACGTCAGCTTTATGTCGCTCTTTGCTTTGAGTGATGTGATGGGAGGGAGATAGATTGGGTTAGGGAGGGGGGGGTGGCAGGGGAAGGTGGAAGGAGGGGAGGGTGAGAGGTGGACTCACGTTGAGCACCCGCGATTTCATAAAAGCTGAAAACGACGTTTTTTTCGTGCAGGGTTTTGCGGATGAGGTCGCGGCCGGAAGGGGGGACGTGGGGGTCGGATTTTCCGTGGATCTGTATCACATACGCATGCACACATTAGCAAAATGTAGTCTGATCCTCTGTATCACTCAGGCCTGTCCGTCTAGCAACCCCCCAACAAAAAGAAAAGTCTCTCGCGTAACGATGACCCATTGGCCCCTTCCCTCCACTCCACTCAAGCGTATCGGACCATATAATTATATTCATCCATCTCTTACCAAAAGATAAGAAAGGAAGGAAACTTACCATAACAATCTCCCCCCTGATCTCACCCGCCCGCTCAAGACTATTGTCCTTCTTGCCCTCGCCAAGCGAATGGCTGTGTATATCCGTTGCGAAATAGCATACCGCGGCCGCGACTCGTTTGTCGAAGGCGGCGCGGAAGGCCAGGTGGCCGCCTGTTTTGTGTGCGATGGTCAGCTGTATCTATGTAACTTGATAGAAATACTCGTGGTAAAATTCAACAAGCAGGAGTAGTGGCATAGTAATTTTAGGCATGTTAATAGCGCCATTAGAGCTATACTAGTTGGGGATGGCGACCTGTGGGGTTGCGGAGGCCCTGTTTGTTGGAAGAAAGGGCGACGTTGATCACCGCCAGTGTTTGGGTATAATGGAGGAAGAATGAGAATTAGAGAATGGAAGGAAGTGTATGTAAAGGGGAAACAGATATATATGACATACCAAGACACATGCCCGTAGCTCCCACCCTCCCATTGCAAGTCTTTAGGCCCAGAAGCATCGAAACAGCTAAGTCGGCGTCTTCGTCGTAGGCAGCGACTTTCTGATCCTCACAGTCAGCTCAATTCCCCCAGCCCCTTACCTCCATCCCCCTACCCCACTCCATTCTCCTTTCCGGACAACAAAATCTCACAATCATCAAAAAATACATTCCTCCCAGTCACGATGAAATCGAAATTGAAACCGAAAGACGAGATACCAACACAAACTTACATACCTTCTTTATCTTGAACGTATTGCCCTCATCCGTCCCCAGCACATCATACTCCAACGGCTCGGGACCCGTAAATTCATGATACGACGACGGAGCCGCGACGATGTAGCCATGGCCAGCGATTTGGCGGGCAAAGCGGGCGACGGGACCGGTTACTGTTTTAATGAGTTGATGTTATTATTGTTGTTGCCGTGTGAGGGTGAGTGAGTGTGTGGGCGTGTGGGGGAGGAGGGATATGTATTATCTGGGATAATTTATATAGACGAAAAAAAGCTGCTTTTCTTTCCTTCTCTTTCTCGACATTTGCGTATAGAATTTTAATCAGGAGGGGAAGGGAAGAGGGAGAGGGGATTGTGAAAGTAGTATCCCGAGGGTGTGTGTAGGTGTATATGTACCTTGGTAGATCTCCGAAAACACCACAACACCGGGGAAGCGCGCGTGAGGATAATTTGGGATTTTGGGGTGGAAGAGGAAGACGCCTTTCATGAATTAGGATAATCAGTCATAGCAATGAATCGTTATCGTCGGCTTTTGTTTTCTAGAATGTGTGGTTTCACATACGCATACTCCCATCGCCATCAGCCTTGGTGGGGACATCTTTGTGGGATTCTTCGATTAACATCTTGAAGCGGACGAGGTGGTAGTACGCGAACAATTGGTGGTGAAGAGAGGTTGATAGAAGATAATTAATGTTTCGATGTCCTGAATGAGTATAAATCTCACGCTAGTATGCAGAGACCCCACACCATGAGCCTCCCCAGTACTTGTATCCCCTACCGAGTTCGAGAGAGAATAAATGAAAGGACGAACGGCATAAGAGTACGATATATACAAAACCTCCCAGATGTGGTTCTCAATACCTAGATCATGTGATTCAAGGAAGTGCTTCTGATCCCCAAAAGTCGTTTCAGCCGAATGGCAGCTGATGAGGAAACGCGGCATGGATATCCGGGAATACATTTCGTGTATTACGCCCATTGCACCTGGTACAGGAAATCTCCATCTCAGAACACGTACTGCAAACCCCGATATTAGCTTGCTGACTTTTGCAAAGAAAGACCCGGCATAGCAAAACTCACTGGAATGAACAAGTACGGCACTTGTCGCTTGTACTCCTGCCACGCTTCTCCATACTTGGCTTCGCACTTCTGAATGTCCCGATACGCGCGATGGCTGATCATGATGAAGAAGAACACAGGGTAGAACCAGGGGAGTGGGCTCGAGAACCCCGTGATCAAGGCCCATGACAGTGCAAAGTACATGTCCGCCGTGTAGTGCATTTTGCGCGCATATCCATCTAAACAAGCTGTTAGATTTCAACCTTTGCGGATTGTAAGATCATGTCAACTTACACCATCCATCCGCAAGAATCGACTCTCCAGCCTCGGTCCTGATGATATGAGGGTTTTTGACAGTCTGCCACGGGAGCTGGAAAGGGTTTCTCCGTTCGACTAGCGTGCCGCGTTCTTCTTGCCTGAAGCGATTCTTTTGACTGTTCGTGGTGTCCCATATCCAGTAGACGAAAAGATAAGCAACGTAGAACGCAGTCAGCGCGTAGCCATTCCAGTGATATACTGAAGGAGCATGGTTGGCAAGGTATAGCGTGCAATGGCAGTACGTCAGGGGAACTCCCGCGAAGTTCCAAAAGATCAGCAGGAATCCCCATTTCTCGTAATACATGTCCCTGGAATGAATCAGCTTAAGGTCTGCCCTCCTTCCGCATATCCGCCTTACCACGTGGTTGTGATGCACTCTTCGCCTTTGGCGCAGGCGTTGGCATACAAGAAGTGTGCCATCACCAGGAACATGATTTCTCCAGTCACGTAGCCGAATTGATCGTACTGCCGTGCCGCCGCGGCGCATGAAATGAAGAAGAGCAGGTACCAAGGTATTCGGACCTCCGAAAACATCTTGAGGTCAAGCAGTCCAAACATGCGCGGGTTCAATTCGGCCCCCATGAAGAAATCGTAGATGGGCCGGCCCGTCATCCGAATTGTGGCTCCGCGGTACTGTGCCGACGAGTATGCTACCACGGAGATGGCAAATCCCGAGAGGATCGCGACCGACATGATTGGGCCAAATTCGTCGAGGATCGTGTAGAGCTTGAATATGCCGCTGAGATGGAGTCCAGCCGCGACGAGGATCGTGGTGTAAAATGACCACATCCCTGAACAGTAGTACTCAAGACGTCGGCCGTTCTCATGTGGCAATGGCTTGCCCTGAACCGTTATTCCAGGGAGATAGAGATAACAAATTGCTTCGAAAACCATGAACCCCCAATAGATTGCCCACGCCTTGAGGCTCGGGAATGCGCCCTCATAGGCCAGACTGCCCAATTGCCCTACAAATTCTCGCAAGCTCTGGTCTTTTGCAGGCCACGGTAAATGACCGTCGTAATACGTCGCGCCAATCCACAGGTAGTACATCAAGGCAGGAAAGATGGCCATGATCGCACAGACGCCCAGCGTACCTCCAAATTCCAAAGGGTCGTTGGATCCATCTGCCGGGTTCTGCTTTTGGCTCAAGCAGTCTCCGCAGAACCATTCGGCTTCTTCAACCTCAATGACGTGCTGCGGAATGGACGGTTTATGACATGCCTGGTGCCAGGGCGCGTCGCAGCGGTCGCAGAAAACGATCGGATTTCCCACACGGCTATCAGGCTTCTTGCAATGCTTACACACGATTTCGTCGGGGGTTTTGTTTGCATTTGGCTTCGCATCACCGCTCTTTTTCGCGACAGTCCTAGGTGTCTTGGGAGTGGACGAGGTTCTACCGTCAGGATCACTGCTTCGTGGGGCTTTTTTACGCCTCACAGACATGTGCATGTCTTTGCTCCCAGCGTCAGAAGCGGTGGATCGCGAGTCGTGGTCTCCAGAAGGGAGGTGACGCGCCGGGGTCGGGGTTTCCACGAAGCCAGGATGAGGTGTCTTCCTGTCACATGATTAGAATGGGAGCGGACAAGATGATAGCGGAGGTCTAGAAGCATGAAGTGAAGCATACCTGGGCGTCTCCCCAGTTTGGGCACGCGTTGAAACCATGGTTGGGGATTAATGGAGCGCGATGCGCTTCGTGGAGCAGAAGATGATCGGAGGTGGGTTATAACAGCTGGAGCATAGCGACTCTGAAAGAACGACTGAGCGACAAAGGCCTGGCACGGCAGCCCACAGCGGAGCAGTCGTGGAGAGATATAGGGAAAGTCGTTGATCTGGTGCGATCAATGACTGCGATCAACGACCTGCGTTGTTTTGCAGGGGATATAAATGGATAAAAGAAGGCTGGGCGAACGTCGGCACAAAATAATCCCTTCATGCAGCATGCCGTGCCTAAGGTAAAGGCAAACAAAACCCCAGCGTTTTTACATGCTACCTCACTTTACAAGAGGATGATCTAATGACTGATGGCAATGGCAAAAGTTCATGGAACACAGATCCTTGTCCAAGCTGCAGATAATCCCTAGCTTCAGCCATGCCAGTTGGACGCTCCGTGACTCTTCCAGCAAAGGTTTCCTTTACGCCCATCATGTAGCATGCTCCCGGAATCCTTGCAATTGCACAACAATTGCTCCTAGTCTAGATTGCTGTCTATGTGAATGCAAGTCTTTCATTCATAAGGTTGATAATACCAATGCTCTCACGCTCAAGCACCTCGGCGTGCATTCGTTGACATCAACGTGATCTTCTTCCCTTTCTTCTTCTTACTGCTCGCGCTCGCAGCTGCTGCCTTGGCGTTGTTGTCCGCAATCGAGCTAGCCTCAAGATGGTATGCCAGATCATCTTCGCGTAATAGATCTTCCTCCCAATTTTGGAGCCATCCGTCATGCTCAGGCAATGGCGGGTCCTCCTCGATCGCTGCCGGTACCGATGGCGCTGGAGCAATAGCTGCAGTGCCCCAGACCGTCCGGGGTGCTGACGGGCTTGTTGATGGAGATGCCAACGACGCAAAACCGGAGCCAGCTTGCGCCCGAGATGACGGCCAGGGTGGTGACGAGGATGTCAATGCCGAATCCAACGACGACGGGACCAAGTCTGCTGCTTCGGGGACCGCGACTGGCTCGGAATCCGTGCTCGTGAAGTTATCAGGAGGAACTGCAGGCCGTCGCCTCCTTGCGGCCGCCCAACGTTCGTCGTCTTCCTTCTTCTCCGCTCGGACACGCTCCTTCTCCTCGCGCGCTTCCTTCTCATGGTTCCGCTTCCGGCGTCGTTCAATCTCATTGGAGAAGCCGCTCAATACCTCAGGGCTGACAGTGTCTGTCCAGTCACACTCCAGGAAGGCCACTTCACAGCCTCGGGGTAGATGGGCGAGGTATTTGGCTCTCCGCCTGAGCTCATCATCAACTATATGGCCGGTCGATACTCGCTCCACCCTTGGGAGGATAGTGGAAGGGAATAAGGAGAAGTCTCCAAACGCAACTCGAAGTATACGGATGTCGAGCGGCGAAAGGTAAAAATGCTGCAGTGCCTCGTAGAAGAAGAATGGTAGAGTATTAGGATGGTTGACTGTCCCCTTCGGCCGTGATAGTGATCTCTCGCCTACAGGTAGAGCAACCCGTTCATGGTTCGTGAATGATATGTCCTTGTCGGGATGCGGGTCTGGGTTGCTAGCTCCTGGGATGAGCGATATCGCAGATGGAAACCGATCGGACGTTGAAGCATGCTGGGCCAGATGGAAATCCGGGCTTTCGGAATGGTGCTCGTGAAACGTAACTGGTGCACGTCGCGACTTTCTCTCACTCGGTATTGCAGAAACAACCGGAGGATTCCCCAATCCCTTTAGTCTCCCCTTTAACTCCGAGATGGCTGCAATGGCCTTTTGCGTCCACTGTGTTTCTTCCCCGAAGATGAGCTCATCTTCTCGTTCTTGCTGCTGCAACTCTTCAATTTCCCGGTCGTACTCAGATGTCATGTAGTCTTCACCTCCCTTCATGACACGAGCATAGTCCATGATCTCAGCCGCAAAATACCATGGAATGATTTCTCCTGACTCCAGTGATGCTGCACCGTCTCGCGGTAAAGCCAGTGTACTCCCAGGCTGTCTGGTAATAAGTCGAAGAACCACGTCGCAACCCTCCTGTGGTGAGTCGCCTTCCTGGCCGGTGAACCATCTGACGGGTCGTGTTTCTGATACATACACACTGTCCCAGCAGATTGGACATTTCTTCCACCGGGGTCGTTTCTCCAAAACAGGGGCAGCATCATCGGTCGAGTGCATATAACGTAACAAACATGGCAAGCAAAAGATATGTCCACATTTAGCCATTCGAGGCGCAACCGGATGAGATAAGCATATTGGGCAGCTCGCACTCTGGGATTTGGCAGAAGCCAAGATTTGGAGTACGGTTGCCCAATCAAGATGGACATCTGCATCGAGAGCTTGAGCTCGGTAATCGCCTTGAGGATCAACAATGAATCGATAATTTGCATGGATGTACCTGTGAGGGTCAGTATCCGAGCAGAGGTAAACACTGGTCGATGGCAGAAGCGATGTCTTACCTTGCCTTGTCAGCTGCGTGATAGCCCGAACCAAGGCCCCAGGTCGGATTCCGGCGGCTGTTGCGTGCATTGTTCGAGTAGGAATGATTTTGCGGCCTGGGTGGCAGAACGAAGTTCATGAGATGGGTGATGGACGTCTGGCCCTTACGATTCCTTGTGGATTGCATAACGGCCTGCTAGCATCAGCCATGTCCAACGGGCAATGTATCCTGCTTGATGGCCATGGCTTACGGACTCAGCAGCAGCATCCTCATCCGCAAGCCGAGGCCTTCTCTGGCCTTTATGCTGCTTTCGTAAGGGTTGGTTGTTCCGGGCGGCGGGCGATGCTCGAGTGGTGGATCCTGCGCCGAAACTCCCAGTCCCTCCGCTTCTCCTCTGTGGATGATTCTCGGCACCGAGTGATGAAATTGCCTGAGCTTGGGATGGAGAGGGTATCTGAGTCTGAACACTCGCGTTCTTCGAGATGGCAGGAGGGAGAGACGAGTTCGACGAAGACATAACGTGAGAAGGCATGAAAATAGGGCGGGTGGTTGATCAGGTCATGGTGGCCATAGTCCCCGGAGTGATGTGGTATGACTTGTCAGACTCTACACCACCCGCAAAGCGTCGACAGCTAAGGGGCAACAGGAGGTTCTCCTAAAGTAGTAGAGTAGGTAGAGATAGACAGGTACACAAACGAGTCATCATCCGATCTGGAAACGGCGGGGCAGCGCCAAGGATTGCCAACTAGCGTAAGCCTGAGCTTTAAGCCTTGTCGGCGTGCCGTTCAACTCATTCAGTGCAATAATTATTACCTCCGCTCTCCACTTCAACCCATCAACCGAAGGTCTTCCCCTCTGTATCTCAACCAGTGTATCACTCGCAGATCGTTAACTGGAATCCATCCTGTGTGCGCTCACATACATCTCACTGAGGTAGGAACATCATCACCAGCCAGCTTAGAAATACTTGCTGATTCGGAGCATAGCCGCATATTGACTCTCCGTCAGTCTACTGTATTCCGTGCAGACTGAGCCCTTCTTCATGTCAAGCTCAAGCGAGCGGCATCCCCAAAGCAAATTCTCACCTTCCGAAGCAACCGTGACGTCGAAAGAATCCGGCCGACGATCGCCGCGGGTGCGACGCCCGCAAAAGCAGCCCTCGCGGCTGGCCAGCCCGCGATGAACTCCCCCCATGGACCTGTCCAGCCGGCAATTCCTCTTCATAATGGCAGGCGACAGCATGAGATCCATTATCCGACAGCAGGGCCTCCTCCGCTTCCTCATATGCAGCACATGTACCAGCCCTATCAACATCCCTACCCACATCCTCCTCCACCGCCCCAGTATCAGCAGCCACACCAACAGCAATGGTATCCATATCAGCAAATACCTGTCTCCATGGCAAGGCCATACCAGCATTATCCACCGATGATGAACCCTTCCTACCAAACCTATAGCCCGCAACATCCTCCACCACATTTACATCCTCGGCCTCAAATGCCCTTAAACCCGCCTTCGCTATCATCCATCCCCTCGCGTCATGACGTCCTTTCCCCTGCCTCGTCCAATGCCTCCCTTCATGTTCCTCCTTCAGGTCCGAGAAGCCTATCTAGCCCCCGCCTAGCTCCGCCAACCCCCCCGCCTCCACAACTTCACCGCTTGCCATATTACCCTCCAGTACGTAAAGCTCCTTTGATAATTATAAGTGGCCTCACTCACATCATTCAGCTTCCGTGGTATTCGTTCGAAGAAGGCGCTTTCCCACCAAGAAACCCCCGAAGACGCCGCAAACGACCTACTCCCCAGTCATCTAGTGATCCCGTCAAATTACCACCCAGGAGTAACCTGCCAAGTAATCCTGAATTTTCGACAGCAGAACCCTCATTACCATTGTTGAAACCACATCAGCCTATCGAATCTGCATCTGCTCCCCCGAGTCAAGAAACACCACTTACCTCGCATGCTCCATCCGAGACTGATTCCACTCAGCCTACTACGCCTTCTTCCGCCGTGGCTCCAGTCTTACCACGACAGCAGAGCGCAGCTCCTTCGAAGCCGCTTCACAAGGCCAACCTTTCTATACCAATAGTACCAGCTATCCCCAATGTTCCTCTACCGTCTCGTCCCGCCAAACGGGCTTCAGTCAGTGTCACCTCAGAGACCGTAGCACCAGCTCCACCCTCAAACGCCGATCATCTTACAAATGCCATGCGAGTGGCTGTCCACGTCAATCAAGATGAGTCGTCAACCGCATCCGACCCTATCGTCACCCCGACTTCATCCCCAGCGAAGGCCGCGCCGAAATCCTGGGCAGACTTGGTCAGAGCGAAGCCAACGAACATTCCTTCGGGAGGCAAGGTAATGGATGGCGCTTCGTTGCCAGTCAACGGTTTCCAACATCCCAAGGCTTCTTCACTGGTCGACGTGCTGCGTGATTATGACCATAGCTCCGAAGACAGGCGAGTAACCTTCGTTGAGCCCCGTGGCCTTGTCAATACGGGAAACATGTGTTATATGAATTCGGTATATCAACTTTCTTCTTGCAACACTAATGATGTGTATTCTGACACGGCTTAGGTGCTTCAAATATTGGTCTTCTGCGTCCCCTTTTATGACTTGCTTGAGAAGTTAGGGCGACGCGTAGCTCACAATTTCAAAAGCGAAACACCGCTTGTTGATGCAATGTTAGTTACCTATATGAGACGCGATATTGATTTGGTATTGACACCAGACTAGGATCATGTTCATGCAAGAGTTTCCCATTATTGATTCCGCGGAATCTGTTGAGAAATTGCGCTTGCGACTGCGTAAGGGTGAGATTGAACAGTATGGCGATGCTTTCATTCCAGAATTCGTATACGAGGTGATCAGACGGCTTCCACGATTCTCGTCAATGAGAGTAAGTACCTGGTTCCTACCTCGATGGAATGTGCTAAGATATTCTCAGCGCGGCCATCAACAGGATGCGGAAGAGTTCTTAGGGTTCCTGTTGGAGGAAATGCACGATGAGTGCAGCCGGGTGATGAGAAGCTCTTTACACAATCCAGCGTCAGAGGACACGAGGTCTCTTTTGACTGAATCAAACGGGCCAGAGTCGGCTGTCGACAACGGATGGCTTGAGGTTGGTCCCAAACAGAAAGCTGCAATCACCAGGTCTTCTGGTACCATCCTTACGGAATCGCCCATTACCAAGATTTTCGGCGGCAAACTGAGATCGGAGCTGCGCGTCCCGGGTATGAAGAGTTCCGTGACATTGGAACCATATCAGCCTCTTCAACTAGACATTGGAGCTCCGCATGTAAATAGCATTGTTGACGCTCTTAAGGGCTTGACACATTCCGAGACCCTTCATGGAGACTTCAACTCGCCACGTGGGCCTGGAATTACGGCGACCAAGCAAGTCACAATCGAAACACTTCCACAGGTTTTGATATTGCACCTCAAGCGCTTTCAGTACGATAACGCTGGAGGGACTCAAAAAATCTGGAAGAAGGTCGGATATCCCCTGGACCTTGAGATTCCCAAGGAAGTGTTCCCTCAACACAAGCGAGGAGGCATAGTTGCCCATGGTGGATTGCCCAAATATCGCTTGATTGGGGTAGTGTATCATCACGGCAAAAACGCCAGTGGCGGTCATTACACTGTCGACGTTCGACGTCAAGACGGGAAGGAATGGATTCGACTTGATGATACGGTTATCCGCCGCGTACGGAGCGAAGACGTGGCCGAAGGAGGTAGTGAAGAGGACCCGAAGGTACTTGCTGCGGCGCTGCAGCAGCACAAAGACGATGCTGTCTCGAGTCAAAACCTCTACGATAAAATTGATCAGGAAAACGAGGAGCAAGCTCAGGCCGAAAAGGGGTGGAGCCAAGTCAACGGAGCAAGTTCTGGATCAACGACTGCCAGCAAGAAATGGTCGGGGGTGGTCAATGGTGCAGCGACTCCTCAAAGCTCGTCTGGCCATCGCACACCAGTCGGACGCTTTAACTTCAAGGACAACAAGGTGGCATATTTGCTCTTTTACCAGAAGATCAAAGCCTAAGTCATTTTTCACCTGCACATCCGGAGATCAACTCGTTGACTTATACACCGGCATCTAGCGCGATCTTGTCAAGTCAGCTCCAGGTCCTTGGGGTGCAGCATATAAGGGTTCGTGTAGGACTGGGTGTCTCTTGCAATAATGCCGATGGTCTGAAACACGACAATTGGTGGTTCAGGCCAGAGCTATGTACGACATGTAGCATGACATGTATTGTATATATTATACTTGAAGACTATAATTGAACGAGATACCTTTGCAAGCGCCGAGCGCTGACCAAGTTCCAGAAGGTCACGAGTCAGTACGTGAGACACTGAACAAGCTCAACGATGATGCCATTGTGACCGGATCGAACTCGCCGATCCGAATAACGCTGGATTTGTATGCAGAGGGTTCAGGAATATCAAACTTTCTGCCCGTCAATCGGTAAAGGATCACCCTTCTTATGCGTATCCGCATCTGCACTCAACTCCCTCCCAATCCCACTCGCCACATGCCGATCCATAGCCGGTAAAGAAGTGACGTGATTCGGTTATCCCTCTCCCTCGCCACCTTTCCCATCTCCCGAACTCTGTGAACCCGGCGGGCTCGGTTTCCGACGCATGCCAGGCCCTCCGGCACCCTCCATCGCCGTATCCAGTCCCCCGAGATCGAACTTGATGTCTTCACTGCTGGTTCCTGTAAGATAGAGATACCAATACATCGCACCGACGAAGAGGCCATTTCTGACGAAATTTCCCAATGCGGCTGGGACCAAGTGATTTCCAAATATACAGACCGACGCCGATGTCCGGGCGGCGGTAGAAGAATAGCGAGCGCGGTATGAAAAACATATTCGCGACGACGTGATCGAGACCGAATGTCATTGTCGGCCCACCTGTGCTTTTGCCAATGTCAGAAAGCATCCATGGTGTGTGTGTGTGTGTGTGTCACGGCGCTCTTTCTTTTTTTCGATACGGTGGTGCGTTGTGTATCTGAGTTGTGTATTTACCAGATAGCGAGAATCTTACTCGCAATCTCTCGTGCCGAAATGGATATGAAGACGGCAAAACACACGAGCTGGTTTGCGCCGATGGCGCGGAGGAAGATCTGATGCCATGTGGGCGTTAGATACTTGGTTGTGGCGAAGTTGAGCACTTCGGTGCGGTATACGACCGTTTCGAAGACGACCCATCTGTGTGACGCTTTCTTGTTAGAGAGAAGGGATGCAAATGAGATATATCGTTGCAGGAACTGGAGGGATGGGAGGGCCTGGATAGTTGGTCCACGTACGTCCTGTGACAAGGGCCATGAAGAAGAGCATACCGGCGAGGCTTGCTAGGAACTGAGGAGAATGTATTGATCGGTCAGTTTTTCTGTTCTCCTAATTCGAGTGGATCATTAATAGTGCAAGAAAGACGGCGGGCACCCTTCGGATATGCTCCTTTGCAGAGAATGTTGTACCCATTCACATCTTATGAGCACCATCCCACACTCACATACAACCCCATTTCCAAGAAATAAGAAGCAAGAAACTCGGCCAAAATAATAATAAACTTACAGAAGTAACCTAACTAAGCACCAAATCCACAAACGTAACTCCCCGATGCAAGAAAGCCGTGAGCATGAACTAGTTGCCACAACACACACTCACCAAACACAACAACACCAAACAGGAACATCCAGCCATCCACCTCACGAATACATACCATAACATTCCTCATAAACAAATCCGCCCCACCAACCATAACCATAACCAACCACCGGAAAAACCATCGGCCCAATCGTCCTTACAAAGCCAGGCGCATTCTCTTGATACCACGGTACCGCCAACGTCGAGAGCATCACCGCGCAGCTATACACACACGTCTCGATCAGCTCACCTCAGTCAATAGAATATACAACATAATCGATATGCTCCAACCAAGCTTGTGGGGGAAAAAAAAGCCTAAAGTACATACCCGAACCCCAACAGCGGACCCGCCATGAAGGAACTCGCGACCAATTTATCCCATCGCATGGAGGCTTTTTTGCATCCGATTCGGGAGACAAGCTCGGTGGTTTGTTGGGGGGTGAAGGCGTACAAATTTTCGATTTCAGGCTAGTATATAGATAGGATGGTTGAAAGCGGTGGGTAGGTAGGTAGCCGTGATGTGCGTGGGGATTGGATGCAATAAATCGGGTATGATGGGGATGTAATGTAAATGAATGAGAAGGAAACGATTCTATGTCGATGGGAGGACTTTTGTTAAGTGCGCACCCTAGGGAGCTCGCTGCATATGTATGTATATATGTGGGAAATATAGTCACTCGCAGTCAGGGGAGGGTTCAACCCCCGCGGACACATTCTCCATGGTTGGATTCCATCTCGTCTTGCATGCTCCCTAGGGTATCGTATGCCTCGCATTAATGCAATTGCTTATCTATTACATAGGGTTGCCATTTGGTTGGTGGATAAGAAATGGATGTGTTGGTTGCCGCGGGTTGCTGCACGACACACGGCAAAGACGATAGATAGCGAGGGAGCTGAAGTAATTTTATCGAATTCTTCATCGTTTTGATTGTGGCAGTGGTTTAGTCGCGAAAAGAGATCTGTGATTGGGGTTGTGAGGTCGAACAGAGATACAAAGCAAAACCTTGCATGGGTGTGTATGTGCGTGTAGAGGATAGATAATGGCAAGGGCATCAAGGTATTGAGCCTGTTCAGGGTACAAGTGACCATGTTACAACCAAGGATTCAGGAACAACGGGCTGAACAGCGATATGATGCAAGAAGCTGTCACAGCCTACCTCCCTGGCTAAGGCAGTAGCGCTCACTCTCTCTTCGACTCGTGGGGTTGGCATCCGATACCTCGACTGCCAGCCATATCGAAGACCCCACCAGTGCATGGGATAGTAAATTGAGGATCGCATGATGAAAGCAGAAATATCACTCATCTCGGAACTTCCAAAGCCCATCCTCCTTCACCGCCTCGTTATACCGCTCTTCTACCTTCTGCCGGGTCCGGATCTCCGCCAACCTGCCATTCTCCGCGGCTTCCTGGCTGTTTGGCATATCCACATCCCAATAGCCTACCGGACTCGGCTCCCGTGCGTACACCTCACGATGTCTCCCATAATGATCCGCCATGACTTTAGTCTTCGCCTGCAGCAACGTCTCTGCTTTTCGTTCGGGCGACATGCTTTTTAGTCGATAAGCTTGATCGCCCAGGTAGTCTTCCATCATAGCTTGTTCGTCGAACTCTTGGGATGGACCCATGAGTCGCGAAGTGTGGAAAAAGTGATTATCCATAGTCTCTGCCATCTTGCGGAAGATCGCACCACAGCAATCCAGGCGAGTGCAGCCGGGGAGGCATTTGCGCTGATCCTGCTTGCGGATGACTTCCTTGAATGCGTAGTCATAGCCCTGATTGTGATTGGGGTTGATCTTGAAGTCGTTAAGGGCGAGCTGGGATAGAGGCCGCGAGCGTAGAGGTGGTTCACGACTTTTCGTAGGTTTCTTTGAGCTCGGTCTTGCTAATGGACTACGATAATTGGGGGTGTTGACTGGCTTTAATGCCCTGGCTGCGATTGACACGGAATCTCTGGGAGTTCTTGCATTTGAACGATCTTCTCGCTCAAGATTCCGAGTCTTCGGGGCTGCAGCGTCTGCAACCCGTTTCGGAACGAACGGACGAGGGTCAAATGTACTCGGTATATTGGCAACTTGGGCCTTGCTATCCCTAGCATTGAGAAGGGGTTTCTCAGGGGACGGTCTCGTAAGTAGTTGATCGAGTCGTCGCTGTCGAGCTTCTGCATCTAGATTTACGAAAGAAGTGAGCCCATCACCGGATCTCTTCGAAGATGTAACTTGATCTTGGGGTCCATTATCAAGAAGAGCGTTCTCAGGATCCAGGCTGCTTCCACCATCCTCAGCTAGCTGTTGGATGTACCGCGCACCGTGATCATTGCGAGGATTGCTCTTTCGCTTCTTGTTCGAGGGGATGTCGTTAGTCCTCGGCAGAACTACGTTTACGTCTGCAGGCTGTAGAACATGCGTATGGTTCATTTTCTTTTGCACGGCCGCAGACGGATGCCACATTTCTGCCTCTTTCACATCTTTATGTTTAGAAAGCTGGCGTTCATTGTGGAGCCTCTGCTTGGCCCGTCTCTTTTCAGCTCTATTCCATTTGTCTGCATCCCGTAATCGAGCTGCATGCTCTTCACCTAGCCTCTTGTAGTACGCATCATCCCGTACTTCAGCTACGTCATCTACTGTGTCCTTCTCATTTTCTGAGAAAGCCGAGTCAAGATTGCATTCCTCCGTTTGATTACAGGGTTTCTCGGACCCGATCTTCTTTGGTGGCCGTGCATCCAACATACGCTGGATGAATGGTGATAGCGAGCCTGTGCAATAAATCTGCTGTCGTTTACTTTGGTCTTTTCGGGGTGTGTAAATATCACCACTTATCTCATCGAGATCAATGCTTTCTTGCACTGCTGCTGTACTGCGTCGAGCATTGTGGGCAATAGGGCTGCTAGACAGGATTTCCTCTTTCATTAGATTTGGCCGTCGTGAAGCATTAACAGGGCTCCTATCTCGTTTGCGTTTGGCAGCAACATTGACGGAAACTTCACGAACGAAGACTGGTTCCTCGGATTGGGATTTCTTCATCTGTGGATGGCTCGTGTTTAGTTCACTGTTGTTTGGAAGGCCATTGGCGTCGGCACGGTCTTCTGCTGCCACAAGGTGGTCAGATTCATCAGAGGTTTCTGCATCACCTTGATCTATGCGAGTGTCAGGAGTAGCTTTGGAGTTTTCGCCCACATCCAGAGGAGTTGCTGGTCTGCGACCGGCGTTCGAGGCAAGTTCTGAAGCTGTCGACGCGAGGACGTCGGAACCTCGATTTGACTGTGTGACAGGAGCCGATCCGGGCCTAGTTGGATCTTCGCTGTAGTTTGTTTGGGGTTTTTGCCAATTTTGTTGAAGAGCGAGGTTATGAAACTTTTCCTTCCATGTCTTGCACTTCGATTCCAAGATTGCCCGCGCTTTCTTGACTCGATCTAGCTCTTTAGAGCACTCAATGAACTGTTGACGATAATGCTCGATATCCTTGAGATTGGCGTGCTTTTGCTCTTCAGGTGGCTTTTCCGGATTTTGGAGGAGCCGTTGAGTTCGTCTCTGTGGTACCCTTGTAGGTGATGGAGAATCATTCGAAGAAGGCCCGGTCTTGGATGCCACAATCGCCCGAAGCTCCTGAAGCTCGGTTTCCAATTTGCTTGTTCGTGCGACCTTCTGCTGAAGGCAATCAACATCATTCTCCAAGCCTAAATTATGTTTCCGCAAGGCGCTATTCTCGTCCTGCAAGACCTGATTCGTGCTCTCCAAGGCCTTATTCTTGTCCCGGAAACCTTCCACTGTCAATGTCTGTTCCTTGTTACCTGAGAGATGAGCGAAAATCAGTGCTCCATAGATATTCAATTAAACGGTTGAGGCAATCGTACGACGAGACAATTCCTCCCTCATCGCATGTTCGACCGCATTCAACTCCCTCAAAGCTACACTTTGCAGTAAAGTCTTGCATTTCTTGATCTGTTCCATTAGCCCAGGGAGAACAACCTGGTCTAATCGTTACTGGGAGTCATTATAGCAGAAACAGGTTCCAATACCTGGAGTCGACTATGAATTTTACTCGGACGCTGTTGAGCTCGAATGGAACGCGTCGAGGCGTCGTGGCTACGTCATCTTAGCTCCGAAATAAAGCCGAATCACTAGTCTGCCAAGACCGGCTCGATACATGATCTGGTCCTTCTTTCTTGCTCGCTTGAAAACAAGATGGTCAAAAGAGATCGCGAAGAGCTGGAAAATGCAGGCTCTAACAAGCGCCTGCGTTGCGATCCTCGAGATAGACTTTCTGCTCTGAGCGATGAACTCCTGCTTGTCCTTCTCTCCTATCTACCTGTTCATGATTTAACTCGCTGCGAACAGTATGTACTCGACCGTTTCTCCGGCAGAGCTCGCTAACATTATAGACTTTCGAGCCGTCTGAGGACCCTTGCCAGCGATTCGCAAATATGGAAGTCCGCTTATTATGACCGATTCGTCCGTCCTCGGGCTGCACGACTCCCGGGCATTCGAGCGGCAAACGCCCTGAACAAATCACTTCTTTACTCGTCCAAACTATCTAAATGGCTCGAGGACAGTCCCCTGGTGAAGCGCGGCGGTGCGACCAACTGGAAACAACAATACAAGCTAAGGCACAACTGGTCGAAGGGCAGTTGCAAAAGGACGGAGACGGAAATCGCGAAACGACCACCGATCCCGCCCCTACTTGTCCGGCTTCATGATGGGATTGTCATCACGGCAGACTCCAGTTCTGGTCTTAGAGCCTGGTCGACTCGTGGTGGTGAGAGCCGTATTGCGTCCATGGCTTGGGACATGTGTACCCAGTCATCCGCTGCCCCCTCAGCTCTGGCTATTGATAGCTCAAGTACGGCGACAGATGATTTGCGCATATCAGTCGGTTTCATAGATGGTAGCTTCGGGCTATATGTTCTAGACCGACGGAAACAATCCCTCAACTGCCAGTATTTGCACGCACCCTCCACGAACGGAAGCATCAGTGCAATAGCATTTGCGTTCCCCTACCTTCTCACCATGACAGCGGCTCAACTCCTATCTTTGTATCGTTTTCCGGTAATTGACGACGAGTCCTCTGATCAAGGGAAGCTCGATCAACCGAGACTTTTATCCTCCTTAAAGTCCTATACAGCCTGGCCGCCGCTGTCGCTCGCCATCAGGTGCTCGTCCACCGGCGTTTCGACATCAATCGCTTACGCAATGCCGGTCTATACTGCGGGCTGGTCTGTGGGCTTGCAGGAGCTTCGCCTGACAACCGAAGGTACGATACTGGAATCCCGGCTTGCTACAACCTTTAGTCAAGGCTTCAGGCCCCTCGCTGCGCCAGAGAACCGCACTGGGCCTTGGAGTCCGAACGCGAGCCCACATTCGGCCGATACAGCATCCGACAGGTTTACCTCGCCATCGGCTAAACCTACATCTCTGTCATATACTCATCCATACCTGCTTACCGCTTACTCGGACAATACTATGACGCTGTACATGGTGACATCGAATGCTCGAGAACTGTTCATTGGTCCAGGCAAACCGCTCTGTGGCCATACCTCGTCGGTCTTGGGTGCACATGTCGGAGACCGTGGAAAAGCGGTTTCCGTCAGTGCAGGCGGTAATGACCTCCGTGTGTGGGAGCTTGAAGCCGGGCTATCATCCAGTTCTTCAAGACGACGAGCAGTGTGGACTGAAGCTAGTGTCATGGTTCGACCGGAGAATCGGGCATTAGATGAGCAACGGGAGTTCTTTTCGGGTCCAACTGCGCAACATAAGATGACCTCGACCTTTACGGCAGCGGCAGCTCAAGAAGACGTGATGACTAGTAAGGGCTGGTTATCTTTCGATGAAGAGCAGGTTGTTTTGCTGGGTGAGAGGAGCCAGGGTTCGCAGGCCTTGATCGTGTACAATTTCGCCTGAAGCTCCAACACGTAGTCTCAATCAATGACATGTGTTCCACCAATTATTGTCTTGAATCGCATTGACCGTTCCGTACCAACGACAGGAGCATGGTTCCGCAGCGGTTTCGCAGGGTCCCACAAGCCAGGCACGCACGGCCGTTGAATGGGCAGCGAGGTGGCAGCTCACTGGCTTCTGACGGCCTCGAAGCACATGGAGCAATACCTTATTTTAAGGGTCCACGAGCTAGCCACATTCTGCACCTATGGCGCCAAGGCGTCAGCGTCAGAGGCGTCCGATCTTCCCCACGCTCGCAAATTTCCTCCCGCACATTAAACCAGGAACTTTCAAATCCTAAATCTGACATCGAACTTGCTTCACATTCTATTACTACGTCTACAGATCTTGAAAGCATAGGAACGCCAACTCCTCATAACAAACCGAAAAATGTCAGTACCTGTACTCTCGTCGCGCTTTCCAGCGTAACGCGACCTTCTTTCGGAGTTGATCCTTACCATCATTTCTAGATCCATTGAACCTTACAACATGGATTACCAAGCTCCAGGCGGACGCGGCTGCTACAATTGTGAGTCTTCGACCGTATTCTTTTCTGGTTGGATTGTTCTGTCATTAGTCGCGAAATATGGCAGCGGATCGCTGCATGGACTCGGATCGCCGAGTCCACCTTACCTTTTTCTTGTTCAAAATTTCTCACAGAGCACCGCTCTATCCTCATCACGAATCCCACAGCAAGGTTCCCCGTTCTTTTCGAAAGCCAACCCTCTTCTTTCCAGATCATGCATCCATTACACCTGTACATTAGTCGGCAACGGCGTCAGCATTTCAATTTGGATGGAATTCGCCCACTCAAAATTCACTCACTAACGACATGAACTTAGGCGGCGACAGCTCCCATCAAGCTCGTGACTGCCCAAAGCGCGGCACCCCAACCTGCTACAACTGCGGCGAGGAAGGTCACGTTAGCCGTGAATGCAGCGCCCCTCAAAAGGAAAAATCATGTTATCGCTGCGGTGAAGTCGGCCATATCTCGCGCGAGTGTCCCACTTCCGCTGGAGGAGCTCCGTCCGGAGGTATGGGTGGCGGATATTCCGGCGGCGGAGGAGGAGGCGGCGGCCAGGAGTGCTACAAGTGCGGAAAAGTCGGCCACATTGCTCGCAACTGCGCCGAAGGTGGTCCTGGAGGCTACGCGAGTGGCGGATACGGTGGAGGCGCAGGATATGGCGGTGGCTACGGGGCTGGACGCTCACAGCAGACCTGCTACTCCTGCGGCGGATACGGACACATGTCTCGTGATTGCACCCAGGGACAGAAATGTTACAACTGTAGGTTTTCTACTTTTGCTGTCGCCTGGCCAAGCTGACCGGACATCTAGGCGGCGAAGTTGGCCATCTGAGTCGCGATTGCCCATCGGAGCCCACTTCAGAGCGCGTCTGCTACAAATGCAAGCAACCCGGACACGTCCAGGCGATGTGCCCCAACTAATTATCGAATTCGCTGAGCTGGAAACCCTGCATCATCGCTTGGAATTGGCATCGTCTTGTACTCGCAAAAAAAAGGAAAAGCGCCTCTGCAGAAAAAAACCCACCACCACCTCGGAAATCTACGGTCAGGAGAAAAGCAAAAGGAAAGCAGCGAGCATCGGGCACCAGGATACTCCTTTCATTTCCATGTATGATACACACTTTCTTTGCTGCTGGCTCGCGATGATCTTTCGATATCCACTTCATGTTCGGCAGCATTGGACAAGCCAGGATCTTTGGCGAGGGAATTTGCAAAGATCTTGGGCGGGGGAGCTGGCTTGTCGTTCACGCATCATCATCATCATTATTATTACTGCCGCTATTTATCCACTATTAGCATTAGCAGCATTTGGTCAGGTCAATCCCGGCATCATAAAAGAGAGGGCGGTTCTGTTGTGTATGTTAGCTGAGTTGGCTGATGTCGGTCATACCCGCAGAGAAAGAAAGTACCATAGGGATGATGATAGGTTGGCATCCCGAGTTCTACAGGGACAACGACTTAGAGAATCTGAAGGACTATGTCTTGCAGTCTGTTCGTGATTGACTGAATTTGACATTGACGAGAGAGAGATTAGATGTCCGCGAACCTGCGACCTCTTTTCATATGTACTCAACTATAATCACAGTCAGTCACAATCGCAAGCTAAGTGGCATTTTGTAGACGGACTTTTAAGTCAGTACCTCTGAGCATACAACGAGACCATGCAGGAGTGAAACTATACGGGTTCAGAGACAGTAAGCATGCCAATCGCCTTCGAAAGGGCGGCGATAGAAAGCCCCAAGCCCAGGGCTTCCGTGAAGTATAATCGTACATTCGTTAGTGGCATTGACTCGTTACATTTGAAGTAGATATACATACACCCCTTACCTTTTCTCATCAATCTATCAATAATTTCACTATACATCCCGATCCTTTCCTTTCCTTTCTTTTCCTTTCCTATCCCACTCCCTACTTTACCACCCCTCCGCCCTTTCCCCTCCGCCCTCCGCCCTCCCCCCAAACTCAAACATCCCCACCCTCCCTCGCCCTCATCTCCTGCTCCCTCTCCCACCTCCTCTGCAACTCCACCCCCTTCATATGCCCATTCCTCTTCGCCTTCCAAGCCCTCCATTTCCTAACCCCGAGCCACGCCGCCCCCATCACGAGCGCCAAACCGAGCAGACTACCCAGCACCGCGCCCGCGATGACGGGACCATTGGGTTTATTGTCATTGGAGGAGGAGATGGGCGTGATTGTAGAAGGACGGTCAAAGCCCTGTGCCGCTGCTGCAAAGGGATTGCACTTCCCGGTTCCAGTTGGTGTAAGCATATTGGTGGTAGTTACCGTTATGCTACTTGCGCTAGGACGAATGGTGAGGTTTGGTTTCGTGGAGGTGTGCGTGACGGTGTCGTGGATGAAGACCGTTTGGTTGATGTAGACTGTGTCGGTGCGGGTGAGGAATTCTTTTTCGGTGATCGTGACGCGTTCGTGGATTGTGATTGTGATGCTTTCGGTGACGGTAGGGTCTTCTTTTTTGCGGTTGTGCAGGGTGACGAGGGTGGAGGGGGGAGGGGTGATGGAAGGGGAAGGGGGAAGGAGGAGGGCCGTGTTGGGTGGCATGGAGATGGTGGTTCCGGGTGGGTCGAAGGTTGGAGGATGTAAGGGGGCTTTCATGTTGTGTAGAGAGATCGTGGTGGCGGGAGAGTGAGGATCTTGGTGATCGTTTTGCATCTCCAAGGGCATGGGTGGAGGGGAATTGGGGGAGAAATCCATTTTCCGGGTCGATGATTTTGGGTTCGTCTGGTGGGAAATGGAATCTATGAGGAATGGAAGGAAGGAACAGAAAGTTGAGCCAGCTCGAGTAGAAGAAAAGAAGGCACAACACAGTAGATGACAATGCTTTGTAGAGTTCTTTGTGTGGAGCAAAAGACCAGCTTTTGGGGAACGAAGACAAGGAAATCAAACGGTATCAACGGAGAGGAATTCATTGTATTGGTGTCTGAGGGGTCTATGTACCAGACACTGACTCCTTGACACTTCATTGCTTCTAGACCTACCTGATCTGACGGATTGCCAGAGTAAGAGAGTGAAAGGGTTGGTGGATGTGAAGTAGTTGAGGAGAGTTGAAGTCCATTTGAAACGCCAAGGAGACAGCCTGCAAATACGCGCTAGTGTTTCAGGTCCCATCACGTAGTTGGTGACATTGGCAGTAAGGTAATGGGCTGGGCTGCACAAATGACACTGCAGAAGAATATGATGGCAATGTAGAAATGCTGATTATAGACTATTGTGAAGCTTGGAGCTGGTTCAAAATCACGCTTTCCCACCTCCAGCAAATTGGATCAAGTCCGCCACTAAAAACTCCAGATCTCGACAACACCCGCAACGGGTATCGCAATGCTGACGCGCGCTGATGCCGACATCACTTCTTGATGCCAATGAAGGGTGCTTTGAAAGCACGGTAAGAGTTCGCCGACGATCCAGGCACCCCAAAGCGGGCGGCGTACACAAGGCGGCCGTCAGCTGTGTGCTCGGTGACCTGCGCATCAGATCCCCATCCAGTGAATACGTTGCCCTTGGCCATCACTTGGACGCTGCCACCGTCTCCGGAGGGGTTGCCGATATCCTTGGATGGCGAGTCATATTGATGCAACAGCCGGGCAGTCTTGGTAGCCGTGTTCACCTCAATGATCTTGCCGGATGACAGGCCTTTAGGTGGTTGGACGAAGGTGTTGTACTCGTTGTCGAAAAGTGAGAGGATCAGAAGAGCACCCTTGCTGGAGACGACACGTACGTCATGTTGTGAGTCGAAAGAGAAATCCTGGAGTTTGAAGTCGGAGCTCTTGCCACCAAGGCGCCACGTGATCGATCCGTCCTTGCCCGAAATACGATAGATGGTCGACGTGTGTCGGCTGGAGATGAGGTAGTCACCTCCATCGAGTCGAGCAACCGAGTTGAGATGGCTGCATTTTGTCAGCATCAAGGCGGAGAGGAAGCATAGGAATCTGAATCTAACAAGTAATCCCATGCGCTGAGTTGGCTGTATCCATTGATTCCCCCCCTCGGCGGAACAAAGCCCTCGCTCAATGGCACATGATCTAGGGAAGACCAATCAAAGATGACCTTGTTGGTGACCGGATCAACGGCACGGAAGTGACAATCAATAACCCAGCCTTGATCGACCTCATTAGGGACCCCGAAGGCTGACAGGTCACGACGAACGGGTGTGTACACCGTGAGGTAGGCCGTGTCGGAGTACTGCCCCTTGGCGCCCAGGGCCTGAACAATCTTGAATTCGTGATAGTCGGATGCAGGCAGTGCTTTGATAACCTTGAACTGGTCATCAAGGATCACGGCTTGGCCGCTTCCGTATCCAAAAGCAGTGGTGCCTTGCCACGCGCAGAATCGTTGTTTCTTCTGATAGACGCACGGGTGGAAATCGTGGACGGTCCCTGAGAGCTTGCCGGCACCGTTGAATACAGTGGTCTACACATTGAGTCAGTTACGACACGGGGTTTGATGCCCGGATCGGCACCCGATGCGGACCGATGACTGACTCCATTGAGATCGAAGACATAAGGACCGGAGAGGGGAATGGTGTTCGGGGCCAAGTAGATGAAGCCAGGCAAGACAGAGCTCTTGTCATACACGGTGACTTCCAATGTTGGCGGAGTCTGAGCCACCGCGGTGAGGCAGTGGCAGACAGCGACGACGAGAGTCGTCAGGAGCATAATTGTTAATGACAGAAGTATATGATGAGAACTTCCGGGGGATGTGCTTGAGTAAGCTGAAGTAATGCGGTGAGAATGTGTGTGAGCGCGGTTTGCATAGGAAAGTGTGAAAGAAGCAGAAATTGAGTTTATATCATGTGTTTGAAGGCGAGGAACACACTAACACCCACATCTAATTTCCAGCAGCAGTATTCACTACAGTGACCGGCGAGGTGACAGTTTAGACTCACTTCAGAATCTTCCGGTAACCTTAACATTCAATGCTTAAATTACAAGGTTCAAAGGGCCAATCACGATGCCCTTGTACTAAGTGTATTCCGATAGGCTGCCATCAGTAGGGTCAAAAAGACCACAGTTCAGACTCAGGACGGAAAGAAAAGGTTACGCTTACGGACCTGTTATTCCCAAAGGGGCTCAATGGACAGGATGATGGGCTAAATGGCGTTCAAAAGGCTAGACTCACCAACAGTACGGCGCTTTGTAAGTCCTGCTGGCTTGCTGAAGTGGTTTTCGCTCGCAACCACAAGGAAGACCAATCAATTAATATGCTTGTACATATGCTTGCCCAAGCGCAGACGCAGGGATAATTTAGTGACCAAAGCAGAATTGAGTTTGGATGTGGCACTCAAACAGCCGAATCCGAACGTCGTGTCCCTGTTGTGGCTGCATGCCGCCTTGCCCGGCAGCACCGAGCAACATGACCCTAGGAACAGTTCTGGAGCGATGTGTAGCTACATTAAGACAGATTGCTTGTAGGAGTCTTTTCCACAAAGACAGGAGTGTGAGTGCAGGTGAGACCAAGTTGCAACGAATGATGGACGTCGAAGGAGTGAGGGGAGGCCATTCCCAAAGAGGAAGGCACTTTACTCGCCCCAATGCTTGGCACGGGACGCGGAACGCCAACGCGGCTCTCAGATTTCTGATTTCTGACGACCTCACCTTGTCATGTCAACCTGGCTTTGGAGCTCAACTTCGAACTCCCACTCACTAATTTCAAGATGGCCGATGAGGTCAAAATTGACGGTCAAACCTTCCACAACCGCCTGTCGAGTCTCAACTCAGCATGGAAGGCCGACAGACGCTCCAACGACGCGTTGTTCGCCGGTGTCAGCTCCTTTGTTGTGCTAATGGGCAAGAATGAGGACGCCGGAACCTACCAGAAGAGCAACGCCATGCATGTACGTATCGTCGACGAACCTTGGCATCTGGAGTCCTTGCTGAGAGCGCTGTCCTCCATAGTACTGGCTACTAGGTTATGAGTTCCCAGCCACGCTTATGGTCTTTACCCCCGATGCACTGTGGGTCGTGACAACCGTCAAGAAGGGTATGTGTCCGCACATCGGCTTATTCGCTCTGGAGCTAAAATGTTACTCTCCCACAGCGAAACATCTTGAAGGTCTTAAAGGTGGAAAGACCCCCTTGGAAATCCTCGTCAGAGGCAAAGATCCAGAGCAGAACGCCAAACACTTCGAAAGATGCTTGGATTTAATTAAAACCTCGGGCGTATGTCCAGTTTTGTTCGTCTACCGACGCCAGAAGCTGATGGGTGAAACAGAAGAAGGTTGGGGTCTTGGCAAAGGACACGCCATCCGGCCCCTTCATTGAGGAATGGAAGAAAGCCTATGGTGAAATCTCAAAAGACGTCGAAGAGGTGGACATTGCACCAGCACTTTCTCTTGCTGCTTTGGCTGTCAAGGACGAGACCGAACTTGTATGTCCAATACCATACCCAGGCTGTCTCGCTTCTCTAATCCACACAGCGAAACATGCGGGACTCAGCACGCGCCAGTACTGGCATCATGTCCGAATTCTTCGTTGAAGAGATGTCTGAAATCTTGGATGAGGAGAAAAAGGTCACACACAAGCAGCTGACCGATAAGATGGACCGCAAGCTCGATGAGCCCAAGTTCTTCCAGAATCTCAAATCCAAGCTCACATCGGATTTCGACACCCAACAGCTGGATTGGATATACGGCCCCGTGGTCCAAAGTGGAGGAAGCTATGATCTGAAGTTGACGGCACAATCCGACGAGAACAACCTGCATGCTGGGACGATCATCGCTGGACTTGGTTTGAGATACAAAAGTTATGCTTCCATGGTTGTGCGAACCTACCTTGTCGATCCGAATGACGCGCAGGAGAGTAATTACAAATTGCTCCTCAGCGTCCACGAGGCCATGATAAAAGAAGCTCGGGAAGGTGTGGCCGTCAAAGATCTGTACAACAAGGCCATTAGTGTCATCAAATCCTCCAAGAGTCCGGAAATGGAGAAACATTTCGTGAAATCGGCTGGCGGCGGCATCGGTCTTGAGACAAGGGACCCGGTCTTAGCAATCAATGCAAAGAACGCCCGAGTGCTGAAGGATGGCATGACACTTTACCTATCCAGCGGCTTCACCGATATCGAAAACCCCAAACCACAAGACAAGAAGAGCAAGACGTATTCTCTGGGCATTACCGACACCATACGGATAAGACGAGATCAAGACCCAGCAGTTTTCACAAACGGCGCTGCTTCCGACACCGGCTCTGTGTGCTTTTTCTTCAAGGATGAAGAAGAGGAACCTCAGCCCAAGAAGCAGACCAAGAAAGACCCTAAGGTTGGAGCCGTCGCGGCAAGTAACATCACCAAGACAAAACTTCGTGCGGAACGAACAACTCAAGCCGACGAAGGCGCCGAAGCGCGACGGCGAGAACACCAGAAAGAGTTGGCCAACAAGAAGCAGCAAGAAGGCCTTGCTACGTACAGTGAAGCTGTTGGGGATGAAAATGGCGTGACACAAAAGAAGTTCAAGAAATTCGAGTCATACAAGCGGGACAACCAATTTCCGTCAAAGGTCAAGGATCTGGCTATCGTTGTTGACGAAAAAGCCTCGACCATCGTATTGCCCATCATGGGTCGTCCGGTGCCGTTCCATATCCAAACAGTCAAGAACGCAAGCAAGACTGATGAGGGTGACTTTGCGTATCTGCGCATAAATTTTCTTTCTCCAGGACAGGGTGTCGGTCGGAAAGACGATCAGCCTTTCGAAGATCCGACGGCCCACTTCGTGAGAAGTTTAACGTTCAGGTCGCGAGATGTGGAACGGATGGACTCGATTGCTGAGCAAATCACGAATTTAAGGAAGAACGCGGTCCGCCGTGAGCAAGAAAAGAAGGAATTGGAAGATGTCGTCGAGCAGGATAAGCTCATCGAGGTCCGCAGTAAGTCTATGGCATGCTCAGGTCCTTTACGAGTTTTGCTGACAGTCCCTAGATCGCAAGCCGAATCGTCTTGATACCATTTTCGTGCGGCCGGCAATGGACGGCAAACGCATTTCAGGGGAGGTGGAGATCCACCAAAATGGTCTTCGCTACATCGACCACCGCGGTAGCAAGATCGACATTCTATTCAGCAATGTCAAGCATCTTTTCTTTCAACCCTGCACTCACGAACTCATAGTCATCATCCACGTCCATCTCAAGAACCCAATCATGATTGGAAAGAAGAAGGCCAAAGATGTTCAATTCTATCGCGAAGCTACAGACATGCAATTCGACGAGACGGGCAATCGAAAGCGAAAGCATCGATATGGCGATGAAGAAGAATTCGAGCAAGAGCAAGAAGAGCGGCGGAGACGCGCTCAGCTTGACAAGACATTTAAGAGATTCGCAGAGGACATCCAAACCGCTGCTCGCGATGAGGGCTGGGGAGTGGATATCCCCTTCCGCGAACTGGGCTTCAATGGTGTTCCCAATCGCTCCAACGTTTTCATGCAACCCACGGCTGATTGCCTCGTCCAACTCACCGAACCGCCCTTCACCGTCCTCACTTTGGATGAGATCGAAGTCGCGCATCTGGAACGTGTACAGTTCGGCCTCAAGAACTTCGACATGGTCTTTGTCTTCAAAGATTTCCACCGTCAGCCAGTCCATATCAATACCATCCCTGTCGAGAGCTTAGAGCCCGTCAAAGAATGGCTCGATAGCATCAACATCGCCTACAGCGAAGGCCCTCTCAACCTCAATTGGAGCACCATCATGAAAACAATCATCACGGACCCGCACCAATTCTTCAAGGACGGTGGATGGTCGTTCTTGGCCGCCGACTCGGACGACGAGGGTAGTGATGAAGAGGAGGAGGAATCCGCGTTTGAGATGTCAGATTCCGAGCTCGCTGTTTCGGACGAGAGCTCAGAGGACGAGAGTGATTTCGACGATGATGCCAGTGCGGATGAGGGAAGTGCGAGTGACGAGGTCAGCGCAGGGGAGGATTGGGATGAGCTGGAGAAGAAGGCCAAGAAGAAAGATCGAGAAGGGGGGTTGGAAGATGAGGATTCAGGGAAGAAGCGAAAGCGATGATGGAATACTGCCTTGGTAGTATATCACATCATTATACATCTGTTGGTCACGGACTGTTCTAGAATTTCATCAGCATTCCGAGGTGTGTACGTTGGGTTAGCGGCGAAAGGAGATGCCTCCGTTGGGGAATGCAAGGGGTCACCAGGGTCCAGACAGGCCAGACCTAGGTCAAACAGTCTATGCAATTGTACCTTGGCAGTAACGTGAAAATACGTAGTATGATTCAATGTGTGTTTCTATGCAATGTAGTACTGCAATGCAGCAGCGTTCTCAAAATACCACCCCAACGCCGCAAGTATCTTCGCTACGCTGAACACGACTATTTCCACCCATCCGTACAAATCGATATATCCACATACTCATAGAGCCCGCACCCCGTATATCCCAAGCTCGTTCGTATCCAGATAGCACAGCATGTACATGCACTCCCATTCCATCCCATAGCATCCCATAGCATCCCATAGCAAGCAAATCAAGCACCCAACCTCATCTTCCGATACAAATCCCTAATCCTTTCTCCCTGCATCGGCGTAAATCCCGTATAACTGCAACCAAATCAGCCCTCATCCCCCCATCTAACCATCTCAGGGAGAGCCAAAAAAAAAAACTCACCAAACATCACTACTATAATCCATAAAATTGCCAATCGGATCCACGCCCTCGGCACCGGGACAAGTATCCTTACCCACGGGACACCCATCCGTCGCACTCCGTTCCTGGGGCGTATCCGAGATGAAATCCCCAGCAGCACTCTTCTCGCAACTGTTATCCTGGAACGTATGCAGCAATCCAAACCAATGCCCCACTTCATGGACGGCTGTTTTGCCCTGGTCATATGTCTGCATGCCGCCGCCGGGCATGGAGGAAAGCAGGATGTTGCAGCCATCGGTGGTGTATTCGGTTGGGGGGTCGGAGCGCGTGGTGCAGCCGATTGAAGAGAGGGAGGAGGAGGGGCAGGAGGTGCGGGTTACGGAGGTGGGGAGTTCGCAGTAGCCGAGGAGGAAGGAGGAAGGGTCGTTGTAGAAGCCTGGGGATGAGAGGTGTGATTGGAAGTAGAGATTTAGGGCGCCGTAGTTTCCCTGGCGGAGGGCGGATTTCATGGCGAGTTCGTCGGCGTTGGTGGCCCAGGTTTTGTTGGTGGTGAAGGTGGAGGGGTGCAGGTTGAAGGTGATGTCGGTGGGGGCGTAGGCGGTGCTGAGGGCGTTGTGTTGGGCTGTTGCGAGGGTGTTTCGCATTTCCGGAGTGTAGTAGGCGGCTTCGTCTTCGGACACGACGAAGTGGAAGTATGTTTCGATTTTGAACGACTCTGGAGCACGCGGCTTGACTTTTCGAAGTTTCTTTTGGGCACTGAGCTCCTTGTGGATGGTTCGGAGGGTTGGGTCTGGTCCTTCTGTGTCGCAGAGGGTGAGGTTGACGGATCTGGCACGACCGCCGACGGCCATTTGGTGTGTGTGAGCCCAAATAGGGGTAGCAGCAAGTAGGAGGGTAGCAATGGAAAGGCCAAGCATTATGACCATTATGTTTCAGGGGCTGTGGCAGGTGATGAGCTGGCCAATGAGATTGAAGGTATTCAGCAAGTAGGGTATGTTGCTAACGAATGAGGAAGTATATTATCTCGATTTGTGAAGGATATGACTTTGAGTTGCAGATCTTTGCTGATGATGGACATATTGAAGGTGAATCAGCAACTTTATATACATTGAAATTAGCCATTGACATAACAGAGCTTAGGAGATACACAGCATTGCGGTCAAGGAGAGCGAGCAATTCATGACGTCTGGGCTTGGAGCTGGGAATGAAATGATGTGAGCCATGGCGTCCCAGGTATCATGAGAATCGAGGCAGTTGGAATGCAATTAGCTGGAACCTCCACCACGTGGTATTTGGTCTGTTGCGCTAGCGGAGATGCGCCTCGACAAGCCCATCTCATTCTTCTGACCCTGGAGCATTCGCGTAAGATATGTGGTGCACCTTTGGCTCCAGTAAGATTCATCCAGCCAACGCCGAACTCCTCAAGCTCCGCGGAGCAGACAAAGGAAGGAACAGATACTTTCGTTATGCAGCGTCATTACCTGGTCGTGAGAAGCCGGTTGCAGTTGCAGTGCTCGGCTGGTCGTTGTTCCACGTGAGATAGGTGTGGTCGCCAAGTTTGCTGTCACGCACACTGTCAGCTAAATTCTTTTGTAGAATATCGACGGAAACATACCGTGGCTTGATCAAATGAGTAATCGTAAACAATGCCCCGAGGAGGATGCAAATCCCCCCAACGACGATGTACGCGATGCCCAGAAAGGGATTCTTCCCTCCCATGACCGTTCTAGTAGAGATGAGGATCGATTTCGTGCCGCCGTAGATAGTGACGTTGAAGTCTTGTATTTGTTAGCCGCAAAACGATAGCTGTCTTGGGATAACATACTGTCGATGATGTCGAGCTGATACGTTCCACAAGCCATCTTCTCCTTATCGTTTCGCATGGCGAGTTTGCTGAACGCAGGAAGACCAGCAGTTCTCATCCAGACCTGGAACTCCTCATCCTCCTCGAGATTCGGCGGCGGATTGTCGTCGGAATAGCCTTCGTCTGGATACTGCTTTCTCCAGTTCTTAGGCACAGCGATGTCTGTAGGCTTATACTTGGTTGGCCCATACAGCGCTTTATCGCTGTCCCAAGCAATGCCCTTGTTGGTCATATTATAGGTCTGATTCATCGCGTTACCCTTGTTCACGTTGAGGAGTACGGGATTACTGAAGCTGTCGTTGAACAGCGAGTTTGCAATGAGCCCACAGGGGTAAAATGGCTTCCCGCTGTCCGCCCTTCCTTTATCGTTGTTGTTTCTCAGTGGATCGCAATTACTCGATTCAATCGCTTCGGCCGATACAGCGTCGCCTTTGAGCTGGTTGGTGTCCTGCGATTTGACATAGCGCCGGTGGTTCTGGTAGAAGTTCGTCAAGCGATAGTAGAGGAAGACGGGTGGCTCAAGTTCGTGTGGCAGAGTGAATTGTATTGAGCACATGAGTGAGGGATCCTCGGGTGTGTAGTTCCGATACTTGTGAGTTGTATTCATTCTCTTCCACTGAGTGATCCCTTTAGGGCATGCATCGTTTCTTTTGAAAGATGTGGAGACTTTATCTTTGGGGATCATCCGATATCCTCCTGATGGTTCTTCATTATAAGGAGCCTCCGTTTGACAGTTGGAATAATCTATAGAGATCTCTTGCACCTGTTGTCGGGCTGTCAGCTCCTGTACATAACCCTGGTCACCAGGACAATAATCTATTGGAGTGCTCACCAGGGAACTGGCCCAGAGAAGCAAACCTCCGATGGGGGCGAAGATGATACCGATGGCGAAGAAGAGCGGAAGCACAGTCTTTGGAGTGAGGATCGGTCTGCGGAAACTCGTTAATCAATTGTTTCTGTCGAAATCGTACCTCTATAAATCACTCACTGCCATGCTTTCAACCGCTGCTGTCTGAATGCGGTATCTGTCGGTCGGATAAGCAACAGGCTCGAGAGTCCTCAACGACCCGGGATCATTGCTTACTGGCTGGTCTTCTGCTCTTCGCCTTCTTCTGTACATCTTGATCCGGATCATGGCCATCTAGCGATTCCGTGTGGGTGGCCTGGGTTTGCGACATGGCGTTCTCCTCAATATCATCGATGCAAATGGTAAAGAAGAGTTGTCAGATCATTTGCCAGAAGCCGCAACTGCTGCGGACGTCGCTGACGCTTTAGAGGTAGGGCTGAGCACAAAAGCTGACTAAGAATTTAATGCATCATGCATATCATCTGCATCTTAACAATAGAAAAACGAGGTATGGTATAGAGTGAGTGTAAGCAAGCAGTAAACTATTATGAATAATCATCCTGAATTGTTTGCATGCTATCTAGGCTACAAACTGGAATCCTAGCATCAACCCGGGACATATCGGAATCGCATGCAGTGTCAATCTCGTACTGGACGACATAGAAACCTCCGTATCATGCAGGACTCATAACATGAAACTCCATTCCAGTTTCCCAAAAAGCGCAATCCCCGGGTATCACATGGTGAGACAGAGCTGAGGGAGTTATAGGAAACAAATGCGTACACAGTGCTTAAGCGAAAGAGCGTATTCGGAAGACGCTGCAAGCTCGTCCTTGATCGCTGTAGACCAGCCGGCGTATCCGCCACCAGGCAAGTAAAAGGGAACCAATTCGTAATATGGCAGGCCAAAGAAATTCGAAAATGTAGAGAGGAGTAGATCGAACACGTGAAGATTGTTGGCGATGGTCGTAAGATATTGGGTAAGGGTGCGTGAGCGAAAACACCCAAGAGCAAAGCTCAACGATGATTCTCGAAAAATTTCGGATTAAACCAACCGACCTTGTCATAGGCGGTCCACAATTTGCTGGCCTTGTTGACGTCTATCTTGCATGCCTGCTGAGCGTCGGTCTTGCGGAATTCCTTGCCGATCTTGAGAGCCTGGAGTCTTGCTGCAAATATTCGTCGCTTGCTGCATAGATATGTAGCGCAGGTTAGGCGAAGAGTACCGGCGAGGTTGAGCTCTGCTTCGTGGAGGACATGTCGGTCAGGATCGTTGGACAGATCGAGGATGTTGTTGCTCTGCCAGTCCGCCTTTAGCGACTTTGGATTGTTTGGTGGCAGAGTGGATAAGGGAGGGGAATAATCCGGGATCGCAGCGTAGTCGACATCCTCCGGTCGCTTCGTGCCTTGAGCACGTACTTCTGGAGTTGCTGAGCGCCCTTTGGCCGGAAGGTCCAAGAGTCTGTTGGTTGGCGATGCCTTTGCCGTGGACTTAGGTGTCCGCTTCACGCGTTGAAGTGGTGATGACGTGGGCGTGGCCTTAATCTGCCTCTTCGGCTGTTTTGAAAGTGGAGCTGGGGCAATGGCAACGTGTGACGTGGGCCTGATGCCTGTTTTGCCACATACACGCTTGGCCTTGTAGTATTGCTCTTCGGTCTCCTCTCGGGCTCTTTTCAGATAAGCACCTGGGTTGCTGTTGTAATGCCGTCCCACGGCGCTTACGCAGGAGAGAACTAACAGATAGTCTTTTGTTGCAGGGATCGCCGCGGTGTTTTTGAACTTGTGTGTGGCGATATGGCGTGATACGAGTGCCTTCATTGAAGGCTCCGTTGCGAACAGTGACTGGTCTGCTGCAATCTCTGACCCGAAAGAGCTCTCAGGATAGAGCACGGGGTCTTTGGAGGATGAGGCATCACCGGCCGCGATTTTGCCCTTTTGATCATTCTGCTTGGCTGTCCATGGAGAGACTGGTGGAGACGGCAGGATTCTGGCAGATTTACTTGGTGATGCATGGCCAGACATTGGAGCCAACCTGTTGCCAGCAGGATATGATATTTCTTGCGCTGTAGACGGTGATTGCGAAGCTCTCACAGCCGAGATGAAGCTATCCATAGGCTTGGATTCCGGTGGCGACATCAAGCTCGAGATTGGTGGGAGCCGTGTCATTTTTGCAGTTCTGATGATACTGAATGGAGGAGGATGGGCTCGCAGTGGTGGAGAGTATGGGTGGTGATAAGGATGCTGAGATAGTATTGATAGAAGTAGGCGGAAATATCGATTGGATTTGTCAGTGATGGAAGACAGCGGATGTGGTTGCCAGGTGGCAAAATCGGAGTTTGCGAGGTTAAAGTGACCGAAGCGTCTGCGCAGCAGATGGTGGATGATGTAATGTAATCGTATGGCCGGCCAGTGAGCAGGCTGCAGGATTCGAGGCTGTTGTGAGCCAGAAAGCGAGGAAAAGGTCGAAGGGTGCGAGGTGAATAAGTAGACAATTGATTGCAAGTAGTTGCCTTGCTGTCGGCGATGTATAGCAAGGCAGCAATGGAATGGAGGGCGCAGAGTGGGGGGGCACTGAAGGGTGAATGACTGGGTCAATTGACAGGCGAAGTAATGATGCTGAGACTGCTATTGAGAGGAATGACAATGAGGCAAAGAAGCAGGCGACAACGCAGGGGGGAGGCGGATGACAGGCGACGTATGACTGGAAGCAAGTCAAAGGCTGAAAGAGAAAGAAGCAAGAAAGATGGGGTAGTCGTTCCAGTCAATTAGATTCAAACGGGTCAGTTGAACCAGAGGAAGAGTCAGCAGCAGCGCCAAAGGATGGAACATCAGCTGCTCATCGATTGTTCGTCTTCGGTGGCACACAAAGGGAACGTATTGTGATTCGTCAATGCCGATTCGGATGAGCGACCCACCTACGAATCTGCCGCAGAATAGAGATCCAGCACACACGACTCAATGGATTAGCAATTGGTCATGATCCAGAGCCAATACACCCTCCCAATAATGATACGGGTTCGGGCAAGAAGGAGTCATGATGTGGGAGGCATCAGGAGGCAAACTTGTGGAGTGGAAGACTGATGACTCTTCGAGCGGGCACTACCGGCAGCCGAAACCGACACCACGATTTGATTCGCGTGACTGGCATTCGTGCCATCGGATATAAGGGAGAAGGCGTTGTCTGCTGCAAGCCATACAGCCAATCCAGATCCTTCTTACTAATAACTCCGCCACAACCATGTTTTACCGCTCAATTGGGTTTCCTGCTGCCTCGGGCCTCATTCATGCTCCTGCTGATTCAGGTGTCAAAATCACAGCCTGACCAGCGCTGCCACCGCTGCGTCAATGCCTGAACCTCACTCTCGCCCCCAATGCGACGGCTGTCAATTGAGTCCGATCGCGACACCAGGCAGCGGAGGGCGGGTCAATTGATCCCCCACCTACCATCTGATCGTTTCCCCGTCCTTGTCTTCCACGTGCCTGCGCACTGACTGCATTAGGTTCTCAGCCCCGGATCCACCGAGATCACCACACGGGGCGTCCTGCATCGTCTCCTACAGTAGTGCACCCACTAGCCGCAACCTGCTGACCCTTCTTTCCCTCCCTTAATTAAAATAAAGTCCCTTTCTTTTGACGTCTCAAGACCCGTCTGCTGGTGGCCGATCGCTTGTCTCGGCCGAGCCCGCTCCTACTCCGTACCGAAACTCAATTCTTCCTCGAGTGGAATTCGCCTGTGAGATCATGAGCTTAGGAGCATGTAAATTAGGTAATCGTTCCCTGGAGATAACTCTAAACCTCGGTTGAGTACTGCCTCCCCAATTGCCTCGAGTCTCGGGGAGTAATCCTATGTTGCGGAACTCGGTTGATCAGCCTCAGCAACTGCTCAAAACGCTTTACACATAACGCTCGGAGGGGCTTTGGACCCGAACCTTCCCCAATGGAAACGGGTGTCAGCTGTTTGTCAAACTTTTAGGCAGGCCTAGGGATTAGCGCTTGCGGGGTACTCCCTTGGTAGCACGGCATCTATACATTGTTGACTTGATCTCCAGATCAATACTACACTGAAGCGATTAAGGTGGTTTTGATATTTGGGCTATGAAGAAGGATGTACGGTAAGCCATCAAGACGTTTGTGCTATGCAGCATGCGGCATCGGCTCCGTTCACATCTGGTCTAGCCATCTATGTCTTAGTCCTGTTTTTTTTTAAGGCTGAATACAGGGTGAGAATCTACCTCGAGGTCCGCAAAGCGCGAAGCTTGTGGTTGGATACACCATGTTATGCCTCTATCTGACACCTCAAATACCTTGATGGCTGCCCGTTGGCGAACTTGTGGGAAACCCCATTGTGTCGATGTCCAAGAACGGTACTGCTACGGATCGCCAGTCAGAGACCAGTCAGAGCCTTCAACCACATCCACGACAGGATTCCAAGGGCAATGCAGCATCAGGAGCATCTGCTGCCGGAGCCCGTGCCATCAGCTCTCAGCTGATAGCTTTTTACTTCCGAGCTCCTGTCAAGGCTTTCTTCCGTACCCGCGTTGAGTGAGTAGGGACTTTGCAAGATCCACGGCACATGCTAAATAGCTGGCAGCTATCTGGTAAAATTACATTGCCTCGATCGATACTCGCCATTTGCTAATCCTGTGAAGGCTTTCGCACGAGCCATCAATCCAAGAGTTCAGGCAAACGAATCCTGGTCATGGCGAATGAGTTCTGCCAGTCTCCTGACCCATGCTGTTCGGACTTACGGTTGGAGTTTTATCCCGAATCAAGTCCTTCCGCCATTATTGGCCAATGTTGGCATTGGCGCTATCCTCTATACATCGTATTTGCAGACGCTGGGCAGGCTCCATAAGCCGTCGGCCGAATCGGCTAAGCGAGTGTACCCTCCACCACCGCCAAAAACGACATTCGTTGCAGGATGTGCTGCCGGAGCTATCCAGTCGGTGGTTGCCGCCCCTTTGGATGCTCTTTCCGTCCGCTTCCGGCCTACTGACATACTGGACGGTCGATACAAGTCAATGTGGCAGTACGGATATGTGAAGATGAAGGAGATTGGTATGCGTGGAGTTCTTGCTGGCTGGACTTTACCCTTCACCAAGGATGCTTTAGGCTATGGTCTCTTTTTCGCAACGTTCGAATACGTGAAAGCCCAAAGCTACTACGCATTCATCACTCGATATTACGGGAGCTTGAATCCGTGGAACCTACCTGAGGACGACCTCAATCGAGTCATTAGACCTCACTACGCCATCGAGCCTTTCTTTCTTCTACTTGCAGGCATGGCAGCTTCAGTCGCCCAGCAGCTTGTTCAGCATCCGATCAGCCTCGTACAGGATATCCACTATAGGTCTCTAGCAGCATACGATAAGAAAAGCAAGTCTCAGGTATCAATTGCGGAAGATCTCAGATTATACTCGAGAGCGTACCAGCAGACATTCCGACATGGCCGAGCACGAGCAAACCAACTAGGCAGTTGGGGAAGCTGGCTGTACAAGGGCTTTCTCTGGAACACCATCAAACAAGTACCAAGCACAAGTGCAGGGCTGATTATATTCGAGCTCGTACGTAGACGGTATGGCATTGACGCAGATGCCGTGCGGATCCAGAAGGACGGGTACGATATTGTACTGAGATAAACTTTTCAACTCCTCTGCTGGACGTAGTGGATGGCATTATCAGCCGACTCGCAGGTTCGCTCGGCGGATGACATGACCTTCTTGGACACCATTCTCCCGAGGTCCACAGCAAACAGCGTCCCACTGCTGCCATCACGAGAAAGACGTGGCTGCTGGTCAAACGTATGCTCAATTCCTTTTCTCCGCTCTCTAGCGCTAGGAGTTATCTCATGCATTGTATCGAAGTCTATCATCCCCTTCACCGGCGTACCTTTATTTCTGACAAGTCATTAATCGTTGTTCGTTGGGGAATGTCTGGCCTAAAGCCGTGACTTGAAACAATAATCTTGTTTTCCGTGATGTTCTTATTGTGTAGGTTAGTCGACTTCTTGTTCATGTACAAAAAGTGCTGATGAAAGTTCGAATCATTGTAAGGGCGCCTGGTTTCGCAAAGTGACACATCCTTGTTTCCGTTCGTCTGTCTCCTTTTGATCCAGACTATTCATACATCAAATGTTTCCATGTAAATACTTCTGAATCTACATAGAACGTTAAGTCTCTCTCAGTCGAACCGTACCTCAACACTATTAAATTACCCATTGTGAGCCTCAGCGCTATCGAACGAACCTACGTTTGGTTCCAAGCGTGGCCTGTATTGCAGGCGCTTCTCTTCGGTTTAATTTACATCACAATAATAGCCGCTGAATCACCTGAGGAAAAGACTCAATGCTCAAGGCATTCCTCGGGTCGGATGCGCTTGTACGATTTGTTGGAAATTCCTCACGAAAGAGCTCATAAAGCTCCAGACCCAACATCAGGTCAACAGACAAGGTATTGACTCTCCAGCCATGGCAGCCAATTGTTCGGTACTCACCCACCCACGCCCGTTCGGTACGCCCACGCTTCCAGACTTCGACATTTGCGATCGCCGCTATGGGATGAATCTAGATATCCCACGCTGCGACGTCGCCGCCAGCAGGCTGGACGTTGGATCTGCAAGCACAGCATACCAGATCAGCGACCGAGCAGGCCCTCATACTTTGCCTCAGAGTATAAATTATGGTTGGGGCTCCTCTGAAAACAACCAAATGGTTCCAATAATACACTGACCATATGTTTCGGCAGGCGGCTGTATGATCTCAGTCGAAGTAGCCGGCCCAAACCCGTACCAAACCTACACCCTCGTGCCCGATACCGTCCGCACATTAGCGGCGCATATAATCAACGAATGCGTCGGGCGAGCGAGAAAAGTTGGGGGTTTCGCAACGCTGGATATAGGACGATTGATTGATTTTGTCATCGATCCTTGCACAGATCTCGCTGTATACCGTGAGCCAGCCATTCATTGCCCCCCATCTTCTTCCCCTTGGAGAGAAACATGGTAATAACGATTTTCTTTGTGAATCATGTTCAATAGCACCATCAAGCACCTTCCTCACTGTCAGCATCACGGCTTCCAATGCAAAGAAACCGTCGCCAGGTGACTACGACCCCATTATCGCGCAGACGCTCGCGGACGTCACGAGAGATGCGGGGATGAGGGTGCCTGCTTCGGGCGCGGTAAGGAGGACGCTGATGCAGAGGTCTCGGGCATTCTATAATCGAGCGATGAGGATGTCGACTGGGGGGTCGAGGTTTGCTTGGTGGGGGGACACGTGAAGAGGTGATTGGGACGGTGCTACTGCTGTAGAGGATGTAGGAGATATTCGTATCGCTGGGTCGGTTTTGTTTTCGTGCTATGGTGTGTACACATTTGCATGATGAGAATGAAGTGTAGAATCTAAAATGCTGAGATGGCAGACGATAGGAGGGAACAAGACTATCCCGCATATCAATCTCTGTCCGTACGCCAACCTAACGGCGTTCCCTTTCCAATACAGCGTGTGATATTAATTGTACGAGTACAACATGGATGACGGGTCCTTGCCTGCTATTACAACCACGTCATCCAAATATCAGAGGTTGCAAGGGAAAACTTTCGACCATAACCCATGATAACATACAATACATTTGATATGATTCTTCCCTACCGAACCGTACTCGCACACATCGACCAGAGACTTCAACAATCCGTATAAAATCAAGCAACGCAACGCTGCACTAGCTGTTGCTTGCGTGTTATCGAAAAACTAAACAAAAAACTTACCTCCACCTACATAGTCGAGGTCGAAAAGTAGTATTCATCCCAGAGATAACCGTAATCTTCGACGATCCCACCCACGATATCCAACAGCGGTTTCCCCTTCAGCTTGTCTGCGAAGCCTTGGATCCATGACCTAGAACGGGCAGAATGTTAGCACAAACCCCCAATTATTCGGAACCTCACTACGCACTTGGTAATGTTCTCATAAAAAGCTCCCCTCATCCCCCACCACGCCATCCCCCACCCCCTCCTCGTCAACTCCGCCTTCTCCAACCCCGTCATCCCCCTCCACCCTCCTACCGTCCTCTCCTTAACCGCCTTCTTCCCCAATTCCCTCGCCGCAACCTCCATCCCGAAACCCAAGACCCACGGCCTCCAATCATATGACCTCCTATTACTACCTGCCGCGCCCTGGAGTCTTTGCATGGCCAACGCATACACCAGGGGTCTGGCAATCCACATCATCTCCGCCAACTGTCCCTGATAGCTGCTGATTTTGCGGACGAGCTGCGAAGCGACCTTGATGTCGTCGGCAGAGATAACACGTTTGGACAGGAAATCGGTAATGGATTCGCCGCCTTGGGTGGGTAGGACGGGGAGTTTCATTCCGGTGCGAGGCATGTTCCATTCTTTAGAGCGCTCTTCTTGGACTGTGGTTTCTTGATCACTTGCTCCAGCAACTGTACCACTGGCCGACGAAGACTCTTTTTCCTGTTGCTGCTGGTCTTCCGGGGTTTGTTGTTGTTCGGGTATGACTGGCCTTTCGCCAGTGCCCAGGCCCTCAATCACCATTCTTCGACCCGTGACCCAGAACATTGCCGTTCGGCAGATCGCTTTGATGAGCTCGAGCACGACGACGAGACGCCAGCGGGCTTTCTCGCCGCCGCGCCGCTTGAAGAACATTTCACATAGGAGTTCGGTGTATTGTATTGTTTGGAGGAGGATGGCGGAGTTTGAGTAGAGCCGTGATCGCGCGGTGTAAAAGCTTGTGTAGCGGGTTTGAGGGGAGGGAGGGGAAGGCGAGGGGAAGTGTCGGCGGAGGAGGGAGGTGTGGTAGAGGGAGAGGAGGAGGGTCGATGTGTGGACTAGAGTATTGGTATTTAGTCCGCGCTGCTGGTATTGGGAGGTCGAGGATATATACGGGTTTCAGAGGCTAATTCGGCTTCGTGATAACGACCTGGTGGGGGTCAGACGTGCGCTTTGGATGTAGACAAGGTGATGAAATGGGTACCAGGTATTAGGTATGTCAGCGACCGCAGGGCTGATTCTATCTGGCCGACCGAGGTCGCATTCTTGGTGACCAAGTCTTCGTATGATTTGAGCCAGTGTGAAGGAAGGGAGATGGTGGCTGGGAGTTTTGATTGTGCTTGTTTGTAGAATGCGACCATGGTGCTTGCTGGCTGGCCGATAGCCATCATGAGGTGATGCTTATGAATTACTCTGGGATCCAGCTGATAAAGTTGTTGCGTCTTCGCATTGGTATCAGTCAACGTGTATGTGATGTCGAACGCGCTTGAGATAGCGTAGACAGGGGTGCCAATGCCGAGGTTCAGCCCTACAGGCTTGGCATCTCGCCGAAACGTCTTATGTCTCGATTCCGTAATCACAGCATCCTTTTTGACATCAGATAGCGGGAGGATGTAGCAATAATGCCTCTCCTGTCTTCTGATACTTCCATTCCGATTTGTGATCAGTCAACAAATTTCCCCAACTCCAGGCTCCGCATGAATGCAGCCACAATGTCTTTACACCATCCTTCTCCCTGGTACGCTCTAAACCTAAACCCTGATGCAAAGTTGCCACGTTTGGTGATATCTGATACATATGTCGCTTGACTTAGACACTGTTTAACTATTACGTCTCCCTGTTCACTCAATCTTGGACTCATCCGTGTACCAACATGTCAGAGCCTTCCGACCACAATGCCTCCGACTCCGTCTCCACGACCCCGGAGAAATCAAGGGGAAGGAATGACTCGCTATGGAAACGAGCAAGAAGGACGTTCGGTACCAACTCCTTGACCTTCCTACAGCCCCAGGGCAAGCCACAACCAGGTACGGTCAAAGTTCCGTAATCTTCTGTCAATCATCTGCCCCTTTCTTACTTTCCTATTTCTTATCCGAACGACTGGTAACCTGGGCTTCCGATGATGTCGAGCGATGTCCAGAATGAATGGCTTGCTAGTGCGTGGCATACGGCTTTGGAAGGGATTCTATTCCAGATGGAGGTTTTATGCGTCGCGCTCGTTAAGCGATCTTCCCCAAAATGCAACGGTCCTAATCCTATGGGTCCCTTTGATCAGTCATACTGATCATGTGTCAGCAGCCTCCAAAGAAGGAGATGGACCCGGCTCGGGCCAAGGTAAGACAAGTCCCGGCAAGCGACGAGAGCAGGTACGCCAGGCACAACGGTATGTGTATCTTAACTTAAAGCTTCTCTTCCTTTCCGTCAACCGCTCTCCCCAAAAAACTAGCGCATATATATTCTTTCGACTCGTTCTAAAAGTCGTGCACACAGAACACATCGTCAACGTACTCAGAACTACATCAAGACCTTGGAAGAAGAGGTGGTTCGTCTCAGAGGCTCCGAAGGAGATTTGAAGTCAGAGAACAAGAAGCTTTCCAGCCAAGTCGACGTTCTCCGTACAGCGCTCATCTTAGCCAACGTACCGCTGCCGGCCGGCTTCGAATGTTCTCCCCAATTGGCGCAGCTTCCATCTCTCGACTCTGAATTGTCAGCATCGATATCCTTTAGGATGGATTCATCAAATCATCAGAGGCTACACGTCGATTGGCCAACGCAATCGCACAGCCAACCTGCTTCAGCCCCCACTTCAACCCCTGCTCCACAGGCGCCTACCGGTGGATTCGCTCCTGGTGATTTTCATGGTCACGAAGACTGGATTCCCCAGGACAAGCCGCTGCCCATTGTACCAAACGGTAAGTGAAAGGTTGCTAAGGAGAAGACACGACGTCTGATTGCATGGAGACACATTGATGTCTCCCCTAGATTTCGACTCTACAAACGAGAATCCACCACCCCAGATGGCTTCAAAGATCCTTGATACTCCCGAGGTAGCGGTCGACTTCGTCCTTGCTTTGGAGCATGTCTGCATGGGTCATATACCACACCCAGCTAATCCACCGTCTGACGAACCCACGAACCACGCTCTCCTCATGTCCACGGCCCTAATCGCCAGAAGTCCTGGGCCCCCACAGCTCAACTCGTCGTGGAGCGCCGATGGTTCGATGATTAAAGGGCTATTGAATCTAGCCTCAGCCATCAATCTGCAAGGGGAGATCACGCCAGTCGAGGCATGGCATCGACTACGCCAGTATCCAGGGTTCTCGAGCCTGGATAAATGGATGTTTGAGATGATCAAAGCGAAATTGAGTGCTTCGGTGCAATGTCGCGAGTAAGCTGATGGTGCCGCCATTTGCACCATACATACCCGACCGCTGATCCTTCATGAATAGATTCGGCGCCGTAATTGATGAGGAAATATTCCTCTTCACCCTAGGAAGCGTACTGGGTCCACCAGAAGCGTACTCAGTCCAGCAGAAGTTGACCATCCAAGGGAGGTATTGAGAAAGCGAAACCTGGCCTGTTTTCAAAATATCGAAGCTGGAACTGGTTTTCCATACCAAGTAGCTAATTCATCGTCCGGTTCATCATCAAGCTCCATTGCGGACGCAGTAATATAAAAATCCGTCATCCGCCTCGCTTGTTCATCATCGTTGGTATCCGGCCACTCGACTTTGATGCCGTTACCTTTGGCTTCCAGCATATCCTTCGCCGTCCCCCAACTCATTCGACATTCGTTTCCCCATCCAAACAGCGGATCCATGTGTCCTTTCAACCAATTGACCGTTTTGGCACTGGACGGGTATCCGGTCCCCCAAGCATCGGCGCCACTAGCTTTCGGTTCATCTGCCGGCGTGTTCGAAGAACTGTATGCTTGATGGCTGACCTCTAGTGCAGCATCCCGCGTTACTTTGGCACATACCGATGCCGCAGAGACGCAAGGGTACAGTGAATCGGCTTTCTCTGCAACAGTAATCATGGTGGTGGGGAAGATACGCTCCAACTTTTTCTGATACACATCCGCCTTACCAATCGTATCGACATAGATTTCCTTGACATTTACACCCTGGGCGAAAACATCCTTGATGAGTTTGATCGTGGCATCCATGGCTTGTGCATTTAAATTGTATACCCCGGTAGGCTTGAGCATACCAGAAGAGATATCGCGAGCGGACATGACCCTGGTGGCCCATCCGCATGCTTGATACAAATCTGTGCCGGGCGTGCAGATGGCTTGCATTAGATTAGAACGGACTTCGGGTGTGAGGACTTTGGAGTCGTCAAAGTGGTGGGTTTGTGCTAGGAGGGTGGTGTGCTGGGTGAGAGGTAGATAGAGGAGGCCGTAGACCATGGGACCTACGATATCAGCGCTTGTTGATGGCAGGTGGATTGATGTTGGATAGTCACCTAGAACAGGACCTCTGCCTGCTTCATCGACGCCTAGAACGCATTCTATTGAAAGATTGTCTTTGATCACTTCGGGTATTGGGCTGCAATGCGTGTAGGATACCCCTGCGAGGATGTCTTCTTCATGGATCGAAGGCGCGTTGAAGACATCTTCTGCGGGGACTTCTTGAGTGATTTCCTGCGACTCTGATTCTTCCATTGTCTACGATTGATGTGATCTGCGTAGCTGGAGTTAGGTCAGACTGCCTATATGATAGAGACTTCTGAACGTTGCTGAGGTTATTAAAGACGGGTTTTGACGCATATGGGTTTGGGGCGGAGCCCCAACGAGCCTCGAGTGACCGAGTTGGGCTGAGTAAGCGAAGCTTACGAAGGCTATCTCGGACCGAGATGGCGAAAGGCTCGTCTAATCATATCTAACCACGAATTCATCCATGAAGTATCATCGTTGACGCCTTCCACGTACGTATTTACGGAATTTTGAAGGCCCAGGTCTTTTCGTTCCAACACCGAAATTCCGAGCCGTGGTAGATATACGGAAGATTCGGTGATATTAAAGCGACATGACTTGGCAGGCAATCCGAGGTATTGGTTGTCAAAATCGATATCGGGGGCGGAATGGCTGCTTGCAGGGGCCTTGGATCTTCGACTACCATGATAGCTCTTACCGGCATCCGTTGCTATTTGAGGAAACTCTCTCTTATAAGGATTGGGACTTCTATTATCTCCATCACAGTTGCTCTTAAGCACCTCTCCAGAGCCTTCATCTAGGCTACCACTTGCCCGAGCGACCATAGGGGGTTTAAGAGATTGAGATGGAACTTTCTCCGTGGGTTGGACGGCACCGGGTCGGACGATTTGCTTGGTAGGATACATACAAGCTAGATTACAATGAGCATCTATCTTCCGGTGTTTCGGAGGCTGGAAGACCACTGGGTTGTTAGGTCGTCCTACGACTGTGGGGGGGAACATTTTCGGATAATAAGAGCTGCTCACGCAAAACCTTAGCGCCGACGAGGGCTCTCTCCAATTCCAGTCTGCGAAAAGGCTGGATGAGAATATATCAGGCATCGATCTCATATGAGGAGGACACGTTTGGTCCCCAACGGAGGCCGAACGAGCAGGCAGTGCAAACAGTCAGAGCATGCATTACCACTGCCTTGTACTACCTGCTATTTGAGGAAGGTACCCTCTGCAGCTTCAGCAAGGTGGTACCCCTCATCGCTTCCCATATGATCTCCTCTCTCATCCCATAATCCCCTCACCTCCTGCTCTTCCTTCCCACTTCTCCTTCCGAGCAAGATTCCTTGACCCTCAATCCGACCCACCGAGAAGAAAACTTGTGCTATCTAAAAGGAACATCAAGATAATTTGCATCAGTAACCTATCATTTTTTTGATCAATCATTCAAAACCTGCCTTGCGTCCTCACTTTTTCATCAGAATCTCACCCCCGATTTCCACTACAATTCACTGCAGGACCATCTCTTCCGGTCTTGCTCAACAAGCACTAGAGAATATCTCGATCGTTATTCAACAATCTCCGTCTTCGCAATTCCTGTAGGTCTCCAATTTCGCCAAGAAGGAAGCTGATCTGGTAGAAGGTTGACCTTTCATAGTAATTGAATTTACTGTTCATCAAGAAAGATTGTCATTATGGCTGTCTTGATGTGCTGCAAGAACTGTGGGAAGGGCCGCAAACATAAACATTCACCGCAGGAAAACAGCCGGGCCAAATATTGTAGGAGGTGTCGCAAGCAGGGAACAATGCAGTCTATATGCTGTAGAACATGTGGAGTGGCGAAAACTTTCGACAATTTCAATTGTCCAAATCACGAGAAGAAATATTTACATCAGAGCCGTGGTAGCTAATCTCACTTCCTGGGTAAGACCTACGTCAGCTGACTGGACATCTAAATAGCTCCGAGCCCTTTCCGTGACGACGATGACGACGATGGCTACGGCTCAGACCAGAGCAGCCGCAGAAGCATGCAAATATCCTACAACACCACCACAAATACAAATTGGCGAGTTGATTATTGAATCCGTTGGACGTGTCAACGAGCGAGCACACGTGACAATACTCTGGTGTACAGGTTGTCTCCCTTGCCGCAAGATTCATCTATACGCCTAGAAGCCAGCATCATGGGCCCCGCCGTGTACTCTGTCAAAGTTTTCCCTATACAGGAAGAGTCAGTCATGGATTATGTTTGGGACACACTTTACGACTTATAATGCGTTCCTCGGTTAGGGTCTGGATTGCAGGGATATTGGACTGCGGAGTTGTCTCATTGGTGCCGTGGTATATGGAGGAGGAAGGTGAGAGAAGAAATATATACTGCGGTAATAGCAGGTGGAAATGACGTATGGATTTAACTATTTCAACTCTTTCTTAGCAAACGCCCTGAAGTAATATCTTGCGGGCATCAGTCTATCTCATGGTAGGATGTCTAATCTCCCGGTGCAGCGCTGCCTAGTCAAATCAAGCACTCAGACACCTTTTCTTACCAACCCAAGGCCTTTGCTGTCGGCTGTTCATTCTCAGCCCCTACAATTTCGGATGCCCTAGCACCAACAAGTGAGTAACTAAGAGTATAGTCCACCATTTTGACGTGCAGAATGATAAAGTCTCCGTCCACGCCATTGATATAAAGACTGCAACGCCTTGTGACTACCTCAGATGTTATAGTCCACCAGTATACCAAACGGCTCCGCAAGATACTACCCAGTTTTAATCGACGAACCACTGTATAGACTGTAGAAAACTACCAAGATTCCGTCTTCTCAATGTGGTACTTTAAATAAATATTGTTATCTTTTCGGTAGGATAGCGAATAATAAAATATACTCTCTCTATATACTTCGAGTATCTAGAGCAAAGGTTATCCTTGGATTCGAGTTGGCCTAAAACTTGATCGTTAAGGTAAATATATCTCTTCTAATACATTCCTACAAGTTTATTTCCTTCATACTAGTATCGGTAGGAGGAACAAGTGTACGGCGAACGATATAGATCTGTCTAAGCTAATATACGCCCCGAATATCGTCTGATTAGTTACGATTGGGAGGGGATATACAACAATGTCTAGAGGAAGAGCATACTCTCGAACGGGAGGTGCAAAGAGTGGTGCGTTTGCCCTGTAAACGATCTTTCACTATGATGTACATGACGCAATTGACCATACCACGTCGAGATCGAAGAGCCATGGGTTAAATGTTCAATAGCTATGGGCGCTGCGAATCGGCAGACAGCTTCAATAGCAGCATTAGAAATCGGCGGGGAGATCACGACGAATGCTTTTCGCAATGTCAGAGCACAGAGAGTCGCTAGACATAGAGATGCATTGGGCACAGCGGATGGAGATGAAACGTCAAGCAAATCCGAGAAATCTGCGGCGGATTGTGTGTAGATGATTCGACGCGGGCTGCGAGGGCTTGACAGCTCTAGCGATGAGAAGAGAGCACTGGAGGCTTGGTGGTACGGAGACTCTACAGAGGAGGAAGGAGAAAATGAAGAAGAAGGGGAAGAGGAAGGAGACAACGAAACGACGAAGAGAAAGGGAACACGTAGAAGAAGAAGAAGCAGAATCAGAAGAAGCAGAAGAAGCAGAAGAAGCAGAAGAAGCAGAAGAAGCAGAAGAAGCAGAAGAAGCAGAAGAAGCAGAAGAAGCAGAAGAAGCAGAAGAAGCAGAAGAAGCAGAAGAAGCAGAAGAAGCAGAAGAAGCAGAACCAGCAGAAACAGCAGAAGATTAGCAGGGTGAAAAGGGTGAGGGAATAACAAGACGAAGAGCAGGACGAGTAAGTCGCTCCTCAAGAGACCAACTTCGAAGGCTCATATGCCATGTCCCAATAAAGGACCATGTATAATACTCATGCCCGGCTTTGTACTCCAGTATCACATAGTGCAAATGAAAGCCTTCAACGCTGCTTTTCTTCATCCGATTTCTTGAGATCAGGGTGGATATCAGCTCCTATCAGTAGCACTTCGGAGGCAGCACTTCCACCCTCATCGTCCTCAAATTTGGTGGGCATGGTGAAACATAGACGAGTCCATGTTTCACTACAGATCCTGCCTTTTGTTCCACCAAAGTCTCTTTTTACTGTTCTGTCTCATCATCACTGTCCTCAACAAAATTCAGTCCAAATCGAATGCCCTTCAGACGGTGCCTTGCAGACTTCTCGAACCCGGCCATACCTTTCCATCCGTCTTTTACCTGAAGTCGATTGAATTGCCGGTCAAGTCTTCGGCGTCTGATCCTCTTGTAGGATCCGTCTGTAGCATTTTCCAACATTGCGAATGATTTTTTCGTGAATTCGTTCTGATCTAGGGCGCCTGCGTCTAACATCCGCTTTAGTTCAAGTGATATGTCATGGCGCTAGCAATATGGTTAGCCGTATTCTGTGCATCACAATTAGACGTACTACATTGGAGGAATCTCGATCGTATGCATCCTTTTCACCAAGGAACTTGTTGTACATGCCTTTCCAATCTATCCGAATTTCAAGTTGCTCCGGATCCCATTCGAATCCGAGTAACTCCGTATCATTTACCTCCCGCCCTAGTAAGATATAGTGTGCTGGTCTAATAACACGGTCTTGTCTTAGCATATCATCAGACATCTTGTGACGGATTAACAGCCTCTGTTTATATCGATCTTCATCAAGCTTCCAGACGGCTTTTTCCGAGTACTGGTCTGCAACGAAGCACTTGAAGCTAAATGAGATACGGGTTAAAGATATCCGCTCCATCCTCTCAAGAGAACACTCCTCGTATTCAGGCGATAAGAACATAACGCTATCGAAGCCTTTGATAGAATGTTAGTAGGCGCGCATTCCGGTCGATCTTCGACGGGGCTACGAGGCTCACCAAGATTGAATACAATCTCCGTTTCCTTAAGCCATGTAGTAGCGAATACAAACTCGATAATATTTCGGAATTGCCAGGAAACAAGCCTACCCCAAGTCCAGAGGTGTGCAAGTTCCTCCTTACGATGAAACCTCTGAAAAATCTTCTGCCAGATTTCCGGGGGTAGAAATGGTGCATATGAGCACTCCATACCGGAAATGAGACTCTGAGTACTGTAGAGCCTCAATCTGATGTATTATTACTGAGAGTCGGTGTGTCCCGAGTGTTGAGTCGACGACCAGCCAGACGCGCCGAGATTAGCGCGTTTGATTGGCTAGCGCCCCTCTCTCTCCAGTTTGTTATGCTGGACTTCAATGTTCCTTCCGTTAAGGGCGATTTTCGACGCGCATTGCTCAACGAAAGTCGCATCGCTTGAGTCTCCCCACCAGTTGCTTGCCGAAGCTCAATAAAGGAACTTCCTATTTGGCTCGGTCTGGACTTACAGCATGGCGGCGCGCACAGGGCGAACTCCTCGAGCGATGAGGCAGCGAGAAGGGAATTACGAAGACCCAGGAGTCAAAGGGAGGGCAACTGGCATAACCCTAGCCCCTCGACCACTGCGTGAAGATGGCATGGAGGAAACAGCAGGCCTTTTTTCCTCACCCGAGAAATCGCCCCCGAAACCCAATGGCCTTTCTCATCACTCGACCGTGATCGAGCTAGAGGAGGATGAAACAATGAATATTGGCTCAAGTATGTCATGTGTTCCTCACCGACACAATGGAGGTGGAGTCATCACCCGGTCTGCGCCTGCTAACCGGTGATCTCACCAGGCACCATCCCAGAACCGACCGAAGTCATAAAAGCTAGGAACGGCAAGTCGATTCTTCCACCACCCAAATCGCGATCACCAATCAAGACGAGTCTGGGTTCTGCAGCACGACGCTCACTGGGCCCGCGTTCATCGCCCTCAAGAGGTATTGAGCACGACACTCCAACACATCGGGCAATGTCAAATCCACCCAACCGACTCTTAGACTTCTCTAAGATATCCGAAACAAGCGCAAAAGGCTCCGTCAGCAAGGGCAAGCTGCCAGCAATGAGAGGACCCAAGTCCAAACCGTCACCCATGTCTGGCAGACGCAAACGAGATCTCTTCGATCTGCCGCCGGACCAGGACGAAGAACCCTCTGGAGGTGAAACAAGCCCAGTCAATGCTACAGCCCTGGAAGATACTTACGATGACAATCAAGATATGCCCGCCGATAACTTTGATGACTCTCTTCAGCTTCCTAATGGAGGTGACGTCAGCCACGTTACGAACGACCAATTGCCGCAAGATGCAAACACCATCAGCCCCTCAATTGAGAAGGACACTACAGCGATTCCTATGAAAACAAAGGGTAAACGGGGAAGACCTGCAGCTTCAACCCTTGCTCAAGTGGAAACCGCAAATCCTACACCTAGTCCTGGTCGTCGAGGCCGACCTCCCAAGAAGCCCCGAATAGATGCCCCCGAAGAGGACGCTGTAGAGGGAGCTGCTGAGCCACCGAAAAAGCCCAGTCGCGCACAAGCAGTGCCCATGCAGCCACCGAGACCAAGAGGCGGACGAGGAAGACAAGCTCTGGCGCTTAGTGATCCGAATACCAAACTGCAGCCGCGCCGCAGGGCATCTCGTAGTGTTTCCAAGGGTCCATTGAGCCCATCCAAAACACGGTTCATCACTCGAAGCGAAACTCCTGGGGATGAATTGTCTTTCCGGACGACACGTGCAGGCAGGAACGTGGTGAAACCGCTGGCGTTCTGGAGAGGAGAATCTGCCGTATTCGGCGGAGGACGACTGGAGGAGGGGAATTTGGTTCTACCCAGTATTAAGGAGGTCATCCGAACGGAAGAGGTGCCAGAACCGCGACGGAGAAAGACACCCGGTCAGCCGCGTCGACGACGTAAACCAGCCCGGCGTTCAGAGGACGATGAATTACCCGAGGAAGAAGATGACGACGAGGAGTACTGGGAGACGGAAGGAGGTGTCATGAGGGCTTCGGTCATGCTCTGGGATCCTACGACCGGCCGAGGTGACGAGGAGAATATGGAGGAAGCAGGTAAGTTTTCCCAATTTCTGGTGTTAGTCTCTAGAATGATGTGCTAAAGGTAATATAGACGTTGCCTACGCCGCCACAGCCATTGAGATGCGAGATATCAGTGGCGCCGATTTCCGATTCGCAAAGACCCTCACCCTCCCATTCTTTGGTTCGGGTATGGTTGACCTTCCTCCTGGAGGCACGAAGCGCGTCAAGAATTCTAGGAAGATGCAGATGGTCTTTTTCGTCTTCTACGGACGTGTCACGGTGGATCTCGGCACGCCTGCGCAACGTTTCAGTATTGGACGGGGAGGGATGTGGCAGGTTCCACGAGGTAAGCTTCAGCCTTTCCTCATCATTTCACGCAGTTTGTTCTTCTCCCTACAGTTCCGGGCTGCGTTACACTGCCGTAGTACGCGTGCGCCTGATGATAAACCACGTGTCCTGAAATTGCCTCAGCAATAAACGGTTTTCATGCTAGCAGAACATGGGGCGGCGTCTTCATCATCCCGCTGGGATGTCAAAAGCAGCGTTCGCGCCATCCGAATGGAGCAGCCATCACTCCGTTACCATTGTCAAGAGTAATATATTAGGTCACAGCAGAAACACGGGAGGACCCCGATTGGGTTTGGCGCTCCATGCTGGCCCCTTTTCTCTATGTCGTGTCTCCCTCGTCGAATCTCAGATGCCTTTCGTTTTCGCATCGCAAAGCTTTCATTCTGCACAGGATCCGCTACTGGGCTTTGGAACTTCGAATATTACATTGTGGAGAAGTCTTCCCATTCCCAGCTGACAATCTGGATCAATTATAGGGAACTTTTACGCAATATCAAACACATCTACCAAGCCCGCTCGTATCTTCTTTGCCCAAGGCTGCGAAGTCGCTCCTGAGTCTGCAGGGTTCGATGAGAGTGGTGCGGCTTGACGTATACTGTTTTCACGGGTGCAAAGCTGGATGGAGCAAACGACGATGGCTTAAGTAATCCTCTGGCAGGGGGATCGCACGTTGATGACCGTTTGGTGGTCCCCTTTCTTTTCCCACTCTACGGTTAGGACGTGGCGGCAGCCGGCGTCGTTCTTTGAAGATTACGGAGGAAGAGGATTGGGCTCAGGCATGCAAGGGACCGGATGACTTCTGTCAAAGTGCAGTATCTCTCTACCTTTTCTCTGAATGCAGGAATTGCCAGCGATAGACGCGGTATAATTCACTACTGGGTATAGTGTCTCAAAGATTCTTCCGTCGCTTCTCTTGTATTTTTCCTCTGTTGTGTTATAGCCAGCTTTATCATCAAAGTTGAGAGGAGCATCAAGCTTCTCCGCCGCCCACAGCGACATCACCAATCTCTCCAACAACTTCCATCACTTGGTACACTTCGTTCACGCAAAAGTTCGGATCTATGGGACCAATGTTTCCATTACCGATCATCATCCAATGGGAATTTTCTGCCAGTAAGGCTTTCATCAGCCCAGATCCTAAACACATACGTGGGTCCAGCCACTGGGGTATATATTAGGACACCACAGCATCAAGACCCAGAATACCAGCCAAATAAACGGACACCCAAATAAGTGGAGCACATTTTCCTATCTTCGGCCGTTTACCAACCTCTATAAATGAATTCGCGAATTCCAATTATATAAGAGGTAAGGACCATAAAACTTGAACATGAACTCAAATGCCTGAATAAGACTTACTGAGTGAACAACCTCCGCCGCCATCGACGCAATCATGACAACAAAATCCATCCAGATCGACTCGATTCAATAATTCCAGCTTCGTCTACTGCACTCGTGATAACTTCCTTCATCTGTTGAAGAAGGAAAACAAAACATATCTCATCCTCCCAAATCCCACCGTACGAAAATCTCTCTTGAAACCCGTTTCGAAAAACCCGTTCGAGGTTTTCAAACACTTCTGCCTTCTGGTCGGTTCGCATCTACACCCACCCACCCGTCTGCGTTTGACGGCGCTGCTGCAGACGGGTGGGTAGACGGGTGGGTGGGGAATGACGTCTGTGATTCGGAGGAAAGAGGTGGGTAGGATGATCAGTGGGTGTTGAGGGATGGCGGCAAGGGGGAGGGAGGGGTTTGAGGTTTGATGAGTGGGAGTGGGTGAGGGGATGGGATTCTGGAGGGTGGTGGTGGAGTTTGGGCTGGAGAGGCTTGAGGGGTTGTTGGTGGGGGGGGATTATGCTGTTTGAGAGGGTTGAAGAGGAAGGGGGGGGCGGGATTGATGGTGCTATCGCTATCACCTTGTGGTGATTAGGGATGAGGGGTTGAAATTGTTGGGTTTTGGGGGGAGCATGTTTCTCATAAAGGGGCTTAAAATGGGAGACTTGCATGAGAAGCCCTTAGTAAGAAGGGTGAATGAGATTGGAATTAAGAGCTTGGGCATTGGCATCGGTGTACGTATATGGTGAAGGGTGGAGGGTAAGGTATGGCTATGCAACACTGATGTCCCACCCGACTTCCGTAATAGGAGCTGGTGCTGAAGCTGCGACTATACAGCTGTGATATTTCTGCCACAAATGGCGAAGTATTGGCCGTGGCAGAGAAGCACGAACCAGAACAGAGACACCATTCTCAAGGGGGATGTATAGTATTTTATCACAGCAGGTCCGTCCACAGAATCAATTCCATCTCGAAGTGAGATTCCGAAGTCCACGGTCAAATATTGTGAAGCACTCACCCATCTTCTCATACCTTCTTTATCACTTCCGCGGAAAGAGACGATTGGGCAAGGGGACGCATACGACTTGGAGACGGGCTTGCGGCCAGACAAGTCGACGACAAGGCTCCCTTGCCCTGACTGTGCTGCAACTGGAGCTTGTTTGTGGGCCTCGAGGTTGAGTCCTGGAAAACAGGAGCTCGTCATCACAAAGCCTCAAAGGTGCGACATCTCTCTCGAGAAGTGTCACCGATTGAATTTGAGAAGTGGAGAATGCCCATCAAACCTGATGATAATTTACCGGATGTGTGTACATTGATATGCTTCATTCCACCTCCACACCAATTACTATACAATTTTTTTCCCCCACCGCTATGCTGACTAAATATTCTATACTTTTGTGTTCGTTGTAGGCTCATGGTTCGTTGAATCTTTTAAAGCCTTGCCGGGAGGATGCTGTATGATGTAGGGGCAAGCTGGTGTATCCCCTGCCAAAGTAGAAGAAATGACTGCGGGTGAAAAGGAATCCGAGATAAGAAAAGAGCGATGACATGACCTTCCGATAGCCTCCTTGTATGCTTTTGCTTCGCCCCACGTGCCCAAAATCGCTGCGTCCCATGCATTGTTGTTTCAGGCCACCCATGTCTATCGTGTCGATACAAAGCCGCCAACTGATATTAGTACATCCCATTCATACAAAGTACAACAGGTGACACGAGACTCCTGAGGTGGTTCATCGGCCTATCTCCGCCCCATCCCTAACTCTTCCTCAATCTCTTCTTTTGTCTCGACGTCTTCCTCATCTTCCTCTCGATAGCGGCCACGACCCTGTGCAGCATAAGCCGGGATGCCTCTCTCCAACTCTGCCAGACTGGGCAGTTGTGCTCCAACGCTTGACTGCCTTCGATGTGTGCGATGGAAGCCGAATCCGGTGTCCTCGCTAACTGGCACGAACCTTGGCTGTGCAATACCGTTGGTAGTTGCAAGCGGAGGTGGACCCAGCATTGGGGGATGCCTCGCAAAAGTACTAATCGGAGTGCTCACGTAATGAGCCTGCATGGTAGATGGTCCAATCGAAGAAGGTAACACGGATGGCATACGACCGCCGGGACTTTGTTTGCCGCCACTCCTATCCGGATGAAGCAGGCGACCTCCGCCAAGGTTAGCCATATCTTCTTGTCCAATGATCCAATGCATGTCTTCAACTGCTCGCCAGGGGATATTAAGGTCTTCCGCAATTGGGTTCCACATTTCCTGTCTGCGACTGAAAGGAGGAATTAGCACGCTGTCAACACTTGTGTAGATACGACAAGACGTCGAACATTCCTTGTTTACGGTCGAAACGCACAGTTGGAGTAACGAGAGCACAGCAGTTGCAATCGTACTGTAACATACCGTTCATAAAGCACTGCCAAACTTTTCTTCTTCTCGTCATTCCAGTTATGCTTCTTTTCCAAGTAATTTTGATATCGCAACCGACAGGCAGTGGGGGTACGGCCTGGAAAGTGACGGGATACTTCATCCCACTTCATGTTCGATCCCCTGAGTTTGAGAAGTTTGTCGCTATCAGCATCACTCCACTGCCGCGTTGGTTTCTTGCTCGCATGACGAGATTCTTGAGGGCTAGTCGAAGCAGTTCGCTTGATGCTAGAAGCGGGTATCGACAGGGAAGTCGGTGGCCCGGTGACTGAGGATCTTCGAGCAACCAGAGATGCCGTACCAAAGGCTGACGGTGGAAAGCAAGACGTTGGCGATGTAGTAGGGGATTTGCCGACCCGAAGATCCGCCTCAACGCTTGGCCCGGAGAAGGAACGAGAGAAAGAAGGGATAGATACTGTCGATGGAGGTGGAGAAGGAGACGGACTGGACTTGAGTAATTTGGAAATGTCCAGTTTGGCGGTCGGGCTCACAAGAGCTTGTTGGAGCATGGGCGCGATGACACAGCGATGGACTTGCTTAACAGTAGAATGGATTCGATGTTCGCGAGGTTTTCATGCCAGCCAGCAGGTAGCAGTGGTATTTGAGCGTTTGAGCTTGACGGGTATCGACTTCGAAGTACCTTTGAAACAGGTCAGAAGCTGTCGGAAAATCACATCTTATGCAAGGTATGACAAAGTCATTGAGATGTTTTTCATGCTGAAGATTAACGATGCCACGAGGCTCGTCAAAGCAGATGTGATCCTTGGCTTGACAGCTCCTGTCATCCAGACTAAATGGTTCGCTATTCCACTAGAGTCCGAAAGAGGGAGGAGTCACAAGCCAATAGCAGTCACGATTAGACACTTCACGGCTGACATTGGTAGATCTCAACAGATGGCATTTGGTGCGCGAATCCACTGATACCCGTCGGAAGGTCGATCATTCGAACCAAGCTTCTCGGGCAAGCTACATCGACACAGGAACAAGAAAAGGAGAGGACTGAGACGAGCAGGGATGTGATGCATCCAGCAGAAAGAACCCCTAGAGCAGTTAGGTCAAAAGTGGCGAGAACTAATCCGGTTTGGTTGGCCAGACCAGGAGCGTTCATAGCCAGTGAGATGGCGGCTTTGGCAGGCAGCGCCACCCAGAGATAGAATTTAGGCTTTCCCGCTGTACATGTGTGGAACAAAGCATTAAGCGAGGAGTCGAGAAAGAGAACCAGATTCGATGGAGAATGCGGCATTGACGGGGGATGCACCGTCGCACAAAGATCTCGTATGCAGGAACACTGGAATAGAAACACCACGTAGGTAGGAGATACCCGAGTCTTCTTCTGGAAAGGTACACGGCTCTGAAAAAAATGACATGACGATGCGGTGAAGTATTGAGATGACAAGACGTTGTGGCTAGGTCGACGAACAGCGATCTGCAGGCGGAGGATGATGGGATGCTGGACTGGCATATCCGCTAGGGTGGAGGCAAGGGCCTCGAAAAGATTTGGAGCCTGATGAACACATGGACCATGGTTCGGTGAGGTATCCTAATCAAGTTGATGAGCTGTCGTGGCGACGTCAGGCTTCCATGCCGATTGGGCGGTGAGCAGACGGATGGGATGACGACGCCAAACGCTCTCCAGCTCCGGTTGAGTGTCCATGTCCGCAAGCAGGGTTGTCGATTTTGCGTCGTTGGACAAGCCATCAGGCTGTTCTATTTGCATCGATGGCAACAGCATACGGTGCTTCGTTTCGGCTGGTGTAGCGGCAGCGCCCGCTCGTTCGTTGCCTGACGGTTGGGCATGATGCCCAGGGTGCTGGAGCCTCTTCTGGCGGTCAAGGAACGCTACAGTCGCTGGACCAAAGTCTGTCGGGCAAGCGTGTTGTTGGGATTGTCCCAACTGCATAAGGACGGACAATGGTGGTGTGGGCTGATGTGCTGGCCCGTTCCCGCAGCAGGTCGAAGTTGTTGGAGAGAAGAATGCATGCTGGAGTTGCAAGATACCGGCGATGCTCCTTCGGTGCATGATCGGAAAAGAAAGAGAAGGAGAGAGGGAGGCATGTTATGTATCACAAAGGATATGTGCCTGGGAGGAGTGGGTTTCGAGTGGTCACACACATCGTCACTTGCTGCTCGTCGATGAATTGGGACGTGTGGAGAGTTGGCTGACGTCCGGAAAGGGCAACAGTGCCAAGGCGTGGTGGGGCTCTGAAGGTTAGAGTCAGGGTTAGGGCATAACGGCGGTGAACCCTCTTGACCCTCTTGGACCCTTGAGCCTCCGTGCAAGTCTTGGCAACGTGGCAACGTCTCTACTATTTCTTCTCGTTATTATCGTCATTATTCTTGATTCAACCCAGCTTTCCGCGGAATCCTCCTCCCAAGACCCAAGTGACAGTCCACCGTCCACCTTGAACTCGCTGAAGTCCTACTCTTGCCAAGCTTCTAGCCGTTCCATGGTCGATTTCGGGAGACGGGAACCTGCTTCCTGAACGGAACCTCTCACAGTCTCAGGCTTTTTCGGATGCAGCTAACCAGTAGCACATGCCAGGCGACGTGTAACCACTGCTTTCCACTTCCAGCCACCACATCTGGTCCTTCTTACTCTTTCAAGTCGAGCTTGCTTGCCCTGCCAATGGCCAGCCGGGCGACTACCCGTGATGTTCCTGTCCTTGTTGTCTCAAGTGCCGCTACCTCTGAACGGCGCGTCAATCCTTCGTGGACAATCTCTCAGCTGAAGGCCAAGTTGGAGTCCGTAACCGGTATACCGCCTTCTGCCCAGGCCCTCACCCTACGTCTGCCAGGTAGCCCGCAGGGAACATCCATCTCCGCAGAAAACGAGCATCTGACCAAGCTCGAGTTGTGGTCCTTGCCACCCTACGCAGAGATTCATGTAGGTCCTGCTTCTCTTTGGCGGTGAAAACGCATAGGCGTATGCATCTCGGCAACCTCCGAGACTGAGTGAGATGAGATCGGGTTCTCCGTCCGGAATGATAGGATACCATAGAGTGTGGCACCAGGTGCGAACAGCTCGTCTCGTAGCTAGCAGCGCTGTAGCCGATGACGACGAAGCAACTTCTCTTCCGCTTTTTGTTCTGATGTAAAGCTGCGGATAGGCTCGTTTGATCATCTCGATTGCGGCCCTACAGCGTTAGACGACGCAGAGTCCAATCCTTCCCGAGACGTGCAGTGCTTCCTAGGGTTCCTTTAGTCACTGACGAGTTGGCCGTCGTTGTCTAGGTTGCTTCAACCGATCCCGCTTCATCGACTATCATCCCACCATCCTCATCCGTCCCAAAGTATGAGATGCCCGTGGAGACCTACTCATCGCTGCCAGACACGGTCCTTGCATACAAGAAGTCGCATCATATAGGTCGCTTTGATCCACATGCGCCAGAGAGCAAGGAAAAGAAGGTGGCAGATTTGTGGACGGAGATCGATGCAGCAGGTAAGGCGTCCTTTGACTCATCCAAGCAGCCCTGCGCCTTTTCCCCTTGGTCCTTGTCGCCCTAAGCTAAAGCAAATGATCTCCGATGCATGGTGCAGGGCCCGACACCAAGAGGTGGCTGACGGTCGCATTTGTACGGAGAATCTTACCTCAACTCGGGCTCCCTTTAGGCGTGATTTCGAGTCGGCCCTTTTGCTATATCAGATTCGATGGCTGACCTTTCTGTTGACAGATATTATCGTTGGCGCACGATGCGTATTAAGTCCTTCAACGACGCGGCGAGGTACTATCGCTTATGTTGGTCTGATTCCAGAGATCCCTGGCATCGGGCCCTGGGTCGGGGTCAAACTAGACGAGCCTGTGGGGAAGAACGATGGTAGTGTAGCTGGCCAAAGGTATTTCGATTGCGATCCACAGTACGGTGTCTTCGTGAGGCCAGAGCGTGTCGAGGTTGGCAACTGGAAGGAATTGGGGCTAGGAGAAGATGATGACGACTTGGACGAGATATGATCAGGTCGAGTTTCCGAAAAACGAGAGAACGTCAGACAGCCAGTCAGAAGCCTACCGCTTGCGCTCATCCGGGCTCTTCAGTTGTGAGTGATGCCATGGCCTAGGCTTCGTCAGGATTCTATTTATTTCGCACAGCGATGGCCCACCAGTTATCTTTTTCGTAGCCCGACTCCACGACGCATCCACCAGCTTCATCAACATCGCCCTCGAGTTCTCCTTGCCGATACAAGTGATAATAGCGATGAAAGGTCTCTGATTTTTCATTGCTGAGTTGGGTGCTCTTTGTCTTCATTACCCACGGCACCATGACGTCCTGCTCGTCGCCTTCATCCCAGCCGCGTCGGCTGGTCTTCTGTTCCAAGGCCCACACGTAGAGCAAAGCTTTACCTCCCACATCCTTTGAATCGGGTCCACTCTGCTCCGGCTCAGGCGCGGGTCGCAAGGTTTCCAATATAGTAGCAATTGCCTGAACTCGTCTCAGATGAGAAGAGAGATGATGCACAACGGCAACAGAAATAGCAAAGTCAAAGAAAGAAGACGGATGAGGTAGCGAGAGATTGTCTGCGATGACTGAAGAATGAGGACGATGCTGGCTGGCAATCTTCACCAGGTTTTCCGATCTACCATGCACATCTCAGCCTCAATTCATAACTGTCGTGCTGCGCGACCAGAACAGACCGATCAGAGGCGACGATGAAGACGTTTGGGTTGACAGTCAAGTATTTCCCATTTCCGCAGCCAACGTCGAGCCCAACGGAACCGCTGGGAAGCTCTTGGAGGAAGCGCTGAACAATGGGCCAAGGCTTTTGATTCTGTCAGCCTTTGCTGATGACGGACACCTACAAGCCAAGGCCTTACCTTGTACCGTGTGGATGAGAAATGAGAAGCAATCTGTTCGTAGACTTCATGAACATGCTTTTCTTCGTACTTCTCGGGACTTTGATCCGGACTGATAGTGTTCATAATGCCCGTGAGACAAGCATGACGCTTCTAAAAGCGAAACCGTGCAACATTGCTTTCGAGCAGTGGACAGGCTATCATGTATTCACTGATCGAGGAGTCGGTCTTTGAAAGATCCGAGAGTGCGACTTTTGGTTATGAAGTCTTGGCGTTTGCTTACTCATCATCTGACTTTCTATTCCTACTATAAGACAAATATGCACATGTACATTTTGCTTTTGTCACACAGAGAACCTCTTTAGCACTCGGTCTAAATCTATTGTCATTCGTGATGCTAGCAGGGAACATAGTTCCTTGTAGCGATGCTTACACGAGAGTGTTACGGACATCTCATTCCGTATCGGTCTCCTACTTTTTCCGACCATTGTCATTCTTTTTCATCTATTTCAGTCTTCTACTGTTCGTGTTGGCTCCCGTAAATGCATTGGTTATGCTGCCGCATCCGTCGATTGCTATGCAATGGCTTTTCTTTGTCCTGTCATGGAGTGCAGTATCCCATTGCTTATTGTAGACAATGGATCAAGGACCAAGAGTCCCTGCTTTTTCACCGAATTATCTCGCGGATAGAAAATACGAATGCTTTTGTTTCGTCCATCCAGCATAACTTTCAAACCCGTTGGTCAACGTCTCATGGAAATATCGACACGGCAATTGACCCAATACAACATCAATTGACACGTCATGGACCCCCCGAATTCTGCAGAAAGCAACTACAGCTTGCCTGGTAGTAACGTACGCGACTGCCTCCCAACATCGGACCATTGCCTGACTATTCTAGATTAATGAACTCTCTGGTGTTTGGAGTAACCAGTCGCAACAGCGAAACATCAGTTTGGGCTTGCGGAATCCTACCGTGGCCCGCTGCTACCTCAACAGCGTGGTCCTCGCGCTACTTCATCTTCCAAATTTTGTCAGCTGGTTGGAAGACCATATATACAGTCACCAAGGTGATGAGGGGTGTGTGGCGTGCGTTTTGGCAGATCTGGCAATACAATATTGGGTTGATGTCCCAAATCAGACTGATCTGGAAGATCAAATAGATCGGTTCATAGCTGCGATTGATTCTGGTAAGCTCTCTTGCCGAGCTATTTCGTCCAACGCTGACTTTTCAGTCGAAAATAAATGGGACGAATCGAGACTGTGGGAACATGAAGACGCACAAGAATTTTACCAATGGTTGATAGTTCATCTTCGCCAAAAGTACGTATCCCCTGAGTCGCCAAGCAGGATACCCGACTTCTCGTATCAGACCATGGTGGGGGTGCTAGAGTTGATAGGTAGATAGGGATGAACGGCTCGAGAAGCTGCATGAGCTCCGCTCCCGAGTCACCAAAACATGCACGGAATGTGACAGTCAAGAGACATCAATGGACTTCAACTGGCAACTCATACTTTCATGCGAGGACAATGCCGACATTGAGCATGCACTTGCTCAGTACTTCGCACCCGAAAACAGGAGTGGGATAGAATGCGATTCAAATAAATGTAAAAGGAAGAAAGTTTGGAAAAGTTATAGCAGAAAAGTCCGCCGAGGCCCTGCAATACTGTGTACCCAATTCAACAGGTCCAGAGTAGTGACCACCAACGGCAGAGAGAGGATCGTGAAAGACAACCGTAAGGTTATCTACACCAGTAGTCTCAATCTCCAACCCGTCAAAAATGGAGAGATACTCCGATACACATTGTTAGCTGCAATCCACCATCGGGGTACAAGGGACAAGGGCCATTACATCACGGTCGCCAAAACCCCTGCCGGTACCTGGGTGCGCCACGATGACGAAAGGGTCGATGTCGTGGATCTACGAGAAGCGTTGCAGCCCACCGACAACTTCACACCATACCTGCTTTTCTGGCAAAAAGAGCCCGAAACCGCCAAGACTCCCAACAAAAGGGGTCGACCGCTCGATGTTGAAGTCAGTCCTGACGGACCGCCCCCAAAGAAACCCCAAAACAGCAACATATTCAGTACTCCATCCAGTATCTTGCGCCGATTCGGGCGAGCAAAACCCCCCGAGCCACCCTGCCCCGAGCTCTCCGACTGCGAAAAAGAAAAAGCAGAGCTAAAAGACCTGGTCAACCGCGCAGCGACCGCACACGCTCAACTCGTCGACTGCGCGTCCAACTTCCACGCAGGCCTCGACACAGCCTTGAGGATGCTCGCCACCTACAGCCCGCTCATGCAGGAACTGCAAGACAAGAAAAAATATCGCGCGCGCGCCATGGCGTATCTGAAAGCCGAAAAATCCGCCCAGCTGTCTCGGACGGCGGGCGTAAGGAGGGCGGAGGCGAGTCCCCGGTTGTTGGAGATTGTGAATGATGCCGATCCACAAGCCAGGCTTAGATTTTTCTTGTATGTCTATAGTCGGGGACGTGAAACCAGTGAAGTAGGGGGTTTGGTGCTTTGGCTGCGTGATATACTGGGGATGAAAGCCCGTAGGGAAGGGGATGCTGTAGATGATACGGACGGAGACGACGAGTACGTTTCCGTTTGATGGTTGAGCTTATAATAGTGAGCTTTCACCTATGGGATTATGTGGCAGTTTGGGATTTGTATTGTATCCTTTTGCCTGCCTGTTGTCAGTGGGTTCTGTGCATTCTGCCCTACCGCCTGAATTCGGACCAGTCGTAGGCGAAGGGATCGCAACCGTCAGCGGGTTTGGGGATATGCATTGTTTGGGACTCGGTCATCTGGATATTACTTGCCCTTTGGGCATGTTTTTCTCCAATGTTACTAGCCTCTTGGGGTGTATGTGCAAGGGGGTATCTCAAGAATGCGTCTTCCCTTATCCCCCTCAACCTTATCCCTACAAGTACCAGACGTATCTTGTCATGTCTTGTCATTTCACATCAATTCAAATCACAGAATCATTCGCAATAAAAGAGCATACAGCAGCCGATACCTCGATACAGGCCATCGGTTACCGATTACTAGAACATCACTGCTGCTGCTACTCAAAACAAATGCGACTCTTGACAATACAATCTGGGTAGCGAAGACCATGCGCTGGTATAGCCGAAGACGGGAAAACACGGTAGCAGACGGAGTGATGGATGGCGACATCGATCGATGGCATGGCATGGCATGATATCATGGCTGGGTGGGTATGGGATCTAAATTTGCGTGTGGGAAGGCTATTTTTGCGTACCTAGAGGAGAGAGGGTAGGGTATGAAAGGCGATTTGTTGGTGTGGTGTATTGTTCGGTGATGTGAGACGAGACTTGGAGGTCCTGGGGTCGAAAGAAGGGATGAGTGAGAGTGTGCTGGTTTGGGATACAGTGATTAAAAGGGTGCCGCAGCGAAGGGAGTACTTTGTCGACTGAACCGGCTTCGAGGTTTTCCGGCGCTGCGAGCGGTGGACAGATGGACCAGAATGTCCTGTCCTCTTCTAATTGCTTCTCTATGACGGTTATAAATCAGTATGTTGCATCAACTTCCCACACATACAGCCGATGCAACTCTCCTTACCCGGCGCTGAGGTGTATGTAGGATGGAGACACTACTAATCATCATCAGGACTACAAGCCGAAATGGCCCCAAAATAACGATGATGCGCCTCCCTCGACGGCACAACCATCCCCTCATTCCCCCACGAGCTATCCTCCTTACTGCTCCACACCACATCCTCACGACTTGGGTTGCTCCCGTTCTGCGCAATCCAGTACTCCGGCTCCATATGATGGTATCCCAGAACCCTCGGCGGCAGTCTCGGCACAAGATCATTCTCATTCGTAATCCGCCACGAAAAACGCGATTGATCGCTCAGCCATCGCGCAGCTTCTTTATTCGCGATGCGCGGCGAACCGAACGTATATAGTTCCGTCTGCGCCGCGAAATGGGCGTCGAGTCTCCTTAACTCGGCGGCGGCGATGGTGGCGACGGCTCCGCCTAGGGAATGGCCCGTCACGACGATCCGGTGGTCGGGGTGGGTTTCGACGGCTTTCCGCATGTTCTCGGTAACGGCTTGCTTGATTTCGTCCCAGGAGTTGCGGAAGCCGCGGTGGATGTGGCATTCGTCGCACCAGTTGATTCCCACTCTCATCATATCCCAGTCTGCTTTCCAGTTGGCTTTGGAGACGGAGCCGCGGATGGCGAGGACGATGAGTTTGTTTGCGGGGTCGATGGCGATGTAGCCTGTGTCGTCGAATTTCTTGGTGTCTTCGAATTCGGAGAGGGTGGTTGCGGCGGCGGATTCGACGAGGGGGCAGTTTCCTGATGGGCAGGTTAGGGGTGTGGAGGGTGAGTCGTTGTTTCCGGGACAGTAGGCGGCGGCGGCGTATTGTGAGATGAGCTGAAAGGTGGCGAATAAGTCGTCGCTGATGGTGAAAGGCCCTGCAGTGCCGAAGGGGGACCAGTCGAATAGACTGCCAGGATCGCCGGGTGATGAAGCGGTTGTTGGGACGGAGAAAAGCAAGAAGATTCCGAGCATAACGCAAGTAAGAGTAGTGAACATCATGGAAAGTTGGATTTGCGAGATCTTCGAGATAGGTTTTAAGGAGATAATTGGGAGCTTTGACTTGGAAAGATTGGAGACGGAAAAGTCAATTGCTGGCAAATTCATTGACTGAGAGAAGGGAAGTTTAATATACTGACCAATGTGTCTAACTACGCATCTCAAACATGGAAGTAGGTATGAAATGTTATTCTGGTTGAGGGGATTTTCGACAAGGAAACAAAGACGTTACATACCACGTGGACGACCTAGAGGTCTGCGAACCAGTCGCTGAAAACGACGGATACAACAGGAGACACGCATGGACTTGAGTATAAATGTGAATGGACGAGAGTTTTCTCAAAATCTCAGATGTTGTGGTAAACTTCGGAACCCCATTCCCTTTTTAGACTGGAGTAGGTACAAGACCTTGGATATAATGAAGCTTACTGCCCACAGCCATGGGATTGGATCCTTCCCATACATGAGTAACAGCCACGTGCGTGACACTGTGAATTTCAAGCGTTGATACACAGGGTGTGAATGCGAAGGTTTGGAATGCTGGTGAGAAAAGGGGTTGACGGTGTGGCTTGTTGAAGGTTGGTGGAAGTTTAGGGTTAGGGCAACCCTAGCCTGTTATCAAGACGTTACAAATCCACAGCCTTCCCAATCGACATCAAGGTGGGCAGGCACTCGACACCTCGACTGTTACCCAAAGAGAATGGCCTGCCGGTTGGTATAACATAGGATGATTATGTCAATCTTTTGAGCATCGGGCTCCTCTTCTTTGTCCCGTCCTCATGCATCAAACTACAGGGAATTCCTTGTATCCCATCCCCTTGACGAACGTCTGCTGCCAAGGTCCCTGCTCCTTGCCCTCAGCAAGTTGGAGGTAGTGCTTTCCATGCGCCTCTCCATCAATACTGAAGTAAGCCGCCGACCCATCCGCTTTCCGTTCATCAGCATAATAGAACCTACATCACCTCGTCAGTCCCCGTCAAAAGCACAACAAGACCAGATAAGTGAATGTTCATACTTGAAACCTCGTTCTGCGTAAGCTGCCGCGGCAGATTGGATAATGTGCGCTGTTGCCGACTTCCCTACACCTAGATCCATGAGCGGTGCCATGGTGGTTGTATTCAGTATGTTTCCAGTGTAGATGAACGTCTTCGACGCCGAGCCCGGGAGTTGTTTGAAGGCTGAAACGGCTTGCTGTGCTGCGACGAAGGCGCTGGTGGTGTTGATGTTCGAATCCCTTATGAAGTCCGCGAGAGGCAAAGAGAGCGGATCCTTTGCGTCGTTCGAAGTTGCTGCACCCGCTTCAGAAGAGCATCAGCAGCGTCCTTGGTGGAGTCTTCGATCACTTCAAAAGGAATGTACTGACCATTGTAAACCACAACACTTGGAAGTCCTAGTGACTCCTTGACTTTGGAAAACAAGTTGATGACGGACTCCGGATCTGATAAGTCACTCGAAATGTTAATTCCATCCTCGGTGTTTTCTTCCTTCGCAGTTCGAGATGCGAGGGCTACTTTGTAGCCTTTGGCAGCGAAGGCTTGGGCCACGTGCTGCCCGATGTTGGGTCCTGCCCCGAGAATGAGGATGACTGGGGACGAAGACATGATCTTTGATCTTCAAGGAGATAAGAGATATCTGTGGAGTAAGGGAGTTGGCTGAGAAGCAAGAGTCGATGTCTCATTATAATGACTGTGAAGAAGGAAGTATAAAACACTGGATTCATAAGCGGCAGTCCCGAGTACTCCGGATGCCTAATCGTCAAAGACGTATCTAGTGTACATCCCTCACACTACGGGTGTAATTGACTGGTAGTACCTTATCTAATCTATGCTGTCCACGGGCTTGATGATAAATCGCAGTTGATGACAAATTGTAGGTTGTAGCCAACTGCAAACCGTGTTCGAATGACTACCGTGTTGGGTGTCTCCAATGTACGGAAACCCCCAAGTATCACATCTGTATCAAGATATAAGTTTTCGCTAACTGTCTCGAACCCTTGGTTTCCTCACGCAAGATTTCGGTTTGTTACAGCAACGACAATTCGCTTGCATACAATCAGAAGCATTGTACGCTCCAATATATTGATCACTGGAGCCGCGGGTTACATGTATGTCTCATATCTGGCAGCATCTGTCATCGAACGACTGACTTCCTCGTCGTGAAAGTTCTCTTGTTGCAGAAATTCTGGCCAACAACCTGTTTGAGAAAGAATATCTTAGTGCTGTAGTCAGATCCGAAGAACAAGCAAGCGCCTTATCCGAATTAGGGATCAATGTGCTTCGATTAGATCTGACCGACGAAAAAGCTGTCGTCGAAAGCCTGTTGTACCATGATAGTTCGATTCACCTTATATGGAACCTTCAATCGTGTGGCGTTGGCTGACTGCTTTTCAGTCAGCATTGGTATTCATACTGCAAGTTCTATAGAACCAAGTTTAGCTCTTCATTTGATCACCGCTCTTCACGTGAGTACATTCTCCATTACATCTCCAGGTGTTCATTGTAAGATAGACCTCGGGATTAAGTGCCTTCTACGAAAGAACCGGTTGGCCAACCGGGGAGACCAAATTACCGGCCCAATTTTTGACGTGGAGAAGCAACTGGCAGCATCTTTTCCTATCCGAAAGGTAGGAAGATGTACCCACACTTAGATTGAACGAGCTTGAATTCTGACTTGGGCAGACTGAAGTGGCCGTCATCGAGCATGCCGAAGCATGCGAGTGACTAGCTTCATCGTTGCACCTTCTACAGTCTGTACGTGCGATTGAAGCGGTAAAGACGGTTGTCTGCCTTCAGACTGACCATGTGATCCAGATGGCAAAGGCACTGGTGCATGGAATAGGCTATCCGTGGTGTTTCCCCCTTATATTCAAACAAGTATCTCGTTTCAACGAGTATACAAGTTCCCCGAGAATACCGTAAGATATGATATTCGCAATCTGTTGAGCGATGGTGACTGATGATTTCCGCAGAAAGTGTATGGGTACACATATCGGACTTGGCTGCGCTCTATAGGCGAATCATCGAACAGATTCTCCAGGAGGAGGCGATCCCAAGTGGTACCGAAGGCTACCATTTTGCACTGGCCCATGATCTTCTCTGGTGGGAGCTTTTGGATCAACTAGCTGTAGCCCTCAAAACTAGCGGTCTGGTCACAGAGCCCGAGACTGAGATCTGGTCCAGTGATGAAGCTGCCGCGAGATCGCTGAAGGTCCCAGTACAATTTGTGCAGCTCTTGTGAAATTCTGGGTGAGTGCTCAGCATCATTCAACCGTATGGAAAGATGTGTCTGATGTGACATCCAGCGAAAACATCATAATCGAGAGGCCGCACACACTTGGATGGAAGCCAACCTGGAACAATGGCCGGTTCTTGCAAAATATAGACGACGAAATAGAGGCCCTATTGGAGCTTGGTCAGGCGAAAAGCAGTCTTATTGATTCCTTATTTGCAGCCGCAAGAGGATAGCTTTCGCAGCTAAGCATGAGCTATGTTGTGGATGAGCTCGGGCTGTCGGCGCAGCAAGTGCGATAGGAAAGGTTAATTAAATTGAAAAGCAAAGAAGTCGGTAGTCTCCTCAAGGGAACCCATACTCGGAGGCTCATATGAAAGGCCTATGACTCGATATAGAAGGGCTCGAGAAAGAACTATAATCTTGCTTCCTACCTGTTTAGTGCAGCCCTTCAAGTGATCTCGGATCGAAATGTCTTCATCTCTAATAAGAATAAATACCCAACATGGAGTCCATGAAAAATACTTTGAGAAGGGCCGTGCCCGATCCTGTCTACTAAAGAAACATTAAATCTGCTTGTGCTCTTCTCTGCATTTTCCTACAAGCATCACCATTTCAGGCAGCGAGTCTCAACAACAGCGTTAGCATTGCTTTGGAACCCCAAGACCAGATGTGATGGCATGAGTATTCGCAATTGCACCGACTGAGAGGGTGCCTTGCGGTGTACACGAGGTCCACCAAGACGTCACCTCATTTCTGGCAGCTCCCAAAATAGCACCACACTAACCCCTTTCCACTACCATCTCCCACAACCAAGATCCCTGTAGACCTACCTCACACCACCACCCACCCCCTCCTATGTCAATACAACCTCATCCCCTCCCCAAAACCCGCTCATATCTCACCTCCCTCTTCGCCTCCTTCCCCCAACAAGATCCTCACCCAAACAATCCCCCATCATCTCAATCCCCAAACCCCCTCCTCTCAGCCCCATCCGCTATAAAACCACTCCTCCTAACCCTCCACGTGCTCTTCCCCAACGAGCTCCTACCAGCTCTGAACCTCTTAGACCGGAGATCAGTGACGCGTTTAGTCCTTACCACTACTTCTGCACAAGACAAGGAAAACGATCTCAATGAACAACGATCGGGCGACGAAGGGAACGGAGCGAATGAGAATCCGATGAAGGTGAAAGGCAAAATGAGAATAGTATACTACGTGCGCTCATCCCAGCAACCGAGGTTCCATCGCTTCGCTTCGGCGACGAGTCGCAGCTATGATGCGTTAGGTGGTAGTGGGATGTGCTACGAGGTGCGGTTGGAAGCGTGGAATTGCAGTTGTCCTGCGTTTGCGTTTGCGGGTGTGGCTTGTTTGGGGGATGGGATGGGCGGAGGGTTGGTTATTGATGATGGTGGTGGTGGTGGTGGTGGTGGTGGTGGTGGGGCGGGATTGGAGGGATTCATGGGAGGGAATGGGGATGAGAGTGGAGATAGGGGGGGAAGTAGGGGTTTCGGGGGCTTGATTAGGGGGGAGGGCGAGGTGCCGGTTTGTAAGCATTTGCTGGCTTGTTATCTTGCGGAGAGCTGGGGTGGGTTTGATGGATGTGTGGAGGAAAGGGTTGTCAGTAAAGAAGAGATGAGTGGGTGGGCGGCGGGTTGGGGTGGCTGAGACTGTGCGATTTTCTTGAGGACTTTGAGGTAGGATGGAGCTGTGAATTTGTTCCTTGTGTCCTACTTCTATCTTCTCCTCGATTTATTTACACAACTCATTACCGAAGCTACAATATGCCAGTAATTGGGTCCTGCACGTTCTCTTCCTCCAAACCAGCAGCCTACACTTCGTGAAGAATGTCATTCACGGGTATCTCGATGTTCAGAAATACCGAGACGACGATAAAGTGGAATTGCCACCATCTCCTAGGTGTGACAGGGTCGATGGCGTGTTCTCGTCTTTCGCGCGGCGTCCAGATCCAGTTTTAAGAGTCAAAGGAGCTGGCCTCACCCGGCCAACGGGGGTACGAGGAGATCCATAACTGAAGGCATTCGGATCGTTTGATGGGGTCAAAGCCTCACGACGAGGAACGTGTGACTCCATTGAGGGCTTGGACTTGCTAATGTGTGAACCGTGTGAACTACTATCCTCTGAGATCCGGAGTTGGCCGAGGGAGGCTACAGGTGCAAGGTCTTTGCCCCGGGAACTGCTTTCATTCCCAGGACGGAGGTTGCTGGAGGAGGACTTGGCCACTGGAGCCAGCGAGCGCGTGGTGACATTCTCGTGTGATGGCATGCGAATGGTGCTGCTGGAGTTGGCTGATTTCCTAGGTGTGGCTGAAGAGGCTTCAGGGGGGGTAAGGCCTCTTGTAGTCGTGAATGGATCCTTGATACGGCTCAGTCAGTCATCTTTCTGATCACGCCTGCCAATGTTCCACGCTTACATCCTTGTGGAGGTAACGTTCATTGGCGTATCGAGCACTTGATAACGAGCCAGGCTCATTGTTGGAGTTGCTGACGACGCGAATTGCGCCCGCCTGAGTGATCGACGGTGCCTCGAACATGGTTGACTCTGCTGGACTCATCTGACACTTCTGTCAGCAATCCAAGTTGGGCAGCACGGGTAGACGTGAGAGATACATTTCCTGATTCTCTTATCGCAGTCATGTCTTCGTCTGGTCCATAATCCGGTGGCGGCAAGGTAATGCCAGCGGATTCGAGGCGTTGCACGGCGATGTGTGCTCCTTTCTTGAAGTAACTGTTGTCCATGCGATCAAGACAGTAGATGCGGCGTTCTATGGCCAGTTCACTCAGCGCAAACTGTGGGTTGGTCTGATTAGCTTGTCCATGGTGCTCGGGAAAACAGAGAGACAATACCTGGTTCAACTCTGGGAATCTTTTCTTCAGGCTCAGAATGACCACTCGGGTGGGAGTTTCCCCTACCGCGTCGCTGAAGCAGATGAATCGATCCATCTCCTCACTCCATTTGTCGGGAAGACCTGCACTCGAGGGCACACGACGAGGAGCCATGCCGTAATCGCGCGTGAAAGGGAATTCGCAAGCCCGATAGTCTCTGGTACCAGTTAGCTGTGGGCCTTGCAGCATCCTGGCACTGAACATGGTACTGCACGACACATGAGAATCACTCAAATGAGCCGAGGTGGGGTGGATTGATGAATGAAGAGGTCAACATTGTCAACATTATTCTCAGCATTGTGTCGAGTGGAGGTGCACGGCTCGCAATCAACAGAGCGAGCATCACTTACTCTTTGATTGGGACGCGTCTCTTCTTCTGTCTCAGGCTGCTGGGTGGTTGACCCATGCCGCCTGCGCTGTACTGCGAGAACATGGAGGTTGATGGGAGTATCAGGCTTTCATAACAGGTCCTCGGTAGTGCAGTCCGTTGTTCACCGATGCCAAACTCGAAACACGAAGAAACTCTCAAGGGACTGAAGACATTACGGATTCTTTACATGCGTCTGTCCAGACGATGGCATAATGTACAGCATGCTCACCTGCACCGCCTTCAAAGGATAGCCTTCGGGCGTTGAATCGTTGAATCATCCAACACTCGCTTTTTGCACCTACGCTTCCTGATGGATTCAATGAAGCCGCCCATGACTCAAAGAAATCTGGACAGGATACCTAGCCTTTCAGCCCGATCCTGCTCAGCAGACTGCCACCTGTGCTTGGAGCTTTCTTCTCCTCTCCAAACACCCCCAACAAGCTTTTCCAAACCTGGCCCGGTTCCTGGCTGGCATCTATCGGCTTCCATATGCCAGTCTTTTGATAATATGCTACCACTGGCGCGGTTTGCTCATGATAACCCCCCAGCCGCTTTTTCAAAGTTTCTGCATTGTCGTCGGATCGTTGGATCAAGGGTTCGCCGGTGACATCGTCCTTCATCGCCTCCTTTGGCGGGTTGAAGACCTTATGGTATGAGCGGCCAGAAGCAGGATGTATCAACCGACCCGTTATCCTTGAGACAAGCAGACCATCGTCGATCTGGAGCTCCACGGCATGTTGCAATTTTTGCTGCTTCGCTTGAAGCATATCATCCAGTCTCTCGGCTTGAGCGATTGTTCTTGGGAAGCCGTCGAGGATGAAGCTAGACCAGCCTTTAGTGGAAAATGATGAAAAGCCATGGATGTGCTGACCCTCGTTTACACTCCTTGTTGTTCTCAAGCTCGCCTTTGATCATGCCAATCATGATTTCGTCGCTGACCAAACCGCCCTGATCCATGATCTTCTTCGCTTCCCGGCCCAGAGCTGTCTTCTTGGCGACCTGTGAGCGTAGCATATCCCCTGTTGCCTGAAGCGTCGTGATCAGTATGATGCGGACAAAGGGATGGTGTCGAGGTCCATCTTACGAGATGACATGCGCAGTATTTCTCCTTGATCTTGGGTGCCTGAGTGCCCTTGCCTTGGGTCCGGGTCAGCGGAGGTCAGCAAACAGACGAGGGCATATTCTTCTTACCCGCGCCTGGCGGTCCCATTAAGATCATGCGAACTGATGGGCCATCAACCTTTGCCTGTTGTCCGGAACCGCCACCGGAGCCTTCGAGCTTGGCTTCAAGTTGTTGAACTCGAGACTCGAGCTTCTGAACCAGATCTCGCAGGTTGTCGACCGTCTCATCTTTGATTGGGGCCATTGGGAACGCTGGGAGAGGTGTGATGCCAGCCCAAGGCGAGTGGCAGACAAGGCTTGAGCGGATACTCGAGACAAATGAGCATATGTGTCTGTTGAAGGATAGTAGCAAGTGGAGAAGCGAAGCCGAAGGCCCGTTGGGAAGCTCCGCCGAAGAACTATGACGCCAAGCCCTTTAGCGCGCTTTGAACTCTCAGCCTCTCATCAACCAACCCGAACACTTGTGATCTCCCTACCACTTGACGCACGGCTTCGGCACATCTCCCTCTCTCCTTTGAACTAAAGATTCAAGCGACATAGTGCTTACACCTCCTCTCAGCGGACAACATTTGGCGCGTTTGTCGATCACTTTCTCCATCATATCCTCAACCCTGCCATGCCTGCTACCACTGCAGAGACCCTTTCTCTCGTCACACGAACAGTCTCGGTCGCACCGCTAGTCCTTCTCTCTGCTGCAGATCACTTTGGGCGGTCAGGAAAAGGTCTGAGAAAACGAGTGGTGGGTGTGTTACTGGGTCAAAATGACGGTCAGAACGTACGGGTCTCAAACAGCTTCGCCGGTCAGTTATACATGGGGTGGGACAGCTCAATAAATGCTTATCAAGTCATCAGTGCCCTTTGAAGAAGATGAGAAGGACCCGTCAGTATGGTTTCTGGATCACAACTACGTCGAATCGATGAACGATATGTTTAAGAAAGTGAATGCGCGAGAGAAGCTGATAGGATGGTATCATTCTGGGCCTAAGCTTCGCGCGTCGGATTTGGAGATCAACGAGCTCTTCAAACGCTACACTCCGAACCCCCTGCTGGTCATCATCGACGTGCAGCCCAAAGAAGTAGGCGTACCAACAGATGCTTACTTCGCCGTCGAAGAGATCAAAGATGTATGTATACACTCATCCGGGGTTTGGTGGTCTTCTCTGACCTGCGCAGGACGGTACGACCACCTCAAAGACGTTCGTTCATACGCCTTCCATCATCGAAGCCGAGGAGGCCGAGGAGATAGGTGTGGAACATCTACTCCGAGATATTCGTGACGTTGCTGTCGGGACACTGTCGACACGAATCACCTCGCAGCTTCAATCATTACAAGGCCTTCATCTCAGGTTACGAGACATTGGCCAGTACTTACAAAAGGTGCTGAACGGCGAGCTCCCAGTCAACCACGCGATCCTGGGGAATCTTCAGGATGTATTCAACCTTCTTCCAAACCTGTCCACACCAAGCAACACTCCTCAAACCAATGGGACCACGTCATCTACCGACAATACTGAATTGGCCCGGGCAATGAGCATCAAGACCAACGACCAGTTGATGGCAATATATTTGAGCAGTCTCATACGGGCCATAACAGCATTCCATGATCTGATTGAGAACAAGATACAGAACAGGCGGCAGCAGGAAGAAAAAGAGGGACAGAAAGAAGAAGGGAAGGAAGACAAGGATGGGAACAGAACCAACGGTGAGGTGAACGGTGAGGCGAAAGAGGGCAAAGAAAGTAAGGAGGGCAAGGAGACGGAAAAGCCCAAGGAAGATAAGGGCAAAAAGCCGGAAAGGAAGAGATAGCAGAGAGGAGAAGCCTTCAGTTTCCAAGCGCGACCTTCCGACCACCGCGATCTGCCAAATTTCGCCACAATTCGTGGGTCCGCAACCCAGTGATGTTCCCAAAAGGCATCCCCAAACTTCATAATACGGCTCCGTCTTATCCCATGCCGAGAGTTGTAAGTACTGGAATGTGCTGTCCACAGATTCTTTCCGAGTGCCGTCCCTCGACTGCTTCCACAGCGTCTCCAGTAGGTACAGGATGTCTGCCGACACCTAATACTGCATTATCCATCTTGCTCGTTGCTCCTTTCTTTCTCGAAACAATACATGGGGGCGATGTGCAGGACAATATGCGTATGTTTCAGAGGGTTACCTGGATGGGGTGACCCACATACCCGGTGTACGAGCACCCGCCACCATGTAAGTAAAGTATTGGCGGCGGAGTGATGTCCAAGGCTGCAAGGAACCCGTCCGTTTGCATGGACGACGGGTATTGCGGCTAGATGCCAGATGACGTTGATTGAGACGTCCCCACTTCCCCGCTGTGATGCCATTTTGAATGCGACGTGGATTGTCGTTGTCTGTGTTTCTGCGAGTTGGTTTTCACTTGAGTCACTCGAGTTTGAACTGTTGGACTACCTTACTTTCAATTGATTACACTGCGATTTCCTGGGGCTAAGAAAGACATGTCTTCCCCTTATACTGTCCGCTGGGGCATATTGGGTAAGGTCCATTGTACCAAGTCAGGATAGATCCTCAGCTAATGCATCCAATAGCCACTGGCATGATTGCTGATCGTGAGTTGTGCCTGCGTGCTTGTCGCCGTCAAAGTCAGAACGATAGCTTAACATAGTACAGTATTCGTCAAGGATTTGATCCTCGACCCCTCGACGCGCAATGTATCCGACGTCAAACACGAAGTCAAAGCAGTCGCATCCTCATCATCGGCAGATCGAGCCAAGAAGTTCCTCGAAGAATGCAAGGTTCCAAAAGGTGCCGGCGCCTACGGATCTTATGAAGAGCTTGTCAAAGACAAGAACGTAGATATCGTCTACGTTGCCACGCCCCATTCCCACCATTACCAGAACACGATGCTCTGTCTCGAAGCCGGCAAGCATGTCCTGTGCGAGAAGGCCTTTACCACCAACGCAGCCCAAGCGAAGAAGTTGATCGAGACGGCTAAAGCAAAGAACCTCTTCCTCATGGAAGCCGTCTGGACCCGCTTCTTCCCTCTCAGCATACAGATCCGCAAATTCATCGAAGATGGCAACCTCGGCGCCGTCCACCGCGTCATCGCCGACAACAGCTTCGGCGACAACGTCGAAGAGAAATACGGCACAACCCACCGAATGATAAACATGGATCTCGCCGGCGGCTGTCTCCTAGACCGTAAGAGACTCCCCACACCATCCATTCCTCGCTCAAACCCACTAACACCCCTAATAATATTAAGTCGGCATCTACTCCCTAACCTGGCTCTTCCAAACCCTCTACCACACCCTCCCCCCACCCGCCCGCAAACCCCCCAAAGTCCTCGCAGCAATAACACCCTACCACGCCACGGGCGCCGACGAAATGACCTCCATGATCCTCACCTTCCCCTCCGCCCCCGGCCCCGCCCCCGCCGGCTCACCCGACGGCAATTCCACGCACCCCGCGCACGGCATCGCACTCACAAACCTACGCGTCGCCTCCGACCCCGACGGCTTCAACACCTGCAAACCCGCCATCCGGATCCAAGGCACCAAAGGCGAAATCCAAGTCGATGGTCCGGCCTTCCGCCCGTGCGCATGGCGGTTCATAAAAGCCAAGGGGCAGGGGATGAAAGGCACTGGCGAACCGGAAGTGGAGGAGCATGAATGCCATATTCCGGGGCATGGGATGTTTTGGGAGGCGGATGAATGTGGGCGGTGTTTGAGGGATGGAAGGGTTGAGAGTGAAGGGATGGGGTGGGAGGAGAGTGTTGTGATTATGGAGGTTATGGATGAGGTTAGGAGGCAGGGGGGTGTGAGGTATCCGCATCGGATTGAGAGTTTGGAGTATCCTTTGGCGTTGTAGGGGGGTTGAAGGGGGGAAGGGGGTGTGTATGGAGGGGAGATGGCGTATGTGATTGCCTGCATCGGAAACCATGCTCCTTAATTTCGAGGGATGTAGAAATGTCTCTCCTTCTCTGGCTGTTGCATTTCAACCCCTTTTACTCTCACGTATCAACGTAACATCAACCCCTCGACGAAACACATTTCTTCGTTTGGTCGGTCTATCATAGGCTTCCAAGCTTGCGGTGACATTGGAACCTGCCAATACCATAAGGCCGTCGTTTGATCCCACTAGTTTCCAGAGAAAATGAGGGTCTACGGTATTCAAACACTACATCGAAACCCCACAAGAACACAAGGATCAATATCCATAATTCAGCTAACATCGTCGTGAGGGAGCCCCGTGTCCAAATCAGCGTCATGAAAGACATATAGAGTTATATCAAGACAAATATACCACCAAAAGACTTCAGTAGAATAATAACCCAGTCTATAAACCAAAAATACACTTGAAACACCATGGGTATCAATCTCTCTCCCTCCCTTTCCATATCCATATCCAAACAGATATCCCCCTTTAAAGAGATTCCCAACTTTCCCCCTGTTCATTTATATCGCTTCCTCTTTCCACCCCCTCCCCTTCCTTTCACCTACGTCCTCCACCCCCTAAATTCCCCTCCACGATCCTCCTCTGTTTCCCTAACCAACCGCTCGGGGTCTCGCTTTTGCGCTGGACCGTCATACCGGTGTATTGGTGCCGTGCGGCGAGGTTGTGGAAGGCGGAGGACATGAGCCGGAGCTCGCGTTTGAGGTTTGTGTTTTCGGTTTGGAGGGATTGGAGATCGGTGGCGGTGGGGGAGGGGGGCTGAGGTTGATGTTAGTGGGGACTTGGGGGTGGATGTTGTGTTTTGATGATGGGGGAAAGGTGGATTGGATCAAACAGAGGTAAGGGTGGTTGAGCAAAAAGCAGGGAAATATGAAGATGCGAAGCATAATTGAATATTCTTTGTATTAAATTTGGGAAGACTTAAAAAAATGGTGCGAAGATGACAGAAATTGAAGAAGGAATTACCTTGACTCCCTGCTGCTCCTGCTCCTCCGTCGCCCGTGCTGCTGCGCTACTCTCAGCACCTTTCAGACGTTCTTCGAGACTGACAATCGTAGACTTTTGCTGCTCGACGGTCTAATACGAATAAGACGTCAGCGTCAAATTCCTCGAAGAGCGTACATCATCGGACGGGATCTGCCTCCGCAACTACTTCGATCTTGTAAAAGGGGGTGATTTGCCTTTGATGATGGACGAAATGGTGGGCCGCTGATACGATGGCTTGGGATCCATGTCTGAAAGGACTTTACTGTGTTGATGTACCTTTTCAGCCTCGATCAATTGTTTCCGACCTTCCGCAACAACGCTCATGCACCATTCTTGATTTTCGACGTTATCATCGATGACTTTACGGCCAGCAATGACGTCCGCAATCAGGCCTTTCATCTCCGAAGTCAGTTTGGGGTGGTCTGGTAGTGGAGCATGTTGATCAATCGATTTCGAATCCAATTCTTTTTGTAAGCGCTGGACTTCGAGTCGGAGGTTCGTCAGCTCATGCGAGGTACTTGCTTCGATGCTAATCAAACTGTGAGCGGGCTGTGCGTTTCCATCAAGGGTGGGAATACCATACTCTGGTTTCAGTCCTGACTGCTCTGTAGATTCAGGAGAAGTAAGACTTGGTCGTCGAGTCTCATCATCCTGCTTTTGTCCACTCTTGGCTTCGTCAAGTCGTAGTTGCAACGAATCTATCGTCGAGGCTTGCTCTTGGACTGTATTCGTGAGATAGTTGAGCCGGGTCTCGTTGTTCGAGATGACTTCTTTCTCGCGGGCTTGCTTATTAGCGAGGTCAGAAAACTCGGCTTCCAGATCTGCATTATCTTGCGATCCAACGCTGGACACACTGCTAGACCTCACTCTCTGTTTAAGCTGAGCAATAGTAGCCTGATCTTGCTTGCGTTCTTTCCGGGCATGAGATAGATCTCTCCGGAGCGCCTCAATGTCGAGCTGTAATTGTGTCCGTATTCGAAAAGATTCGGCATTATCCTCTTCAATTCTCGGTACGAGCTTCTCGAACTCCTCGATTTGGGTCTGTAGCCCGGCGTTGTCAGCGCGGAGGTTCTCAAAATCGGCATCATCCTTCTGATAGGCCTCCAATCGGCTTCTTAAGTTGTCGTTCTCCTTTTTGCTTGCTTGGAGCTGCTGCTTCAATTTTTCCGCTGTATTGCCCTTCCTGGCATGACCGTCCCTCTCCTTCTTGACGAAATCAAGCTCGTCCTCAGCATCCCGAGCTTTCTTCGTCAACGAGTTCGTCGAAGCCTCAAGATTGGCAATCTTCTTCATAGCAGCTTCGAGCTTGCGGTCCTGTTTTGCCATCCTTTCCTCCTGGTCTGCAAAGTCAATCTCTTGCTGCTCGAGCCGCGATTTCAGCTCTTTAACGGAGCGGCTCTCAGTGCCATTGCGCGCAGACGAATTGATCCGCAACTGGTCCAGCGTCTCTGCCAAGTCTTGTTTCGCGATATCGTAGCTTTCCTGCAATCGGACGAGTCTTTCGTTCAAGTGCCTCAATTGGTTTTGGTATTCTTTCCGCTCTTGCAGCATATGTTCATTGTCGGCCAAGACTTCCCCGTAGCGCTCCTCCAATGCTAACTCATGGTCAGCCGCAAAGGACGCTGGGTCGACGCCAGCGACATGTTGCCGGCCGTCTGATTCTTCTGGATGTTCCCTATCCTCAATCAACTCTTTCAGCGATTGCTTAGAAGCATCCGTCAAGGAGGTCATCTTCAGAATATACTCTTGTTGTCTGGGCGAGGATATAGTAGCTTGTAGAACGAGCTGGAAGAGTTTGAGGAACTCGTGCACAGAAGCATCTTTTGCAATTGCCTGGAGACCGTCGCCTGCGTGAGGCGCGTACAGAGGTTGACCGCATTCTTCTTTTATATAGGACGCAAGGGTTTTGTGGAGGTGTCTGAGGTTCCCGTAGCGAGAGATCCATTTGGTAGAATTGCCTCGAGTTTCGGGCAAGCTGCTCGTGAAGTAGGTTGGATCTACGTCGCGTAGAATATCCCACAGGATGTAACCGTCGGCAAGCTCGCTCAAGGATTTGACATCCTCACTAAGGGTGAAGGTGTTGACCCATTCCAGCAATGCCGTCTGACGGTCCATGGCTATCAGGCGAGAAGTAAACTCGCATGCGCTATGCAGCTGTCAATTGCGGGAGGATGCATCGTGAAGAGGTAAGTATTGAACATGAGGCGGGCGAGGAGGCTTGTTTGTATTCGTGGCCGACGCGACTACAATGCGCATTGTCGTTCTTGGTCTGATGCCTTTGTTTGGCGCTTACTGGTTCTTGGTTTGAATTTCTCTTCAGCGACAAATTGACTTCGCCGCAGGCACACGTTTACCCACCCTTTCAACTTTGACTCAGAATGGACGAGACATAATTTCTATGCTAGGCTTAGTTTACGCGCTTTCATAACCAGCACCCAGGTTTCAATATCAGGGTGTAGTGTGCGGACAATTGCCATTTCCATCTGATAGACGTGAACGCTCATTTGGGTCTTCCAGCGCCTTCACCCTAACACCTCGTCTTGTCAATGACCCAGACCACCAACCTTGTCGCGACGACGCGCAAACTAACGCCATAGTCTCCCACGTTATAGGTCATCGTAAAAGATCAGCTCGGGCATGAGACATAGTCAGACATCACAACCGCAGAAGTCTTAACGCTCCAGGGGGGCCTGCTGCTGGATGGTGATGGTCTGGTCGTCCTCCACTACCGGCGTGTGCGATGACGAGAGAGCGTTGAGAGTGTCGACCACATCGGAGGAAACAGTGGCAGCGAAGCTCTTTATCAGGCTGTACTCCTCGGTGATTTTCCCGCCCTTATTGATGTGTCAGCAGGTATAGTTTCCAAAGCCTCAATATCACTCACGGTAGCTAGGATGGCTTTTTTGGCTTGATCAATTATTGAAGGCGGAGTATCGTTGGGGTAGGTAACCAGAACCTGGCGCTGGGCTGACGCAACAGAGACGAGTCCAAGAATGGAGAGGAATAGATTGCTGATCTTCATCGCGAAGTCGACTTCTCTAATCTCTTAATACCAGGGCAGTAGTACTTATACGGCGTGAGGTAGTAGGTAGAGTGAGTCTGAATATGTGGATGTCACAAAGGAGCGGACGGTTGTTTGTACTGAATATTCGAAAGAGGTGCGGCTGCCCAATGACGTACAAACGTACGGATGTGCTTGGCATGACTAGCCTTAAATGGCTGAAAGCGGCTTAGCACCTTGGCGCCTGAGTGACTTCCCTTCCGAGTTCCATTCAACAACGTCCAGCTCTCTTCATCCTTCCGAATCTGCTTCTTGTTCCTCTTCATCGTCGGTCTCTGCCTCGTCATCTACATCGTGTTGGGAGTTTTCATCAGCGCCTATGCATCAGCAACATAGCTGATCGACGTTTCTGTATTACAACCTTCCCCACTGTCGACAGAATCAAACACGGTCTCTATGGCACGAGTGGTTGGGTTGTGACACATCTGATATCGGCGAGGGGTGGAATAGACTGTCGTTTACCAGAAAGAAAGCAAGAGCCTGTTGAGACCATTCAGAGGGGGGACTGGTGCTTCACTCAGCTCATAGCTAGCAGCGACTTGAAGAACTGCAAATTCCTTTGCTATTGTCGTCTTGCAAGCATATCCTATTGACAATCCTCGCTGGCTGCGCCCGACAATATCGATCCTCTGCAGGCTCCCTTTCGGGCAGCAACGTCGTCTCCCTTGCACTTACTGCCTTTGCCCTTCTCTCTCTTTCCTCGTTTCTTCTCAAAGCCCAACGAAAATCCTCAGACTTCATCATGTCTGTCGCACATAACTCTGACCAGGTTGTGGAGGACTACAAGAGCTCCCTCTTGGATCTAACCCAGAACAACAAACATGAGATCAATCTTCTGACCGTCATTGCCAGCGAGTATATTGGGAAGGCCGTCGAATTATCAAGAGTTCTAGAGAGCCACATCCGCAACGTATGTCCTAACGCTTGCCAGCTGCGGACACTGCCTGCTTCTATATTTATGTCACATACTGATCGGTATATAGGTCCCTCCAGACCGAAAACTACCAGCTTTCTACGTCCTGGACTCAATTGCAAAGAATGTAGGTGGCGCTTACACTCGCTGCTTGGGCCAAAATCTATATCATACCTTCATGAACGCATATGCCTCCGTGCAAGCCCCGATTCGTAAGAAACTGGATGAGATGGTGAAGACTTGGAAAGAGCCTGTCCCTGGTTCGACGGATATGCGACCTGTCTTCCCTGTCGAAATAACCAGACCCATTGAAACAAATCTAATCAAATTCCGAACACTGGCTTTCCAAGCCGCACAACAACAGCAAAGGCAACAGGGCCCGCCGATGCCTCATATGATGAACCCACCATACCCGGCGCCAGCGTCTCAGCCGGAGTGGCGAAATACTGCAACACCACCTCAAAACAACGGGTACTACCCGCCCGCCAACATACAGGGCTATCCGCAGCCGAACGGTTTCCCTCAGGTTCGTAGGTTGGTGAATTGTCAGACTAATAGGCTGATATATCCAGCGATCACCGTATCCCAGCAATAACCAATTCCCACAATCCCAGCCAACACCTCCGAACTTCCAGCCGCCTTATCAAACGCCAACTCCCGTCACATATCCATATCAGCCTCCACCGATGCAGGACCTGAATGCTCTGCATCGGGACATAGAGAACCTTATATCTACGACGAAGCTTGAATTCGCCGCCAGACATTGGGATACCGGGCTGCAGACCAAATTGAAAGCACTACTCGACTTACAGTCAATCATGCAAAATCAACAGCTTCCGCCGAATCAAATACAAGCCATCAGGGATCAGGTTTCGCAGCTTGCGCAGACACAACCGCCTGCTACTCCAACCCCTGGTCAGCCGCCGAGTTCGATGCTACTACCAAACCCCGTTCCCACACCTACCGCTTCCGCATACCCTGCACCTCCTCCGTCGACAAGTCAGCCCCCAGCTGATATTCAACGTCTACTTGATTCAAATGCGTTGGCAGAAATACTTGCTTCCGCTGCAAGAGTCAAGCAGTCGACCCCTGTACAATCAGCCGCCCCAAGCATACCTCCACCTATGAATCCTCCAACGGTCACCTCGTTACCACCACCAGACCGCACTGCTACACCGTCGAGTAACACCACGTCACTTCTAGCAAACCTCAAAGCACTTGGCATGCTAATGCCTGACACATCAACGCCAAATGGAGCAATGCCGACCAATCAGCCTACTTCTCGTTTTCCTCTCCCACACCAGAATTACTCCAATTCACCATCTATGCATTCTTCTCATCCAGCAAGGCCTCCACTACAAGAGATCCGCAACGATGTGGAATTGAACAATGCCTCTCTCAAGATGTAAGTCTGGATACTCCCTTGGTGGGAAGCCGTCGTGCTAACCTTGTCGGTAGTCCTCGACCGGATCTTGTCAAAGCAAAATTGTTCACCGCTCGGCCAAATCAGTGTTCGACCTGTGCTCAGCGCTTTGAAGCTACAGAGGAAGGCAAGAAAAAGAAAGCCAGGCATTTAGATTGGCACTTCCGAACGAACCGAAGACTAGCAGAGTCAGCTGGGGCCCAGCATAACCGGGATTGGTATGTGGATGAGAGGGTAAGTTACGAGTCCTACTCCACCATGTGGATCTGTCACTGACACATCTGACTAGGAGTGGATCAAATCACGGGATAATCATGACGAGGACCCGGAGGCGGCAGATGGCGTAGGAAGCGCTCAAGCAAAGGCAGCAGCTGAGGCTGCGAAGAATGACCCCAAGAACAAATTTGTCATCGCCCCTGATGATGCAGCGCTGAGAAATGTCCCTTGTCCCATTTGCCACGAGAAGTTCGAACTATCGTGGGATGATGCAGCCCAGAACTTCGTATGGCGAGATGCAATCGATGTTGGCTCCAAAGTGTATTGGCATGCTTCCTGCCATGCTGAGGTTAAGAAAGATCGTGCGAATACACCTTTGCGTACAGCGACGCCGGATTCCGTATTGGGGAAGCGGAAAGCAGGGGTAAGCCGACCTTGATTCTTTGTAAAACGGGGATGGCAAGCTAACAAAAACATAGATGTCTGATCTGAACGTTGTACCAATGAAGGTCCCGAGAAGCCCGGCCTTGTCTTCCGCATCGATGGTTTCTGTTGCTGCTTCGACTGTGTGACCCATCCTCGTTCTAACCTTGCGGATACACCTTGTGATGATTCACCCATCCCTGCTACACCGTTGGCTTCTGGCTGGGTTTTTTCGACTAGTGTGGCACTTTTGGCGATCTTGCATTTGCATGCGTAGCGGCATACCGGGGATCAAGTCTCCCCTTTTTGAGGTTTTGAAAGCTTGATAGCATGCTATCTATGAACCAATATTGAATGCAGAAATAACCAAAATCTTCCAACTCTACTAAATCGAAAGACGATTACGTGATACTTGCCCATTCTTGATGACTGTCTTGTGAACAACCCAATATGATGCAGCATTCTGGAGTAGGGAGAATTCCACCGCCAAGACCTGCGTACCTCAGATCTTTAACCCTTCCCATGGTTCACCACCATAATGATCTTCTCCTAAACCCAACACCACATCCATACCCATTCCAAATCCGCCCCACAACCCTCGAAACTCCCCAACGTCAATCAATCAATCAATCAACCTAAAATGTCCACCCCATTCCCCCGCTACACCTACATCATCTCCAAGTACCCTTTCCCCCCTTCCCTCTCCTCCCGCTCCCCTTCCCCCTCCCCCTCCCTCATCAAACCCACACACTAACACTCCAAACAGACGTCTCGACCCCCTCTTCGCCCTCTTCATCGGCCTCTCAGCCGCCGGCCTCCGCATCCGTCGCGAGGAGAGAGAGAAAGGTGAGACTGGAGAGATGGGTGATATTGTAGGCAAGATGTGGAGGAGGGGCTGGGGGTGGGGGTGGGGGCAGGGGGAAGTTGCTTTGAAGGGGGTGGAGGAGAAGGGGGAATTTGCTTTGAAGGGCGTGGAGGAGAAGGGGGGGGATATTTGATAGGGGTTGGGTTTTTGTGGATCGAGGGAGTGGAGATATGGAGGGTGGTGAGGGTGGGGATAGAGAGGGGAGGGGGCGGGAATTTGATGGTTTTGGGGGAGGGTGATTCAGGAGCTAGCTCGTCGTCGACTGGGATGGTGAGGGGATGGAGTTTATGCTGCGGTGCGAAGGATGCGTGGTTGGTGGATAGAGCAGAGGAGCTCTACTCGGATTGGTAAGATATTCCGAGGACTTGTTGGGACTACGGTGCTACGAAACGGGAAGACCGCGTTACTATGAAACAGAAGGACTATGGGGGGACGAGAGTTTATGTGGTCATGAAGATTGGGAAGTCATATGGAGGACGAAGATCGTAGCGAGAGGCAGAGTCTAGGAGGAAGCAGTTGTTCTTGATCTAGGGATTTCGAATCTATCTAGACGGTCCAGGGCAGTAAAACAACCGTCGTGCAAGCATCAATCGCAATCTTGACTGTATTATGATGGAGCAACCGGCTTGAGGGGCAGACTAAGGTGTTCAGTTGCCTGCGCCTGGAGGTCTGCTGCGTTCCTGATTTGACATCCTGCATGCTTCGCATCCTTGCCCACACTCCAAAATCCCAAAGAAACATTTCCTCCAACGCCTGGAGCATCGTGCCGTCATTGCTTCTATCGATCTCGGTTGTGCCTAGGGTTCTCACTTGACGTTCTCTAGACCTCGATGCCAAAGGTGTTCTCGCCAGAGTATCTATAGCAATCGTCAGCTTTGTCTCTGCGATGCTGGTTTTCGCAAGATCGAGCGAGAGGATGACTCACGTGATGTATAAGAAACCATCCTCATCTTTGTGTTCCTCATAGATGGAGCTCATGAGCGCAGCGGTTGGTGGTAGCACCTCATCGACGAAGATGAAGATGGCTTTCTCGGGAGAAAGCTTGATGCGCTTGCGGATGACATAGACGAACTGGCCTACGGTGAGGTCGGCAGGCACCAGATACTTCTTCTTGTCGATGGTCGCAATATCTGACTTTTCTACCTTCTCGCAGATGACCTGATAGATGATACTCGTTAGTACTTCGAGGCCAGCGACCAGCTTGGATAAGATCTTAGAAGCTATGGAGGTGTACTCACCGGGATGCGGTCGGCATACTTCTGTCGGATTCGCTCAGCTTCAGCCTTGCGCTTCTCGAAGGGATGCTCGTCCTTGAATTTGGAACGCATGATGGATGTCGATATGAAGTTTGTAACTGGAGCTGTAAATTCTCTTCTTTGTGGTCGATGGAAGCTGCTTTGTAGGTTCTGTGGTTGAGGTTGATGGTTGGAGGAGAGAAGCAAGCTGGTGGTGGGGATCTGATTAGGCCGCAGTGGATGATGAGTCCAAGTGGCCCCGCGGTTGGTCCACGTTTAAATAGGTGATGGATTTGGCTTAGTGCGAAGCTTGGTAATGGTTGGCTGGCGACAGTACAACAGATGGTGAGCTGTAGCAGGTGAGTCGAAATGTCGAGATACCGAGTCAGCAGCTCAGAGTCATCATGTTGAAAGAGTATTGAAGTGCTTTCCTCAAAGGGTCATCATGCCTTTGTCGGCGTCTTCGACCATTGTCATCATGTGACAGGACTCTATGACTAAGCAATAGTCAGCCCTACGAGTAGTGGCCAAGAGATCTTCGACAGTCGCTTTCAATTTCATTGGAGCACTGACGACACCTTTAGAGATACAATGGAAATTGTGTTTCTTATGTCCTTCGTATCCCACATCTCAATGACCCGGAGTTGGTGAAACGGAAGGCTCTTTAAAAGCATGACAGCTACGAGTCCCTGCCTGCGAAGGGCACCGAAGGCCATATTCTTCACCTCATCTCCCAGGTACCCTCTACCATTGGTACAAGTTCGTTCCTATGCTGCAGCAAGACCGTCGACGCCGCCTAAGCCAAGACCGTATGAGCCCGAGAAGCCTTTGGTCTCAGCTCGACCAAAGACATCCCAAGATGCTACCCGTTTGGCGAATCTCCCAAAGAAAGAGGAGGCCAAACAGGGCGTTAGGGCACCCTACATTCGCTTAGCGGTCGGCGTCGTATTCATCGGTTCCATCGTCTACTCCATGGTAGCTCCTCTCGCGATCACCGCGCCTCCTTTCGGCTGACCTACGTCTATGCCAGTACACCTCTCCCCTCCAACTGACCGAAGCGCCCTCAATAGCCGATCGAGACAGCATCTCGAAGCGGGAATCTGGTATCACTGAGAAATCGCCAATGCGGCTGCGAATGGAAGCACTCATCAAGGAAAAGCAAAGCGAGATTGTTGCTGCTCTGCAGGAATTGGATCCGGCGAATAAGTTCAGGACCGACACGTGGTCGCGACCAGCAGGCGGTGGAGGCACATCATGTGTACAACAGGATGGCAATGTCTTCGAGAAGGCGGGCGTCAATACTTCGATTGTCTATGGTACTCTCCCGCGACCAGCAATCGAGAAGATGCGAGTAAACCACAAAGCCATCGACCCGGACGTCGACAGTCTCGAATTTTTTGCGGCTGGTCTGAGTTTAGTACTTCATCCGCAGAACCCCAACGCCCCTACCGTCCATCTCAACTACCGCTATTTCGAGACGATGGACAACGACGGCAAGTGCAACGCCTGGTGGTTCGGCGGCGGTACTGACCTCACTCCGACCTACCTCTATGATGAAGACGCTATCCATTTCCACAAGTCCATCAAAGATGCATGTGACAAGCATGACCGAGGTTACTACCCACGCTTCAAGCAATGGTGCGACAAATACTTCTATATTCCTCACCGGCAGGAGTCTCGCGGAATAGGAGGAATCTTTTTCGATGATCTTGACGGTCAAGAGAAGGACCAGGAACAGCTTTTCTCTTTTGTGAAAGACTGTTTGTCGTCATTTCTACCAGGTTATTTACCCATCGTTACCAGGAGAAAAGACATGCCCTTTGGCGAACGAGAGAAGCAATGGCAGCAACTGAGAAGGGGACGGTATGTCGAATTCAACCTTGTCAATGATCGTGGCACGAGCTTCGGATTGAATACGCCCAGTGCAAGGGTGGAGAGTATTTTGATGAGTTTACCGTTGACGGCGAGGTGGATGTACATGCACGAAGCGGAGAAAGGGAGTCGGGAGGAGAGAATATTAGGTGTGCTGAAGCAGCCTGTTGAATGGGTATAGAGTAAGAATTGGTGTCAGGATATCCATGTACTTCCCATTGCATGGCTGCGTGTTGTGTAACCGGTGAGGTTGTCTGTGCCGGTTGTACATTGCAGACTTTCATCCTAGAGTTCAGGGAGCATTTCAGGAAAAATGGATGGCACCGGCGAAGGATACAGATCAACTACTATCTGTAATAGAAAATGCCCAACCAGACAGAGGTACGTGTCGCGGCAATGTACCGCAAGATTTGAAGGGAAGGAGTGAACAAACATACATAATACTGTTGAGCTGAGTCCTAAACTGACCTGCTACCGTGGCCCAAGTGGCTGCTGCCTGGACTGAAACTCGGGGTGTCTCTACGGGGAATCCTTAGGGTGGATGACTTCTACCTTTCGTTTCAGTACTAGGCTATCTGATATCACGGGTTCGACTCCCGCTTAAACTTTTTTTCCTTTTTGGCTTTTTATCGCGCTAGCTCTTTCATATTGCACTTGCAGACGACTCGCATTCAGCGGACGCCGTCAACACTAATGCTCGTGCGGTATTAGTGTCCACAAAAACGAACCCTCTCCTTGTCCGAAGATGTTCGTCGCTGTCATGACTGTTCGATAGGGTGTCCATGTGGTTCTCTCACTTCGAAGCTGTCGCCTGTAACCCAAAAGCCAATCTCACAGATATCGGCTACGTCCCGAAGGAGTCAACTATTAAAACATTCAACACAATCGCAATCAACATTTCACCATCAAACACAGCTGTAGAACAAAAGAGAAAACAAAAAAAGATCCAGAATGGCAAAACTTCAGGACTTGCGTCAGACTCACTATTTGAAGGTTCTTCTGCCCTGAAGAAACCGTCACAATCCTCGTTTGGAGAAGGCGGTTTTGGTTGTCAGCGACGGTATTTGAACCGGTGGCCTTCAGCTTTGGTTTGCCTTTGCATTGGCTGCGACGTCTCCACGTGCATTTGACCGCGTACTTCGGGCACCAACTATTCAGACTACCTTGCTGGGATAGTCCTTGGAGATAAAATTTGATACATAACGTGAGTTTGGTGAAAGGTGTATGTATACCTCCGCGACTGCGAATAATGATGTCACGAACGGGAGACGGGATTTTGCTCTTTTGGGTATCTTGAGTTCTTTCTTCTGTTCCTCAGAATCCCACCGCGTTTTACATGGCGGTCAATAGCATTACTTCATCTCTTTCTAATCAAATGCTTTTCTCGTATCTTGCATATGTTTCTCTCTTTGTAACAGCATCCTCGTTTTACAGGGAGTTGAAAAGCGTCAACAGTACACGCGGAATTCAGACCGTCAACCAGAAATCACCTACCTTGGGACTTACGCAATTGACGATGGACTATACCGAGGATAGCATTATGCCTGATGTTCTCAATGACACAAACGACCCACCACCTTGGACAGTCGAAACGGCTCAGCATTTGACATCCTTTCTTTCTTGCATCTTTGGATCCCGTTGATAAAAGTTTCCTCCGACTATCATCACGTTACCGAGCGACGGTCTGCACACAGATTTGACGCCAATATCTTCGATTCCGACTGCTGGTATACCGTCTCAGATACTGCGCGAGCAGGATAGCTTAAAGTCATGGGCAGACGCCGTGGAATCTGCTTGGCGAACATATCAGCGCTCTACAGCGTCTGCACGCAAGCGTTTCAGCAGCGCATTCGATACTCGAGCCTATAAGTCGGGCAGTGAGTGGTTCGAGGATGACGAGGTAGAGATGCCAAAGGCTCAGCAAAGTTGTTCGAAGAAAGAATCTAAGGAAAGGGGGTAATCAGCATGTCGAAGCTGGGGATATGACTGTGGATTTCAACCTTGTGTAGGCACATATGGATTTGCTATTGTGGGTGAGCTCAAGAAGTTCCATCGAATAGAAAGGGGTTGTTGTTGTTGTTGTCGTCCGAACTTGATGCAGTCGAAATAAGCTTTGGGCTATCTTGGAGGCTTCTCGGTAGACCGAATTGGCAACGGCAGGCGTTTCGGCAATCGACTTCCATTATCAAGATTATGTCACACATGTGTGGCTTGCAGCAAGTTGGATCCCGGCAGATCCGATTCCTTGACACTTTCGACTTCCAATTCCATAAAATATATTCCGCTAGTCGCAATTGAAGACCAAACCGGTGTTCAATATGCCTCGAGTTTTCTTTGTTACCGGAACCAGCACAGGTTTCGGTCAATATTTAGTCCAAATTGTCATTGATGCTGGTGACATTGCTGTTGGTTTGTCTCCTAACGATACGCTCCCTGCCGGTGGTACCAATATTATTTGCTTCTTGACGCTTACAATATTTCAGCGACTGCGCGCAACCCATCCAAACTCTCCTTTCAGAACACAACCCCCAAGAATTATCTGGCCGTCAAACTCGACGTAACCTCAACTTCGGACATTGACAGCGCCTTTTCTGAGGCCCTGTCAAAATTCGGGAGGGTGGATGTCGTCATCAACAACGCTGGCTATGGGCTTTCCGGGCCTCTCGAGGAACTAGAGGACAAACACATCCGGACCCAGATGGAAGTCAACTTCTTCGGCCTCCTGAATGTGACCAAGAAAGCAATGGAAGTGATGAGGGAGCAGAAACCGAGTGGAGGGTTGATTCAGCAGGTGACTAGCATTGCAGGCCAACAAGGGTAAGTCATTCCCTCTTCATTATAACGAAACGCGCAAGATAATCCTGTACTGACTTTACATTCATCCAGTGTGCCGAACTTTAGCATTTACTGCGCGTCTAAGTGGGCTGTCGAAGGGCTCACCGAGTCCATCTCTCACGAGCTGAAGCCTGAGTGGAACATCAAAGTCCAATGCGTTGAGCCTGGAGGATTCCGGTAGATACTCCCCAATTACCCATTCCGTCGATTTTCTCAAACGCGCTGTTGACACGATCCAACTGCAGGACCGATTGGTCTGGGCGCTCCATGGTATTCCCCGAGAAGCGCCATCCAGCGTACGACCACCTAGACGCCAAGAAAAGGGCCGAAGGCCGACATATGACACAGGCTGGGGAACCCATTAAAGGTGCCAGAGCTATGTATGAGCTAGCCATAATGAAGGATCCGCCGCTGAGAGTCGTACTCGGATCGGATGCTTATAAAGTACGTCTACCGAGCAGTTGTAGTATCACTTTCGAACTTGGAATTCACGCTGACTCGATACAGGCCATAATGGGCAAGATCGACACATACTCAGAACACTTCAAGAAATACGAGAAGTTGTCGAACAGCACAGATGTCGATAAATGATGAGGCTACAGCATAGAAGTACGAAGAGGTAAGAGAACAACCACTGTATATACCGAATAGACGTTTCTCTTGCATTCCGGTTTCGCGCAGGCTAGCCGTGTTCTTGACGAGGCTACCGACATGACCCCTAGGGAGGTCCCGTGGCAAATTTTTCCCGTACTGCTGGTTGTGGGACCACTATCGTTTTATTGCTGAGCTGCTAATCATCCTTGGGTAGAAGATGGACTGCTGTCCTGGATTGACGGCGATCTTTAGTCCTGGCGCTAAGTGGCAAGTCGGCATACCGGAGTCAGAGGAGTAAGAGAACACACATTTCTACGTCGTGTGCAGAGTACAGGCGATGGCAGGAGATATGGACCATGGAAGCCTATGGACCCGCCAGGCGAGTGATCATAGGTAAGTGCATCACAGAGACTATTTAGAGAGCGACTGACGTTATCGGACCTCTGCATGGGAACCGTGTCAGGCTAGTGAACGGATGAAATCGGTTGCAACGAGGTATAAGAGGCAGCGCAACGCAACGATGTGGACCTCTTCTCCTTTCGCCACAGTGGATGCCACTCAAGCGAACCGAATTTTCCGAGACCATGATGTCTCATCAGTCACCCCCCACATTCAGAGCCACGATTTGCTGCTAAGAAAGTGAGATCCACGCCGCTAAGAGATGCAGTATCTACGGGTCCAGCTCCTATTCGCTGTTATCTCGCTCTGTACAGACGTTTCAGGAGACATGTTTGAGCGAACGCATAGGGAAGCGCGTCCGAGCTTTCAAGCGTCGTGTTGGCGACGTTACTTTTGCTTTTGACAGATGTCTCCAAACGGAACGATTTTCCACGCGACAGCTTGAAGCGGTTCGCCCGGTTGAATACCCACTCAGCCGTTGTATACGACCTATCGGATGCGAAAGGCTTGAGGAAGAAGGAGCGCATCAACCCCGGTACGCCTATCGCAAATCCACCGGAAGGCGCCATCCTGCCGACTGCAGTGGGTCTAGGCAAGGACAGGATCGACAGCTACACTGGCTGCGCGACATATTCCACCCACTGCACCTACACCATGAACTTGGTCCCGGCGGGCTGCATGAGTGGGAGCCAATCGAAAACAAGTGGTGACATTCCAGCATTTTTTAATCTTCAATTCTCTTTGCATATTCTGTTCCGAGTGTAATATACGTCATGTCTGCCATTGTATTTCATGATGCCCATGCCATAAATAGAAACTCCTGGGGGCCTGCGTATCCCCATGGAGCTTTCTGACCACTTCCACGATCCTTCCCAATAATGAAGACTTCACTTCACTCTCGTCTACTTTGCTTCATCTATTGTTGCACCATCCTCCTCACCTTCGGTAGTGCGTTGTCGTCAGATCTCTCGGCGGCAAACTCTTCCAAAACACCATCTTCCATGCTGGTTAGACCAAAGAGCGACCTACCAGATCACCTACTTCAAAGCCCTCAGAATACGAAAAGCACCCATTCGCTCCGCTCCTCCAGATGCTACCTACCAGCACCGACGGCAAAATATATATCACCTCAGGACGCCACCGTTGCCCTCGGCGAAGTAGCTCGCATGCGAGATTTCTTCGCCATGAGGACCTTCCACAAGAGCATGGCAATGGCGATTGAGGGCACCGCCGTAATCTTGTTAGTCAAAGTAGGCATCGAGGACGATCAGTTCACCATCTATGATATTGTAATGCAAGCACTCAATATCATCTATTATTGTATATTTCAGCAATGGCCGGAGCAGCGGCTTGGTGGAGATCTAGAGGTTGGGATGGGAGATAGATTTCGGGTGGTTGTACAGGGGAAGACTACTTGAACGGCTCGGCCAGTGTACTTCCAATCGTGCTTGTCGGAGAACGAAAAAATCATTTCGTCTCGTTCGTCGCCTACCCTTTTCCTCTGGAGGTCAGCAGCGGGCTCGGGAATACCCAATCAGAGACCTGGCCACGTCCATCTTCATAAGTACAAAGGAGGTCATTCAATGAGCTTACATGGGCAATTCTTTGGTTCAACTTTCTTCTCGCAAAGACTCTACCGGAAGACCTCGGCCAGATTTTTCGTCCTACAGCAGTAGGCCTGCCCGTCATCAGTGACTAGGCGCTTGCAAACCAGCGCGGGGCTCTTCTTTCCAAGCTCACCAATCGAAGATATCAAAGACCATACCAATGACGTCGAGTACAATGAGGGCCAAAAGTAACCCTTCGACAAAGGCAATCAGCCATTGTGTCTGTATTTCATGCAACACCCGAATTCTCCATTCGAAAGCTCCCTCTGTTCTCCCTAAGTCAACGAGTCCGGTGGCAATTGCATGAAACAGCAAAATATTTGCACCTTTATGCAGATAAGCCGACGACGGTCATGATATGCTTTGACTGGGAAGCAACTCATGACGAGACGTTCATCAAGCGAAGATACTGCGTCAAATCATATATACTCGGGAAAGTTGTCTCTGTCCTCTTCTGCCTATTTCTTTTTTCTTTCTGCTTTTTCTGGTCATGATCAGCAGCATTGGCCCAAGATCACTACATGAACTCTCTCTCTCCTTGCGAGCCATCTCCATAGAACGTACAGGCATGTTATATAATCACCATCTCACAACGATAAGTCGCATTTTAGAACTCTTTATATTTCTTCAACAATGTCATAATTATTCATATATTGTTGACTGATCTACTAGGAATCCACAATCCATCGACACCACTCGCACACATCTAAGCTTCCAAAGAACCGTACGACTTACGCAGTCCTGTCTGATAGATAGCTCACAAAACCTCTTCTCAAAGTCGTCATCAAGCGCTACCCCCTATCCCTTTATCACAAACGACACTCTTTTCAAAGCCACCTGCATCGAACTCGAACAGAAAAACACTCAACGAAGCCCTTCCTTTTCTTCGCTCTCGGCATTTCATTCGTGATACGACCGACTGAGAGAGGGAAGATGATGTGGTAGGTAAGTAGTCGTCGCCAATTGACAAGGGAGCTAGCTCAATGAACTGGGCTAGACATCTTTGATCTATAGCTATGCCGTTTAGATATACACATAATACCACCTACCACCTACCACCCACCGCATCATCACCATCTCCATACCCCCTCTCCCTTCCTTCCATACCACGATAGCATCCCAACTCGCCCAAACCCTCATCAAATTAACCTCGCTGCTCCGCTACGCTACTTGCACGAGCCGCTCATCGTCCTTTTTTCCCTATCATTCAAAGAGTAGATAAAAGATAGGAAATAATATAATCGAGAAAAACATATCTCTAAGAAAAGGGCTACGTGACTTATACTTGATATCCGCAGAGTAGGTTTGGTTGGAGTATAATGGCTGTTTTTGGAGTTTGATGTTTTGCAACACTGAGGGGTGGTGGATTGGAGTCGTGTGTGATAGGGTTTGGTTCGTTGATGTGGGAGGGAGGTCGGTGAGAGCGAGTATTGATATACCTTGGTCTTCCATGAGGCTTCGTATTGAAAAGCTTGTTGTGTGTGACCGGTTGTGGTTTTGCTGGATCGTGGTGGAGGCGTAGGGGCGGGATAGCCAATTTATTAGACACTGTACAACATAGGGAAAGGGCAAGGGAAGGATTGTTGGTATAGAGTTTCGAGCAAGACGTAGGATAGAAAAGGCAATATTTAGCATTATCTTTAACATTATTACCGCACATGTACAACCATCATCCACTCTATACCCCCGTCATCGCACATAATCATACAACCCACGCCCTTTTTCCCCTAACCCCTTTTTCAACTCACCCACCACCACCACCACCACCACAAATCCTCCCCCTCCACCTCTCAACCTTAAACATCTCAACACTCTCCCTCGCGCTCGGCCTTCCTTTATCCACTTCCGCCCCCGCCTCCAACAGCATCTCCACAATCATATCCGCTCCACTCGTCCTTTCGCCCTCTCCTTCTCCATTTCCATCCTGCCCACTAACACGCGGTACACCACCAGCGGCTTTGAATACGGCGCCCGCAAGCGGTGATTGGCCTCTGTCGTTTAGGGCATTGGGATCTGCGTTTTGGGAGAGCAGGTAGCGGACGAGGGTGGGATGGGTGTGGTATGATGCTAGCATCAACTGGGTGTTGCTTAGTTGGGTGGTTTGAATTTTGTGGTTTGGGTGGGTGGTGGAAGTTGGCATTAGGGTGTTTGTTGTTGAATTGTGCAATGGATTGGGGGAAGGAAAGAATATTAGGGAGGGAGAAGGGATAAGAAAGTCGTAGGGTAAAGGAGGGGTGGAAGAAAGGGGATGCATTGAGTAGGGATTGAGCGAATGAATGACGTACCAAAGTATCGCCTTTATCGTTCGTCAGATTTACAGGCAGGCCGGCGGGAATTGCTTGTTGGAAGATTGGGAGGTCACCGGTGCGGGCGGAGTTGAAGAGTCGAGTTGCGAGATCAATGGCTTCGGGGGGAAGGGTAGGTTTGGATTCCGTGGAGGTGGAAGATGGAGTGGGGGCTGTTGATTCTGAGGGTTGCGACGTGCGGGCTTCCGCTGAAGGTTCCATGCGGAGTGGCATTGCTGTGAATGAATGTGTGAGTTGAGGGACTAATATGGGGCGAAGGAATGATTGATGTGTGATGGAGAGGCGAAACAAAGATCGATAGACCGGAATGACGTAAGTTTACCGCGGTGGCGGAAGTACCGGCGGAGCGGAGCGGAGAAAGTCTTGGCAGCTGTTGGCGTTTGTCTTGTTTCATCCATTCAGAGTTCTTATTATCATATTTGAGATATCATCGATAAGTCGATAACGTGCCGCTTCCATTGTACATACCCAAGCAAGAATCAAGCGCCATGCAATGCTCGCTCATATGTCGTGACATACCCCTTTTTATGCATGAACATCCTGGTCATTGCAACTCTTCAAGCCGGGAATTCGTCCTCCAGCTTCAATCTTGCCATCACATTCATACTCAGCAGCTCTTGAATCAGGAGCTTCGCCGCATACGGGATCGTCATTTTCGTCATTCCTTCCGTCTTTTTGCACGTTTGGCAGTACCCCTGATACCCCATCAACCCACACGTTTCACAAATGTCCACCTGATGTGCATCACTCGATAACATCAATCGTTCCAACAGCAATTGAGAGGCCCCATAAGCAATGAGACAATCCCGTTCCATCTCTCCAAGACGGAGCCCACCATCTCTGGATCGCCCTTCGGTAGGTTGCCGCGTCAGGGTTGCTCTCGGTCCTCGGGCACGAGAATGCATCTTGTCTTGCACCATGTGCTTCAATTTCTGGTAGTAGATGGGGCCAAAGAAAATATATGCCGGGAGGCTCTCCCCTGTGATCCCACTCGTCATAAAGTCTTTGCCTGAATAGCTGAATCCATTCTTGATCAGGATATCCCCCATATCTTCAACTTTGCTGCCACCAAAGGCCGTTCCATATTGGAATTCACCTGCGAGTACACCAGCTTTGCCGGCCACTAGTTCTAACATTTTGCCGACTGTCATTCGAGAAGGGAAACCGTGCGGGTTCATGATAATGTCTGGTACAATCCCTTCATCATTGAAAGGCATGTCCACTTGCTCCGCTACGATGCCGACCACGCCTTTCTGACCGTGACGGGAAGAAAATTTATCACCAACCTCTGGTCTTCGAGTCTGCCGTGTTTGCATCTTGATGACTCTACTGTCGGCTTCATTGACTGTGATCATCAACTTATCGACGTAACTGGGATCCTCAAGTCGGTAGGTCATCGGTGTATCTCGATACTCACCACTCCCGTAATCCGAGCCAATGGCGGTAGACGACGCGTTGAGAGGAACCTGCTTCATGATGTAGACTTCATTGCTACTGATCTTTTCACCCACCATCGCCAGACCGTGTTCGTCGAGAAGGGCGTGTTTGCGGATTGGAGCGTCGTTCTCTTCTATGCGGTCACCGACACGATCTTCCATCCCGTTCGGATACTTTCGTAACGTCGTAGCCCATTTGCGGAACACTTGACATCTGCCAAAGCCTCGATCCACGGACCCTTTGTTCAGTACCAACGCGTCTTCTATGTCGTATCCGGAGTAGCTCATGACAGCGACAATGGCATTTTGACCAGCCGGAAGCTTGTCATACTTTACCAGCTCGATAGCTCTGGTTTTCACCATTGGCTTTTGTGGGTAGACCAGCGTGTACATGATGCTGTCAATCCGGAGAAACTGATTATTAGCAACAGCACCCATTGCTTGTTTACCCATGGCGCATTGATAGGTATTTCGAGGAGATTGATTGTGATGAGGGTATGGGATGAGACCCGCGACTGCACCAAGGATGGTGAAGGGTTCGATCTCGAGATGTGTCGTAGCAGCATTGATATCGCTCTCGTACATGGCGATGTTGGAGTCATTCTCCTCGTTAACATCAAGGTATTCTACCATCCCTCTTGAAAGGAGTCCATCAAAGTCAATAGTACCAGCACGTAACGACTTGAGGGCGGTCTTGGTCACTCGAGATTTGCCCTTTTCGACTACAATCAATGGCCGACATATCCGACCTTCATCACAAGCAATGGAAACCGCATGGTAATGATGATTGATGAAGATGCTATTGAATTCAGAGATCCTCCCTTGCCGTCGAAGCTTCCGGAAGTTGTTCAGGAATCTTTTAGGGTGACGTGTGAGTGCGATTGGTGTACCGTTGACGAATACCAAGTAGGCTCCTCTAATGTATAGATCTTTGCCATTCGCAGCGCTGATATCCTGGGCTCCGAGGGCAGCCACAAGTCTTCGAATAGGAATCGGATCGTCGTCGACCGTGATATGTGTCATCAGCGCCAAGTTCTTGACCAACCCACAAGCTTCTCCTTCGGGTGTATCAGAAGGACATAGCATGCCAAATTGCGAAGGCTGTAGAGCGCGAGGACCGCTGACTTTTCGAGTTTTCTCGAATTGACTTGTAATTCTTGTCATCATACCCAAAGCACTGATGTAACTGAGGCGACTCAGTACATGTGTCACACCAGCTCGTTTCATACGGAAACGCTTCAAATCCCAATTGCCTGTGGAAAGGGCACGGCTCATGCCTGAACTTATGTGGTTTGTATGAGACTGGATACAAGTTAGGGCGTCAAATTCTTCCGATCCCCGTTTCAAGACTTTGTCGATCGTCATCTTGATGTCGTGACAGAACTTCTTAAACAAATCCTCGAACAGCAAGGACAGCAGCTGACCAGCGAGTTCGAGTCTCTTATTCCCTACATAATCCCGATTGTCAATTAATCTTGGGTCATGACGTGCCATCAATACACGTTTGACCATGAAAGCCAGGTAGAGCGCCTTTGCACGAAAGTTGAGTCCTTGCACAGGGACATGGACCAGAATGACGGAAGCCAGAGCCTCCAGGGCCTCCTGCGGTTGCATTCTTCTTTGACCGTACCTGTTGATGATCTTGATACGATAGCCAATATAATCCAGGGCATCGACCTGTGAAAAGATTCCGAGCTTAGCGCACTCCTCGAAGTTGGGGGTAAAGATATCTTGGTAGACTTGATCTTCGCCAGCGCAGAGTTTAATCACCTCCGCATCGGCATGGATCCCAAGCGCTTTGAAAACCACGCAGATTGGGATCTCTTCGTTGAGTACATTGTGCTTCAGGTAGATTCGGTCATTCTTCAAGATGACATAACTTTTGGATTTTCGTTCATGGGTGAAGCTACGATGGTTAGCGTGAGCGACGCAAAGTCTGTCGTCGACAATCGTACCTCGTCACTGACGCCTGCACGACGTTGTTTTTCTCCACCTCGACGATGACACGATTCTTGCTCATCTGCTCCTGTACCAAGATGACCTTCTCCGTGCCGTTGACGATGAAGTAGCCTCCAGGGTCCAGGGGACATTCATGAAGAGCAGCCATGTCCATCTCCGACTTGCCATTAAGGACACAATTCGAGCTTCGCAGCATCATGGGCATGCGTCCAATGAGCACTTTCTTCCGGCGGACTTCACGGTTCGCTCGCCAGTAAGCAATGTCAACCAAAATGGGGGCAGCATAAGTGGAATCCCGCAAACGACACTCATTCGGCGTGACGGTAGATGTCCAATCATAGCGAGAGAAATCGGTAATATTCTCATCCAGACGAGTGGGCTTTCCCACGCAGATGTCGGTGAAATGCAGGTAGAAATTGGGGCGGACATCGCTCAGGATGGTCCTATTCGTTTTGACAATCTGCTTCAGCTCGACTTCGAGTAGATAGTTGAAAGAATCGATATGCTGCTTGACGAGACCTTTGACCTTGAGGAAAGCGGGCAGAAGATTCCACTTGTCTCTTTCCGTGTCGATAGCGTCTGTCATGGATTTGCCTTGGTAGAAGGGCTCCAGGAGGGAGTCGAAACCATCGTTGCGGGCAGGCTGAGCGGTAGCTGGGTGTGAGTCTCTCCTCCGACGTCTGCTCCGAACTCCCGAGTCTTTGTCTTTGGGGATGGCATCGGCGGGGTTTCGTTTTCCCTTTGGCTTAGGTGCTTTGGCTGGCTCATCCTCTTTGCTGTGGTCGGGGTGCGATTGGGGTGCTGCCTCTGCCGGGTTTTGGGGTCTTGATCGTGTGGCTGGCGACACCATATTGATTCAGTCTCGAACGCATAAGTACAGCAGAAGTAATGGATGGGAACGTTGTGAAGCTTTCTTGCAAACCGATCTATCTAACAGCCTTCGTCTTCCATTATCGAGTTGAGTGTATGTCACAGACCTCTCCAATTTCGGTGGCCTTTTTCGGAATGGGATAAGATCCAAAGTTATGATGCGATAAGGTACGCTGATTTTGATTGGCGGAGAGACAATCTTGGATTTATGATTATTGATGAGTCACTAGTACTGCCTGTGGGTAATTTTGCGTGCTTCGGTAGCATCCGCAGGCCTAGACTCGAAGCGTCTTAGCGAAATCCCTCACCGCCAGATTCGAGATGAAAAGTCTATAAATGGTGTGGGGTTGCCTCCCTCCCTTTCGATTGAACAAATCCCTACAACAGATCGTCCAAGGACTTGCCCAGACAAGAAAAGCCCCGGATGATCCTGCATATTGATGGGACGGCTCCTCCTTCCCGCCAGTGCATTATTGAAGAACAGAGTGGACACTGCACAGCGGTAGAGTAGGTTCACGTCGGAGATATTCGACTCGACAAGAACCAAAAAGTATTTTAAATCCCCCGCGACTCGTGTCACCCCATCTCCTGGTCGAGGGCTCCACCGCACGGTAATAGTGTCGTATACACCCAATTCGAATAATAATAGGTCTGTCCGCTTACAAATCCACCATCGTGGAGGCGTTGTAGGAATTCATGCATGCACCTACCTGGCCATAGTAATGATAGTCTATCTCAACTGTTGCATATGTCCGTGTTGCCCCCGGAGACATATGTTTGGAACATGTGAAAGCGTGAGGACACTTTGGTTGCCCCCCTTTTATGATCGTCGCTGTCGAACGTTGAACCAATGCACCAGCTCTGCATGATTGACGCAGGTCTTCCTCGCCCCGTCCAAGGAGGCCGCCCATCGATGCAAACACACCAATCCCCTCGTTCAACTCGATCAAGGTTGGCAGGATCAATCAGGCTTGTGGTTAGCAGGGAACCTCGATTAAAAGCCTAGAAAGGATCCCACCTGCCGCTAGCGGGGCCGTCTCAGAACCTAACCCCCAAATTCTCGACCCCTCGACTTCCATTCATACTTCACCCAACATCCCTCTCGGGCCCATTGTGTTTTTCTCCTTCGCTCCACGCGCCTCCGTTGTTTTTGTACTGGCAACTGCTCTGTAATTGTACGATGGTTAGACCTGATTGATCCTTTCTCCCGTCTCCTCGACAGCCATTCAACCACGAGAATCAATACTGTTGGCGCTTCGCAGGTCGAGCCCCATGTACAATACCCATATATTGTCAACCAAGTGCTCTTCTATTGTCCGGCAATCACGAGTATCCACGATCACCACCATCATCCGCCCGCATCTTATTCACTGTGAGCGACCCGCCTACTATTCACTGCGTCTGCCTTGCCGCTCGATTCACAATCATATAAAGTCGACTTCCGACCTCACTTCTACCACTCCTTCCTCCCACATCAACCTCAGCATCTTGCATTGCTTTTCGCCCGAGCTCATCTTCATTCAGCATTCTTTGCCATCATCCATACTTACTATGAGTTAGACCATCATGGCATACAATAATGCCTTAACGACCCGCCTCGACGAACTCCGATCACGCAACGCCCCCATCACTACTACAACCACCAGCGAAAGCTCAAGTGGCTACACCACACCTGCCAGATACAGTGGCAGCTTCATGACCAGCCATTCCCAGTCCATCAACGACGCCCGAGCGAGCCTCCAGCGCCGGTTCACCACCGATATGAGCAAGGTGCCCAATCTCACTCCCATCGGCCAACAGCCGGCTCAGGCTCCAGAGCCGGTCGAGCTGCCCAACACGGTGAGTACTGTGCGCGTGGAATGCCGCTATTGAAGGTGGAAGCGCTCGCCGATATCGGACTCGGCTCCGTCTTTCATTCTTCCTTCACCTGCCTTGATCTCGAGTGAATGAGCTGACGATTCTATTCATGCACAGACCCTTCATAAGGTTCAACTCGTAAGTCAACTACTCTAAAACCCCATCCACTTCCATCATCCTTCTTCCTTCCAAGCTATGCTAACTCATCTTTCCTCTGTAGCTCGAAAAGAAACGAATGGAGCTGGAGATGCTGCAGGAGCAGCGTAAGATCTTCAATAAAGAGATGGAGCGTTTGAGCATGCAGACCGCCCGTGAAAAGCAAGAGTTGGACCAGATGACCCAAGACCTCCAGCGTGTCAATATGGCACCAGGCCATCAGAGCGAGCCTACCACTCCTCCCGAGTATCGTGACCAGTTCTCATCCGTCTTCTCACGCAACAATCGTTATTCCATGTCAAGTATTGCTTCACCTCCCGGCTTGAACAACCGTAGCAGCCGTTCAGGCTCTCAGCTCACTTCTCCACCCTCCGAGATCGCTCAAACCTTGCACAATCACATCAATTCGGACACCCTTCCGTCCAAGTCGGTGCCTGGCTCTCGCCGCGGTTCCAACGATCGTGTCTCGACCTACCTTCCCGACTCAGGCGCTGTTGGTCAACGTGGAATCACTTCGTAAGTTTACTTGTCTGTCTATGTCGGACGATGATCTGCAATTTGTTGAATTGTTCGGTGCTGACATTTTCAGTAGATCCAATCGCTACTCCATGCCTGTGACTGGTTCCAAGAATCGCATCTACGGCAATTACGGGGACTACGCAGCTGCCATGGGTATTGGTCAGATCAATACCACCGGCTTCCTCTTCGGTGATGAGGACGAGGCGGCCAAGAAAGACACGGCTACATCTCCCGATGTCAAGAACTACCTGCAGATGAACGCGACCGATGACAAGTTCCCCATTCTGGTTCGTCGCGAGGACTATCCCGGCTTGGTAAGTGAGGTGGTACTTTCGGGTCTGACATAATTACTAATCATCTTTCTGCAGCTTTCCGCATCATCTGCTGCATTGGACCTAGCTCTTTCCCAGTCGCCAGGGCCGGAGGCACAGGTCAATGGTTGGACGCCGTTTGGCCGCCATTCTTCTCAGTCCAGTGTTTCTCAGAATGGCGCGAAGCCACAGAGCAATGGGCAGCCAGCGGCTGTAGGTTCCAACATGAGCTCGCAGCAATCTCCAGAAGCAATCGGCAGCACTCGCCATCTGAACCGACATTCAATGGAAGCTAGCCTGGCCTCCTACCCTCAGCCCGGTCTTCCTGGTCAGCAGGATTCTGCATCGTCGAGACCTACCTTGGCCAATGCTTCATTGTCCTATTCCACCAATGATATTCCCACCATGAAGAGCATTAATGCAGTAGGAACGACGACTCCTTCCAAGACTCACGCTCAGCAGCACTTCCGTAATCATAATGCCAGTCTCGGTCGCATTCCCCCTGGAGCACTGAGCAATCGTCATAGCCGTGAATTGTCTGGAGGAGAGACTCAACGTGAAGAGCAGACCAATGGCTATGGCCAGCTTGCGTCCCCCCTGCAGGCTAGTGCGCCTCCGTTCTCCGCTGGCTCGATGACTGCGACCTCGCCCACGGACTCGGTTTCCAGCCCAGTCACGCAGATGAATAACATCCCCCAGTATGCTGCGCCGGCCTTCTACGGGGGCTATGGCATGCAACTAATGAACATGGGAATGACGCCGGTGCAGATGGCAAGCCCCATGGCCTTCAATAACCAGATCCAACCTTATCCATCGCAGAACAGTTTCACTCCATATCAGACCTACGGCCAACCCGCTGCCCGTTTCCAAGACAGCCAGGCTCGCGTGATCCAACAACGACGGATGCAGCACGGCGAAGAGACTGCACGCTTCAACAATGTCAAGCTCGAGCATCTGCAAGGAGAAATCTACAGCCTGTGCAAGGATCAGCATGGGTGCCGGTACCTCCAGAAGAAACTTGAGGAACACAACCCCGAGCATCTTCACATGATCTTCTTGGAGACCAACCAGCATGTCGTCGAACTCATGACGGATCCCTTCGGGAACTACCTTTGTCAGAAGTTGCTTGAATTCTCCAATGACGAGCAGCGTACTGTGCTCATCACCAATGCAGCTCCCCAGATGGTCAAGATTGCTCTGAATCAGCATGGTACCCGCGCTCTGCAGAAGATGATTGAGTTCATCTCGACGCATGAGCAGATCCAGACCATCATAGGAGCACTGCAAGATAGAGTTGTAGAATTGATCCAGGACCTCAATGGCAACCATGTAATCCAAAAATGTCTCAATCGTCTATCTGCCGAGGATGCGCAATTCATCTTCGACGCTGTAGGACACAATTGTGTTGTCGTCGGAACTCATCGTCATGGATGTTGTGTACTACAACGATGTATCGACCACGCCTCTGGTCATCAAAAAGCTCAGCTCATCGCCCAAATCACCGCGAACGCATTCTCACTTGTACAAGATCCGTTCGGTAACTACGTGCTTCAATACATTGTCGATCTCCAGGAGGTGGCATTTACCAATCCTCTGTGTTACAGCTTCCAAGGTCATATTCCACTACTATCGAAGCAAAAATTCAGCTCCAACGTTATCGAGAAGTGTCTGCGTGGAGCGGAACCGCTTGTTGCTCGCATGATGATCGAAGAGATGTTGAACTCCAATGAGCTTGAGAAAATGCTTCGCGACTCTTTTGCGAACTACGTTGTGCAAACTGCGCTCGACTACGCTGACCCAGAGACTAAGTCTCTGTTGGTGGAGGCGATCCGTCCGATCCTTCCTTCAATTCGTCAGACCCCCTACGGACGTCGCATTTCGAGCAAGATCATGGGCGGCGAGGTGCATGGTCGTCTAAGTGGAGGTGGTACGCCCAATGAATCATCTGCACCCGGTCAAATCCCCATCAATCGTCAGATTACCAATGGTCCGGCGATCGCTCCGTATGCCGTGCAACAAATCAATGGCTACGGGACGCATAGTGGTTTCTCCACTCCTACCCAAGCTAATTTTTCCGCCTCTGGTAACCCACCTCGTGGGCATCAGTACGGTGCTTCGAACGGAAGCTCCCAGGCTCACTCTCAGACCTTGAGTAATGGTTCGGCGCATTCTCAATTCAGCTCCAACACAAGCATGAATTCTATGTACCAGCCAACGCCAACCTACATGCGTCCCCCTCAGGTCAACGGATTCAACTGGATCTAGGAGGCCAGCTTGGGTGCTGCTGCAAAGGACACGAGAAATTATCTATTCGAACACATGGCCACATCACGAACATGCATTCTGCACCATACATTTGGATGTTACATCATCTATCAAGCCCACGACTTCACATGACAGATATCTTGGATCTTTCATGGCGGAAACGACATCATGACCACTCTGCATTTGATCTGCTCATTTGCTCCGATTCGCTCCGGCTCGATCAGTTTGGCAAGAGGAAACATCCGGCGGGACATTTAGACTTCTTGCATAGGCGTCGACTCCAGCATACGTGTTTCCTTTGTTTGTACAGCAGCATCACTCACGGCCTCAACCCCAGCATATTTCCATTCTGTTATGTCCGCTTGCACGGTTGCTACGACGAGCTATGAATTTCAGATGTGCACGGCTTGAATGGCTATGCTATCACCCATATTTCGCTCCCCTTGCTCGGAACCAGTGGCGGCTTATTTCGGTACGGCACACAGCATGATCGAGGTCTTCATGGATCGATTCATGTTCTCTTCCTCTGTTCTAGGCGATCCCCCACAACATTTGCACCGGCATCCTTCCAACCAAACCTTTGATACTTTTAACGGCCTATTCTAACGACTTTGCACAACGGATCGAAACACAATTAAACTTTGGCGGCTAGGAATTCATCCATGTTTTTCTAAACCCTGCTGAGCGAGGAGCATATGGATGTCCCCCTTTATGGCGGCTCTTGAATTTGGAATGCAAAAGCATGCATACGATGACGACGATGATGATGGATCGATGGATTGGTAGCTAGTCTTTAGATTAGGTGGAATGATGATGATGATGCTACCATTGCTGCGCTTTGGACTTGTGAGAGAGTCGCTGTGATTGATTGAGAGCAGATTGATGGTGAAAGCTGCGTCCAAAACAATGCAATCCAGCATCCGAAAAGGGCGATGGCAATACACATGTTCCTTTCATGTGCTCGTTCGATAGAAATCTCCAAATTAAGTATGGATTCGTTTGGCATGATGCTTAATATTATTGATATCTCGATCTAGCGAATTTACCAAGTTAGATTAAGGGGTAGGTACTGTATATACTCTTGTCTATATACTCCCAGACATTCAAAACTCTTTCCCGGCCCGTGAAAATCAATATCGCCTTAAATTAATGGCACAAGCATATACCAATAGATTTAGGGGTAAGGTGTCTTCTAACTATGCAATCTGCACTTCACTAATTGCGCTCAATTGAAGATTTCCCTCCCCTATTATCATCCTACGAACGTGGTCGGAGAAACTGGAGGAAGGAGAGAGAGACTATTGAAAAAGTATTTAATACAAAATACGAAAGGGAACTTTTGACTGATTGGTTGGTTGATTACTTTGGTCCAGGAAGAACGTAAGCAGGCAGCATATAATGAAGTAGGTGATTAGGGATAATTTATTTTGGAGGATGTTACTATGAGACGACTGCTGATGAACTGATAACTATGAATGGCCATGGCTATCTTCCCTTGTTCCTTTCGCGCCATCAACAGTCTTGGAGATGGAAATTCCTATGATTCTTCCAACTCCGGAATTGTGGTATCATCATCTATGGTGTACAGTACAACAATCTCAGTTCTCTCAACCCATTAGGTAGATGAAGACTGGCATCTTTTTCGACCTTCCCCACTTTTTTCACTCCCACCATCACCCCAGAGTATCACTGTGCTTTTGCTTTCCCTCCCCCCATCATTCTTCAAAATCTCAAAAAGCAGCTCCCACACCTCCTCCCCCCTCCCCCGTCAACTGCTCCAACCCCCGTTCAGCAAGCTCACTCCTCAAACCATCCCTCTTAACTTCCGCTTCCCCCCTCTCCCACTCCCTCAATGCCTTCCGCTTACTCGCCTGCTTCTCGTCAATCGCGTCCAGCAATTTCCGCTTCTGTTCTTCAATCTCCTGCAAGCGTTTCTCAGCAGCGGGATCCACGCCCGTGGTATTCAGTTTCCCGCCCGGTATAGGCTGAGGGAGGGAGGCCGCGGCGGGGTGATTAAAACGTTGGGTGCGGGGGTAGGTTGTTGAGCTGCTATTGTTGCTGCGGAAGGGAGGGCGGTGCGGTTCTGCGCTTCGGTGATCGTATGGGGGTGGGCCGTGGTTGGATGATGGTGGTGGTGCGCCACGGGGGCCTGAGGGCGGCCCATCGGCCGGAGAGCGCGATTCGTAGGAATGTCGTGGTGGAGGAGGACCGCTGTAGTATCCGCCGCGACCGCGAGGAGGGCCGTATGGACCATCGCGAGGATGAGAGCCGTAGCCTCCGCCGCGAGGACGTGTAGGTGGTTGGTGATGAGCGGCGCTGGAGGGGCGATTGTGAGCGGACATTGAGATGGGGGCGGATGGTGGTCCAGATGGTGAAGGGGCTTCTCGGGCAAAGCGGTCCTGGTAAGCTGGAGCGCTTGGCGGAGGGCGAGAATCACCATTGCGATAGCTTGGTCCTGTTGGGACGTTCATCGGGTTGTCTGACCACTTGGCTGGAGTTGAACCATTGCGGATGTCCTCTCGTGGAGGGGGTGGTGAATCACGTCGGCGAGGCGGTGGAGGTGAGCGCTGGCGGTATTCGCGAGGAGGAGATCTTGTTGGGAGTGGTGAGCGAGGTCGACGTGGTGGGGATCGCTCTCGATGAGCTGGCAGAGCTTCTTGAGCGATTGGGCGTGAATCTGCATAGACGGGCGAGCGAGGTCGAGATCCAGCTGGTATTCTATCTGGATGCATTTGACGAGCAGAGCCATGTGATGAGATTGGAGAAGGGGCCCGTGATATGTTTGCAGAGCGGCGGAGTGGCGAACGGGAGCGCTCTCTTGGAGCTGGCCGATAATTGTCATCCTTTGGTGGGTATCGAGGCGCAGAATCGCGTGATGGAGAGTACCCACGTCTCTCATACCGTTCACGTGGCGGTGAAGCAGGCCTGCCACGGTAAGGTGAACGTGGCCGTCGGCTATCGACAGGTTGGTCCCGTCTCACTGGCGGAGGGGAACGAGCTCTCGCAGGTGGAGATCTGGAGTAACGGCGGGCTCTGGGGGGTGATCTGACGTAGCTATCTCTCCGGGGAGAAAAGGTTCGGGGTGGAGGAGATCTCGGTCTAGCACGGTATCCACCTCCTTCAAATCTTCCTCTTGTGGCAGGACTTCTGGAACGACGTCGTGGAGAGCGACTTCGTGGACGGCCACCTCGAGCCCCAGGAGCATACGAGTCGACGGCATATGGAGGCGGTGTGCGAGCGCGGCGTGGAGGCGATCGATTGCCTCGGTAGCTATCGGTGCGGACAGGTGATCGTGGTGTACGATCTGACGGACGGTAGGTATCGTCAGGTGGAGGACGTTCATCATAATATCTGTGAAGGTGAGGATTAGCATCGCACGACTTGTGAATGTATGGGCAGGTCTCCACATATTGAGACACAGAGTTTGCGGAAGGCCTGTGAAAGATCACCGTACGGCATTTTATCTTACCTTCGGTCTCTTCCTCGGTCCATGACGACGGTACCTGATTAATTTGGGGTCAATGCTTGGAATATCGATTCTGGGAAGCAAAGGGAAGAGTGAGATGGTAACAGCAGGTGGATATTCGCAAGCTTAGTGGCTATCCTAAAGCTTCCAAGATGATGAGTAATACCTCATATTCAAGTGCTCCTGGACTGTGACGATGGCGCGCGAGGCAAAGGAGCACGACTCCGGAGGTGATGGTTTTCTTTTGCTAAGTCGACGAGGTAAAATTTCCGAATATTACCACGCCGCTAGGCTGAATGAGGATCAGGGGTGAGCCTCCTTGACCTTGAGCAACACCACGTAACTGATGGGCAGGGACTCGTCGGGTCAATTAGTGTTGATTGTTGAAGCCTGTTGGTTTTCTCTTTTCATTGCTTCGTTAACGGCTGAGATTCTTGATGGTAACGATTTCTCCCGTCGTTCGTGCCAAGAGTGAATATTTCACAGTCATACAAGTTCACTGCATGATGATTTCTGGCCTGGTAATTCTTGATATTGAAGTCTTGCCTCGATCTTCCAATTGTATGACTCTCTTGGGTCTCTTCTTGATTATCTCTTTGATCTCTTTTCCTCGTCTCTCTTCTGCCGCTTCCGGCTCTCACTAGCTATCATGTCACTGAGATCTTCTTGAAATCCCCATTGTCCCTGCTCCTGCTGCTTCTGTGCCTCATACAACTTCTTCATCTCTTCCTTATCCATCCCATCTTTAGCTTGCAATGAATCTGGGTCCATAGCTACATCTACGTCTCCCGGCTTCTTGCGCTTCCTAGTCTGATCCTCCTGCCCCAGGACAGGAAGATTGTTCTGTGCAGCCTTGAGATCATACGTCCGATCTCCACCAAAGAAGCCTGACACTCTCGCCTGCTGCTCGGGGATAACTTGATATGCAGTGCGCGGTTGCGTAGACTCTTCCGTGTCCGTGCCTCTTCTTGATTTTCGTAGATCAAATTCTCCAGCAACGCTTTCTGCCCCGCCATACTCCGACGGGACTGTGGATGCCATACCTCCTGGTGTCTCCAGTCCTGATGGCGTCTGGAGACCAGCGCCAACATCCTCTGTATCCCCCTCTTCCTCCTCTTCATCGCTTTCGTCTTCTTCCGATTCCTCCTCTGGCTCTTGCAATTCGCCCCACAGTGTCTTTTCAACAGGCTCGCCGAGTTGAGCATTCTGTTGCGGTTGCAGAACGCCAAAGATGTCACCTCCGTACAGTGGTCGGTTATACTCGTCGACTGGCGGTTTGCCGTAGCCTCCAGGATGAAAGCCCCACTGTCCTCCGGGGGGCGGAGGAGCGTTCAGGCCAGGTATCTTAAGCGCTGGATACGATGGTGGAGGGCCGAAGCGCTGCTGATTGATCAGCCATGGCGGCGGTGCGCCAGGGGGAATATTCAAGGCTTCTTTAAGCTCTTCGCTCAGCTCACCAGGACGGAGATGCTTCAGATTAGTTTCATACTCCTTCCCCTCGTAATAGACTTCGCCATATCTTGTCAATTCAGGTTTGGTCTGGAATCTGAAGAACGCCTCGTAAAGCTTTTGGTAATCAATGTCGAGCTTGCCCATCTTCGGCTGCACTCTTTCTCGCTGCTTCTGTTTGAGACTAGCTTGATCTTGTTTTTCCAAGACTGCATCCCGCATTTCCGCTATGCCGGTCTCCTGGATGAATTTGGGAAGAGAAAAGGCGGCTTTCTCTACACCACGCTTCGATGACAGATATTCTCGCTTGAGTGACCAATGTGTGGGGACAGGGACGACATTTCGGTAACCTTTGATATGTACGAGTAGTCGAGGATCAGAGGCTGAAGTGTCTGTCCAATCCACAATTTCGGGCTTCTGGACCAAAGCTTTCAGCTCGGCGATTGACAACTTGCTTTGCTCTTTTCGTTTTTTCTTAGAAAGCTTTGGAACTCCTTGCTCATCATCCTCGTCGGGTATCTCGTCGTCATCATCGTAGAAGACTTCAGGCTTTTCAATTTCCTTGGTGGATGGATCCTCTTTGTCGGCTTGCTCGAAGCGACCCATGATATCTCGATACATTTCGAACAAAGGATTGGTTTCGTCCATGCCATCGATGCCATCGGTGCCATCTTGCGCTTCTTCTGGGGTGGGTAGGGGTTCATCTTTGACGGGTGTGGCTTCCGGCTCGACGCTCGTTTCGGGCGTGGGTATGCCAGCTTTCTGGTGCAAAATTTCAGCAGAGATATCATACCAGAAGTCGTGGTTAGTTACCTCTTTCTCCTTTTCGGCCTTCTTCTTCGCTCTTCTCAACTGATTCTTCGTCGGCTTAGTGGCAGAAGGCATGGTGACAACAAACCCTTACAAGCTTTGGCACTTGATTACTTCGATCTTACTATGTGACATCCGTCATCAAACTTGCAAGTGCAATCACAAGAAGAGACAACCGAGTCGTTGTGGGGCGGATGATGGTCGTCGAAGGTGGAGTAACTGGGTTAAGTCTTTCGAAGCTTGGATTGAGTTCGTCGTACTAAGGTAGTGCCGTAGCGCGACGTTACGCTAGCCTCTTTAGGTTGCCTACCAGATGACAGTCTTGCACAGTCCATGGTTCCAGTACTCTAGATCAGGATACAGGAGATATATTCCGTAGAGTTTGGCATACATAATATGATACTAAGTAGGTACTATTTATTTTTGAACTACAAAACATAGCATCTGGACCTGCAGTGCAACTGTGACCTGTCAATGACAGATTCCCGCAAAAGTAATCCACAGATAACCCTGATGTAACTTCCAATCAGGGGCCTAGAGACTACAGACTCGTGCAACGAAAGGGGCAAATAGCGCCGCATGCTGGGAATTTAACTCAGTGTCTGTCCATGAGTTGGTGGAAAAGGAGGTTCTGCAATAGCAGCGATGACTGCAACGAGGCCCACCATCCCCAACAGGTCTGAGGAGCTCTCCTATTCCAGGGCCGCTGAGCGCGCCTTCGGGAGTCTGCCTTCTTTTTTCCAGGGCCTCAGGCGCATAAACCGCCTACTGCAGAGACCGAAGTGAACATGCGACTTTCAGCTGTTGGAAGGTTCGGAAGGTCATCCGGTCTGAACGTAGCTAACTGGACCGGACCTGTGTACGGTGTATTGCATGAGATAGCTCAAGGTGCTTTTGGAGCAACTTGCTTCTTTCGCTTGCCGAGGATCTTCTTCGATTCTACAGCTTTCATTCAGCAACAGTTAAGACCTTGTAGACAATCATCAACTCACCGTCTTTGCTTCGCTTCTTCTTTGGTGCACCTTTGCCACGTGTTTTCATACTAGCGACGGTCGTCAGTACTGATGGCCTCATCATTATAGATAGATATAGAGGATCGGTCATACAGGGCAACATGTTCCAGCCGATCTTCCTCATCTTCATCCCATGTGTCCAGATCTGGATACAGTGCTCGGAGATCCTTGAACGTAGCGACACGCCTGGGATAGTATGCTGCTACGGAGGGACCTTTCAGGCGCTGCCGCAGGATCTTGTTTCCAGTCCTCGTTCGTTCAGGGTTGAAGGTCATTGAGAAGATGCGACATTGTACCTATTTGATGAGCAACAGAAAGCTTCGCCTGGGGGTGGACCGAGTAATAGCGAACCTTCATCAGGTCCAGTATCCTTGACCTGGTGACCGACATCTCGGAACAGTCACCCTTACTCTTTTCCAGTGTATTTAGTTGTTTTCATTTCAGAACATCATGAGCTACGGCGGGCCTAGCGCTGGCCTTGCCGATCATTTTTAAGCGGCAAACGCGCGGCACCCTCTACATCGTTTCACGAGACAACGTTGCACAATATTTCGCATGCTTTAGAGTACCTGTAGGCAAAACAGAGGACATCATCATGGCACGGAAGAGGGAGCGTGAGCATGACTCCGATACTCAGATGCCACAGCACAAAAAACGAGCTACACATGCCCCCGTAAGTCTCTGGCTACCCCATGTACAACAAACGAAATCGTCGTTGACCTAATGATTGTACAGGCCAGCAAATCCACTGCAAACCCCCATGGACCTCAGCTGCCACATCTACCCCCCATCCTTGACCCTTCCGTCGCTAAAAATGCATTCACACATGCAGGCACACTAAACGCACAAAGTCCCCTATCCGCAAGTTACGAGCGACTGGAATTCCTCGGCGATTCATACCTTGGCTTTCTAGCAGCTCAAACCGTCCACGCACGATACCCGAACTTCGACCCTGGCAAGCTATCTCAGGCAAGACAACTCCTGGTCTGCAATTCCACCTTCGCCCGCTTCTCAACACAATACAACCTCAACAAGCGAGCCCAATTACCAGCAGAGATCAGGGCACAGGAAGGCTACCGGGGCAAAATATGGACGAAGACGATGGGTGACCTCTTCGAAGCCTACGTCGGCGCCGTAATCACCTCGGATCCAGATTACGGATACGCTACCATCGATGCCTGGATGACCGAGCTATGGGAGCCCTTATTATCCTCACAAGTGGAATCCGATGAAATCAACCGCAACGCCAAGCAAGAACTCTCTATCAAGATCATGACGAAAGGCACCAAAATCACCTATCCCGACGATGGTCCCGTCCAGAAATCCAGTCTCAAAGGTCGAGACGTCTACTCCGTCAAAGTGTGCTACACGGGCCTTGGCTACCACGATTTCTGGCTCGGCGCGGGCAAGGGTTCCAGTAAAGCTGAGGCAGGCTATGTGGCTGCGACCAAGGCACTACAGCACCCGGAGTTGCCGGCTATTATGGCTAAGAAGAAGGATCAGGATCAGGTAAACGCTGCGCTGAAGAAGAAGCTAGAAGAAGAGAAGGAGGAGTAAGGTGATTCGATAGTGGCATAGTATCCCAAATGATTGCGCCTTACTGCCAGATTATCAGTTGGAAACTATGAGTGTGATGTCCTACTCGTCGAGATTTCAGTCCTATAAAGCTATTCACGAGTATCCAATCTATCGAGGTATCGACGTAAAACATGGTCGGAAATATCCTACTTACCGAGGTCTCGATGCCATGATGAATGCGGACAGTGTCCGACTCATCGAGGTGTAAAAGGTGTGATTAGTTAAGGTCAAGAATGTCTTGACTTTTCAACTTACTGACGCCACGACAGTTGTCAAAAGGAGCAACAGCTCATCGAGGTATCGATTCCATCAGAATGGACGCGATAGAGAAGGCGAAGGTACTCAAACAGATTGCGCCATGTATTGATTGCACTATGTAAGTATCCCGCCCAAAAGTAGCAACACATCCTCCAAGATGCCAGAAAAAAAATCCATGCATGCAGCACAATCCCAATCATCATTCATCTTCCTTCGGCAATCTACCACCATGCTTGCGTTTCCACGCACGAATCATCTCATCGTAATCTCGTTTCTGCCTCTACGTCAGTATACACCTCCAGAACCAGTCACCGTTAGGTCAGAAGCACAAAACATACCTGGCTTGGATCCTCAAGCACATCCGCCGCCTCCCCGACCTTCGCTGCAACAGCCGTAACTTTGACCATTTCCTCCTCCGTCAAATTCGGCTTCTCCCTCTTGACCTGATCGGGATGCGTCTTCACACGCATCTTCTTACATGCTTTCTTGATCCTGTACACACTAACGTCAGCGACAAAATCTCATCTCATGCTTTATTCGTTATCCTTTTACTTACTCTTCAGCAGAGGCATTCTCGCTCAAGCCCAGTCGAGCGTAATGGTTCGGAGGTGTATCTTTCACCACGTCATTATATTTTGGTGGTGGTGGACTGTTTGCAGTTGTTGAACGTCTTTTACCTTGATTTGCTTTCGACTGCTCCTTTCGTGGAGGACTCTTGGATCTGGCACGTGTCTTCCCCGCTTTTGCCTTCGCTTTTGCAGACTTGCGAGGTGGTGGCTCAGAGTCATCGGAACTGTAGTCATCATAAGATGGCTTTGGCGGCGCTTTTCTCCGACGTCGAGGGCTTGGTTCTGGATCCGTGTCCGAGCTTTCTTCCGAAGCAGAGGAAATTTCGAGCAGATCTCCAGCATCGGAACTCTCAGAATCGCTTTGGGAATAGTAGGTTTCGTTTCGAAGGGGGGAGTCCTGATTCTCGGGCACCTTCCTGGGCGTTCGGAGGAAAGTTCTTGCGCCGGACGGACCGCTGTACGGCATTCCTCCTCCGAACCTTCCGCCAGGTTGCGGTCCTCTCCGGCCAGCATAGAACCCGTCTACGTAGGATGAATAGCGCCCGCCTGGGGAAAACGGGCTTTTGGGGGCCCTTTCAGCATACGGTGTGGAATACGGCGTTGAATACAGGTCGTTGTTGTTCCTAAAGGCCGAAGCTGCTTCTGGTGCGTATCGTTCCTGAAAAGCTGCTCTGTTTCGCTCGATTTGTTCACGAAGAGTTGCTTCTGCTTGTTCGTTCCGGGCATCGTATGGTGCAAAATATGTATCGTAAGACGTTGCGTCCGGATCATCTTCAAGATCGGGATATCTGTTTGGGAATCGGTTCGCTTCCTTTTCCCAACCGAAAGTCTTCCTCATTTTAGGCTTCGCTTGGCCAGCTCCACCAGTCTTATCGTATCCAAGGTCTGCTTCTTGGGGCGGGGGCACTCCAGTTCTCGATTTGTAGTGCCTGCGAGCTTCAGGGTACGTAGCTGCATTAAAGCGTGCTCTTGTTTGTGGTTCTGGCGTAGGGTCATCTTCATCCGAATATGAATCCGTGGCCGAAGCCGATTCGTTCTGCTTTGGGCTCCGTTCTTTAGCTTTGTCGGACCTGTGCTGGTGTCTGACACCTGTACAGATGTCAACTGTGTTTTCTAATAGCGATGACACGGGCTTGAAAACACTTACCTGCATTTCCCGGAGCTTCAGGACGACGAACTCGCGTCGATTCACCAACCTTTGGATTTGCATATGGTCGTGGTGTGCGCTCCGAGGTTTTCTTCTGCGGTAAGGAACCCGCAACTTCTTCTGGGAGTATTTTTTGTGCCCCAACGCTGTAAGGCCGCCGTTCGCGACTCTGAAACATTTTATGAGACTCCTCCTGGAGATGTTCCTGCGGCTGTGCGTGAATGCGTCCTTCCTTCTGCTTGTCTTCTTGTCGAGGCTCTTCATGATGTTCTTCATTCTCTCGTTCATCAGTTCCCTCGATTCGTCCTTCACTCGCGCCACGCAACGTATCATGCGACTGGAGTGATGGAGCTGCTGTTGTATACTCGTCATCGAAGTCCTCACGCTCGTCGTATTGCACAGCCTCTGTAAAGTCTCCCTCGTCATCAGTCTCCTCAACATTATCATCGCCCAGATCTTCAATTCCGGCCGCTCCTCCACCACGAAGACCACTTCCAATCACTGACGGTGGTGCTGTCTCGACCGACGGTGGGGGCGGTACTACTTCTGCCGGTTCTCCTCCTGGTTCTCTTGCTGGCCCTCCTGCTGGCCCTCCTGCTGGCCCTCCTGCTGGCCCTCCTGCTGGCCCTTCTGCTAGCCCTCCTCCTGGCCCTCCTGCTGGCCCTCCTGCTGGCCCTCCTGCTGGCCCTCCTGCTGGCCCTCCTGCTGGCCCTTCTGCTAGCCCTCCTCCTGGCCCTCCTGCTGGCCCTCCTGCTGGCCCTCCTGCTGGCCCTCCTGCTGGCCCTCCTGCTGGCCCTTCTGCTAGCCCTCCTCCTGGTTCTCTTGCTGGCCCTCCTGCTGGCCCTCCTGCTGGCCCTCCTGCTGGCCCTCCTGCTGGCCCTTCTGCTAGCCCTCCTCCTGGCCCTCCTGCTGGCCCTCCTGCTGGCCCTCCTGCTGGCCCTCCTGCTAGCCCTCCTGCTGGCCCTTCTGCTAGCCCTCCTCCTGGCCCTCCTGCTGGCCCTCCTGCTCGTCCCCTAGCCCTCGCTGCCTTTGCCGCTTCGTCTTCTCCTTCGTCTTCAGAAGAAGATCCCTCGTCGGAACCAGGCCGCTCTTCATCTTCAGAATCCTGTGGATTTTCTCTTCCGGCCTGAGGCCCTCTTCCAGCTTGACGTCCTATCCTGGCTCTTTCCTCATTACGGCGCGCACTAACCTGAGCTATTATTGAAGAGGCGGAGTGCTCGCTTGGGATAGGCGAGACATCTCGTTGCGAGACCCTACCATCGTGTGATCCTCGTCCACGGTCTTGGTGTGGGACGGGGGAGAGGCTCCTTCTTCGTGATCCCCTGCTATTTTGAGGTCGTGCTTCGGGCCGCATAGCTGCTAGTGGAGGTTCTTGTCCAAAGTCCTCGACTGCTGGGAGAGGTACAAATGGGTCCGGGCGTGGTTCCGGTCTGGCTTCGTGGACAGGTCCGTCCATCATCGGTGGAAGGTTTAATGGACCTCCGTCATGCCTCCCTCTTAGGCCACCTCTTTCATCGTCGTGCCCTCCTCGACGGCTATGCTCTCCATGATGAGGAGGGTCTCCCCTCCCTCCACTCATAAGCGCCTCCACAGGTGCCCCACCTTCACCATCCTTTCCTCCCTCTCTTCTTTTCTTCTCCCTCCGCTCCGCGTCTCTCTTCTTCCTTCGTCGCTCTATCTCATAATCATGTTCGATCCCTTTCTGAGTCTTCTTACCATTTTTATCACGATAGCCATGCTCCATGTCTTCCATGCGTTCGATGAACTCATCACAGCCGTCTCTAAGACGGCGTACGACGCGGGTGATGAAAGGTTTGGGGGGCTTCTTTGCCGAGCTGGATCTATGCTTATGTTTTTTCGAGGAAATGATCCCCTCTTCGTCATTGTTTGGGGGATTGGGTTCCGAAGCCATAGGGTTGGAGGAGATAGACCGCTGGATGAGATTTTGGGAGGATGAGATCGTGAGTGTGATTTCAGCACCTGTGGGAAAGGATGTATAGATGCATGTATAGAAAGAACATTCTCCATGTACGTGTTACGAGAGGGAGTAAGGAAAGACAGAGGTCGGGCGAACTTTATGAGGCCAGGGAGGCATTTGGGAGTGTCATAAATTGGAGATAACGGGGAAGGAGAGTTGTAATAGTGAGCCATATGCGTCGGAGCATCAAATATAGAGAAGTATGACTGCTGTTGTATCTGCTGGTATTCACGTGTAGCCATCGCTCCAGCGAGAGCGTTCTAAGGTGTCCTTTTGATCTTCGCTGAAGGACGTTCTCTGCCATGATCTCTCAGGGATAGCAGAAGTACTGATTGCAAGAGCTGGTCGATAAGAAAGAAGGGCAATTGCTTTGCTTTGATGATTGTAGAGGTGTCCCCATTTTGTGCCTGCGGCACCAGATCTCTGCTTGGGAAACGGATGACCTGTCACAGTAGTAGTATTTCAGATTGTGGCTTTTTTGCCTGTATCATCCTTGACAAACGTCAGGAAATTGTCTGCTCATGCCCATTCATATGAGAACGTAAGCAATTTGATATTCCTGACATCAGCCGCTATACTGGCTTTTTTCTGAGTCTTGCAGATCTCTCGATCCTCTTGGGAGATTGGGAGTCATATGTGCGTACTAAACTTACGCAATTCCCAAAGTCTACCCCAGTGCCTGGATTGCATATGGCTGATCACAGCGTGAGTTTGAATTCGCTCAACGGAGGGCCATCTTTAGCTATGTTATCGTCCTGGTAAAGTGCGGCGGCCTAATCTCTTGAGGGATAGCGATGTACCTACCATTACATCTTGCCTCCCAATCTCCCTCGATCAAAATGGGTAATCATGTTACACGATTCTCAGATACCTTCTTCAGGAGTGGTGATGCATGAGAATCGACATTGAATCCTTATCGTGGTCGGAGTCCAAATCTAGCAAGTAGCAAAGTCCTTCGTCTATCATGATTTCCCCAGCCGTCTTACCCGAATTGTTCCTCGCCGTCACATCAGCGCCATAGTCCAACAAGCTCTTCGTAACGAGTGTGCTCTTGCATCTCGCCGCCGAATGCAACGGGTTATCTCGCCAAGCATCCGCGACGTTGGTCTTGGCGCCTGCACGAAGCATACACAGAAACGGCGGTGTTGTTTCCGTGGAAGGCGGCTATGGCGGACGGTAGGAGGCTTCCAGACAAAACAATTCCTTGAGCCGTAGAACGTCGATCCTAGGATTTTAAAGCTATAAATACCTGGTTATATAGTAGATTTTTAACTTTCTACTATATTTTAATAATTTCTATAACTTATATTTAATACTATATTTATTAAATATATAGATTTTAAAGTTTAAAAAATTATAATAATATAGATAGCCGCTACTAAACGCGTATTTATCTAAATTAAAAATATATAAAAGTCTTTATATAAATTTTTTTTTTTTTTTTTTTTTTTAAAAGCTAATTTTTTTAAAATATATATAGTATTTAATCTCTACTTTATATAGTATTTAATCTTTACTTTATTTTATTTTTTTATTTCTAGAATATTCTATCTATTATATAATAGTAAAAGATTCTATATTAATTATACGATAGATAATATTTCTATAAATAAATATTTTTATATAAATTAACGGATTTTCGGGTTAACTAACTTTTATAATCGTTAATTAAAACTTTATCCTATTTATATAAATAGATAGAAATTATGCTATTTTAGCTTTACCGGGATATAATATTATATATAACTTCTAGATTATTATAGCGGTAAAAATCGTAATATTCCGCCTTTTATATATAGCGGCTATCTTTATCTAGTCTCGGGGCTAACTAGTAGTTTAATTCTATAAAAGCTATTAAAATCTTTAAAATCTAGAATACCGGAAGGCTTTTCTATTATATATCCGTTTATTCGGGTACTATAGCGGATACTATATTAACTATAAATAGTTTAACTACGCTATATATTATACTATATAAGATAGTAATTTTTTATCCGAATTTTTAAATAATAATAATAAAAAATCCTTATCGTTAAATTTATCGGAATCTTCGGACGATAATAGTAATAATAGCGAGATTTAAAATAGTCTACCGGATAATAGCGGCCCGATTAATATAAAGTCTTCTAGAGATTTAGACGTTAGTAGTAGCTTTACTAGTATTATAATTCTAATATCTAGTTAAATAATTTTCGGTCTGGTTTTCGGATTTACTTTATTATATAATTTATCGTATATAAAATAAAAGAATAATTAGATAGATAACAGGTGGTTCTATTTTTAGAACTATTTTTCTATTTTATAATTTTTATATCGGCTATAGATAGCTATCGTATATCTATCCTTTTAGAATTTAATCGATAATCTAGATTTCTATATAGTAATTAAAACTAGTAGTATAAATCGATAGTAATATAAATATTAAACTGCTAGCTTATACGAAGCTAATATAGATTAAAATAGATAGAAATTAAAATTAAACTTTTATTTCTATATATAATATAATCAGTCTAGCTATAGTCTTCTTCTATTATTTTTTTACCGTACGATTTTTTTTTACTACTTTTACTTCCGTTAACGCTCGTTCCGATAGATAAAAGCTTCTATCGTATAAAATATCTACTTTTTAATATCGTATAGTCCTTTAGCCTCGTAGTCTAAAACCTCGTTATCTAAAACCTGATTTTAAAGGGTTTTTTACTATTTTAGCTCTATACGATATTATTATTTAGTCTAATATCTAAAATTATTAACTATTTTATTAATATTTTATATTATCGACTCTATTAGTAGGCTAAATAGTAATAGAGTTAGAATAAAAAAATTTATTATATAAGAAGCTAAAAATATACTAGCTATAATAGCTTCGGATTTATTCTATATAATAAAAGATAAAAGGTTTACTAAATTTTCTTCCGCCGATAGAAATCGAAAACGTTTAAAATTAACGATTATAGTCTTTTTCTCTTATATAGTAGCTAGTTCTATTTTAATCCGGAGTACCGAAGGTTCTTTTTTAATTTATATAGTAGTTAATAACTTTACTTCTATTTTAATTTTCGGCGATAGAAGATTTAGATTCTAGTTATCTAACGGTTCTATCTTAATATTTTACTTATACGAAAGTATTTCTATCTATTTAAATTTAATCCCTTATTTATATAAAGCCGAAGGACTTTCTTTAATAGTATAGTATATAATTAAATAGATTAGATAGCGGTTCGAAATAGGATTAAAGCTATCTAGAAATTCTATAATAGTTTATATATAATTAATCCTTTATCAACGGATTCTAAAATGGATTTTCAAATTAGACCGGCTGACAGCCATTTCAATCCAAATAATCCAAATAATCTAAAAATCCAAAAAGTGGATTTTCGATAGATTGGAGCTCTAATAGTATCTATAGTACGAATATCTATTTAGTAAATAACCTAAAATAGAATCTATATATAAGCTAAAAATAAGCCTATATAATCTAATTCGAAAATAAGGTTTAGCGGCCGCCGCTAAAAGCGGGAATAACGGAAGTCGAATATTTATTTAATAAACCACGCTAGACCTAATCTAGTTAGATTCTAGTAAGGAAATCTAATATTTTCGATCTAGACGAAGCTAGCCTAGCGGTATATATAGGCGTATATAGGCCTATTAACTAAGAAGGACTTAAACGAATTTAAAATCGAATCTCTAAATTTTCTCAGCCGGTCTCAGCCGTCTCAGCCGTTTAGCCGTCTCAGCCGTCTCAGCCGCGCAGCCACGCAGCTTCGGGTATACCCGAGACCGGCTAAGACGGCTGAGACGGCTGAAACCGGCTTCAAGCCGGTTTTGGGAAATGCTGATATTTCGAGTCGAATAGTACCGTATTTAGCTAATACTAAAGTTATAAGATAGATCTTAAAAGTAAATCTATACGACTTCTTTTTTTCGATATTTATTATTTAATAATAAACTATTACTAGAATAATATTATAGATAAACCTTTATAGACTATTAATATTCTTATTACTAATCGTAATTTAGGAAGTATTTAAAACGATATAAACGTCGTATAAATAGAAAATAGAATATAATAAAACCTTGCTTCGTTATTATACGATCTAGCAGTTTATTTTAACTATTTTTATAAATATAAATTCGGTTTTCGATAATCTAGAAATAAATTTAAAATATAAACGATATAGCGATTCTTTTTTTTTTCCTTTTTTAGATATTTAACTAATAGATTTCTATTTATTTTACTTTAATTTCTTACTATATATTACGAATTATTTAATATCTTTATATTCTACTAGTCGAAAAGACAATTATAAAAAAGAAAAAAAAGAAAAAGGAAAACCGTACAACCGTAGTTACTAGATAGGATCTCTAATAAGTTTAGTCTAAAATTAATACTATATAGAAAAATTCGTATAGAATAAAGTTTTTTAAAATTAGAAGTTTTAAGGTTTTCTATTAAAATATTAAATTATACGATTTAGAAAACCGTATTAAATAGAACGATAAAAGTTAGAAAGAAATATAATAGAAATTATATCCAAATTTTAAAATACTATATAAATTCGCGGAGAAATATTATTAGAAATAAAAATAATCTAGTATCGATATTAGCTTTTAAATTTTAAAATTAAATTATATAAGGTTTATTTTATTATTATCTAATATTAGATAGTATTTTTCTATACTATAGTTCTAGAAGTATTTTAATTCGTTATTATAGATATCGAGTCTACTATATAAAAAGAATTTAACTACCGAAAAGTAAATATATTAGGCGGAAGAAACTCGTACGATAAAAATTAATTTCGAAAAAGAAAAAAAAGATATAAATACTAGATAATAGAAGTAAAAAAGTTTAAAATTATTATATAAGCTATATATATATTAGTTAATTAATAATAGTATTAATCTTTATCGCTAATATCGTTTAAATTATTAACTATATATTTTAGATTATCTATTAAATCTATTTTTTATATACTTTTCGTATAGTTTTCTAATAGCTACTAATATCTACTTTATTTTAATTTCTATATAAAATCTAATTATAGGTCTATCTTGCTTACTCGATAATTATATAGCGCTTTTTAAAGGTCTTTATAGACTATATAATAAAGTCTTATTTATTTATCGTATAGAATTAATAGCAGGTCGGCTAGATCGAAGCCGAAAAACTAGAACTACGCTATATACTACTCGAACGTTATCGGAAAAAAATATTTATCTTTATTTAACTAGAATTAGACTATTATATAATTTAGAAATTTTATTAAATTTATTTTATTTTTTAATATTATTCTAAAACTCCGCTAGCTTTTTAGGCGATAGATATATAGCGTAGTTATCTACTATATCTAGTAGATATATATAGAATATATACGGTTAACCTTTTAGACTATTAGATCTATTTTTCTATTTCCGGATATAGTAGCTATTCTATTTACTAATAAATTCTTTAATTTTATAGTAGATAATTAGAAAATAGATTATAAAAAAAATAATAAAATCTTTAATTTTATATATATTAAAAAGGCTAGTTTAAAAAAGAATTTAAAAATAATTTTAAAACTTATATAAAGTTAGTAAAACTCTTTCGATAAAAGAAAAAAAAATATATAATCTAGTAAAAAAGATAGCTTTTTATAAACTATTTCTACTAGAATTCGATATATTAATTTTTAATATTTATACTATAGATAAAATAGTTTTAAAATACTATATTTTTATAGATCGTATAATATAATTAGTAATATATATCTACTATTATTAATATTTCTATTTTTCGATCTAATTATATAATAGATATTATTTATTTAAAAAATTCTATATAATTAAAATACTGCTTTAAAATACTAATTAATATATAAACGGAAATTCCGACGTAGATCTAAAAGATATAGCGAGTAAAAATATCGATACTAGTATAAATTTCGATACTATACGCTTTTAACTTATTATAACCGTCGAAAAATTAAATAAAATTTAGTCCGGATATAATATATTCCTCCCGGAATTATTATATATTTATAAAACGTTAGTTATTATATTTAGATATAAAAAGGCGATATTAGAAAAAGAAATAGTCTTTAAAAAAGATTAGTAATTATAGAATAGAAAAAAATATCGTATAACCTTTTAATAAACTTTCTATATTTACAGAAGTAGTTATAAAATTTAGTTTTATTTAAATTTTAGATAATTCTAAATTTAAACTTTCGTATAATAAAGTCGTATATAGTTTAAATAGTCTATTCTTTTTCTTTTACTAAATTCTACTATTATATAAGCCCTAAAATTTATTATAGTCGAGTAAAACTAGTTTAGCCGATTTAATAGCCTTCGTACTATAAAATACGAAGGAGCTTTTTATTATTAAATTTTATTTACTAAAAAAGGATTTAGATATAGTTTAAAAAGACTTTAAAATTTTCCGTACGAATCTATCGAGTAATATTCTAGCCGCGAAGCCAGTAGTTAATTATATATTCTAAAACTTCGATCTAGAAATTATTATATAAAATAAATATAATTTCGTTTAATATAAAATTAACTAAAAACTAAAAGAAGATATAGTTTTTATATAAATTATTTAGTTTAGAAGGACGTAGTATTATTAAAAAAAGATAGAAAGAAGAAAAAAGTAGAAGGTAGGATTACGATATTATACGGGGAATCTAAATTTTCTTTCGTCCGAACCTAGGAATTATTTTATCTGGAAGCCTCCTACCGTCCGCCATAGCGGCGGTGTGCAGTGGAGTCCTGCCCACCTGATTCTTGGCGTTAAGTTCAGTATTCCGCCTCGTGCAGCAACATGAAGCAGGGTTCGTTAAGGGCTAAGATACAGTTTGCGATGTTCCGGGAGGTATATTCTAAGGCGTTAATTGTTGTATTTATTTATTCATTTATTATTCTTTCGATCGTGATCCCTACCTCTAATAATACCACCATCACCATCACCATCACCATCAGCATAATTACCATCATCGTTATCATTATCATAATCGTCATGATCACTATCATCATCACCAATATCAACAATAACCCCACCTCTAATTTGTCTCCTCACCATCTTATGTCTCCTTGCCGGACAAGGAAACCCCGCCCCAACACACTCCTGACAGCTATCCCAATCATCGTTCAGACAGATGGCGCAGTGCCAGTACTTGTCGCCATTAGGAATCGACCGTCCGCACTCATCGCAGAACTTGACCGAGAGCGCCGCTTGACGGGTATGGCCGTCGTCGTCGCCGCTGTTGGCGATGTTAATGCCGTCGAAGTCTTGGGCCAACAAAGTATCATCCTCGCCACTGTCGCCGTCGCCGTCTCGATTGATGATCACGCCCGCTTCTTCGAGGAGGGTGATCACCTGGCGGTGGCTTGTACGCGTGACGGTGACCGTCATCGTCCAGCCTTTAACGTCGGCGCCAGCCTTTAACAGTAGCTCGAGGATGGTGTCGTGGCCGTTCTTGGCCGCCGCAACGACGGCGGAGCCGAGGTACCCGCCCCGCATGTTGACGTCGGCGTGGCCGTCAAGGAGAATCTGTACCATTTTTTCGTAACCGTGCGCACAAGCTGTCTGCAAAGCGGTGCCGTATATTCCGCCAAGGGCATTAACGTCGGCGCCGGCCTCCAACAGCTGTTGCACGACCTTCGCCTCTTCAGTTAGACAGGCGGCCTGTAGAGGGTTGCCGTATTTTCCGCCTTGGGCGTTGACCTCCGCGCCCGCCTCTAGAAGTCTCTTGATAACGGATCCCTGCGCCCCGCGGGCAGCGGACTGAAGAGCGGTGTGATACATTCCACTCGTATCATTGACACGTGCGCCAGCGGCGATTAGATCCCTTACCACCTTGTCGTGCCCGTTTCGGGAAGCCGCCTGCAGTGCATTACCATAGATGCCACCGGATTGCTGATTGACGTCTGCGCCGGCATGTAAGAGAGCTTGGACGATGGCATCGTGCCCGTAAAAGGCTGCCGCTTGGAGAGCATCGCCGTAGAAACCCCCTCGTTGTGCGACGTTTGCGCCCGCACGGAGAAGGGTCTGCACTACGGGGAGGTGGCCCTCGCGCGAGGCGGCATGTAAGGCGTTCGCGTACTTGCCACCGGCGCAGTTGACGTCGGCGGCGGAGTCGAGCAAGCACTGAACTACTCCGGTATGACCCCAGAATGCGGCGGCTTGCAGCGCCGTACCGTATAAACCACCAAGGGAGTTGATAACAGCACCAGCCTCCAATAAGCGCCGAACAACGTTTTCATGGCCGCCTCGAGAGGCTGCTTGAAGTGGATTTCCGCATTCCCCTGCTGTCTCGTTCACATCCGCATCCGACTCGAGCATCTTGTCGACCACGGGGAGTAGTCCGCATAGGGAGGCTATGTAGAAAGGAGGGGGCAGCGGGTCCTCTTCACCATCGACTCGTTTCTTGATTCCATCGGTTGGCGTCTGCCACGGTTTGTCGGGATTGTGCAGGCAGCCCCAGTTGACGTACGCGGGATTCGCCTCATCGAAAAGCTCCATGGTCAACGTAGCGAGGCTTTCTGCCTCTTCCGCCAGCTTAGCATGTTTGGTCCAGTGCTGAGCCGCGTAAGCTGCCAGAGGAAACTTCTCCAGCATGCTAGGAAACACCGAAGCGGGACTATCGAACGACAGGAGATATGCAAGACACACCTCAGCCATCGAAGTATGTGCTGTGTTCGGGCTGATGCTGTAATTGGGTGCTAGCTCTTTGATCCGTTTCGATACCAAGAATTCCTTGACCGAATAATGCGCCAGCTGCACCTGCTCTCCAGTGATCGTCCCCTCAGAATTCTGGACGCCAAGTCCCGTCCCAATCACGAGGCTGGGGCATATCTCGAGGATATCTTGCGGGTCGGGGAACCGCCGCTCGGGGTCGAATTTGGAGTCGTCTTTGAGGTCAACGCAAAGAACTTCGGCGACTTCGTCGACGCTGAGTTGGCCTGTGGAGTAAGTGAGCCACTGCAGGATCTTGACCGCCGTCTGTTCGTGCTCCTCGGGAATTCGATGCAGCATCGTGGCGTACATGTCATCTAAGGTTTTGGGGAGCGACTTCAGTCGTTCCTGGAGTTGCGGGCGGGTGAAACAGGTGGTCAGCTCGTCCATTTGGCAGACTACCAGCCGGAACCTGACGGTAGATGTCAGAAACATGCTTCTAATCTGGATGGGCTGGTGGACTTACATCCCGTCAGCCTTGTTCATGAGACAACTTTCAATCTCCTTCCGCACATCTGGCCTCTTCTGCCATCTTTTCAGCTTTGGGTCCTGGTCCAGCCGCCCCCTGATGTAGATCCGGATATCATCGTTGACCTGGTCGCCTTGTATTTTGATCCTGTTGTCGCCCTTGACCAAATGCCTTATCCCTTCTTCGACAGCGCGTTCCGGCCGGCTTGACACCAGTATATGGAGGTGCTCCACGTTCCAGGACAGAAGGCGATCCAAGTATTCTAGCAGGTCCTCTCGGTTACTGCACTCGTCAAGAGCGTCTAGAACGATGTAGACGTTGTAGAAACTGCGTAGAACCTGACGCAGAACCTCGAGCAACTCGTCCATCGTTGGCGGCCGGTCGGCGTCTTCACAGGATGAGAAGAGCATCGACAGTACCTGGGGAGTCTCGGGACATTGCACGTATAGCTGTTTCAAGATCGAGCGGATCATTTTGTCGGGTAGCTGCTTTTCGGGATCGTTAAAGTCGAAGAAGAAGTAGGCTACTCCCGTGCCGATGTTGGTTTGCGAGAGTTTGATGGCGTACTCGATAGTTGTAGTTGTCAGGATTGTCTTGCCACTTCCTGCAATGCCGTACAACCAGAGAAAGGACTGGGGGCCGTCTAACCAAGCGTTGAATGGCTTGCTTTGGGTTAGCCAGCCTCCGGTGGCTTCATTTCGTCTCTTCAAGGCGGCATGGTAGTTGGAAGAGGGATCAGGCGCAGCGAGCCATCGATGAAGGTCTTTGCGGTGCTCGGCTGTCATTCCGAATCAGCACGTACTGTCCCAGAGATAAGATGGGCGAGGGCGCACTGCTGGTCTTAGCCCTCCATGATCTAACCAATTCAATAAGGATCCTTTGGTTTTCGTTGAGAATCCTTCGATTGGCAACTGCGATGTGACTGTGGAGTATAAGCGTGTCTCAGTCACATCCATGAACATCGGCCTGGCTTACATTGTATCGACTTGAATCGCGTCTTTCAGTTGCTCCCTGAAAGTCTTCATCTTCTCCAGCTCCCTCCTAGCCTCGTCTTGTTTCAACGGCCAACCAAGGGCGGCTACAACGCTGCGCCTTCTACGCGAGGTGCGGTACCAGGCGGGCAATTCAAGCTTTTTCTGAAGGGTTTTGACATCGTCAAGATACAATATGAGCGGCTCGTAGAGGGGAATCAAGGCCTGAAGCTTGGGGTTTCCGTCCGCTTTGGAAGTTTTCGCCTCGATGATCAGAGAATCCAGTGCTTCCAGGACGCCACGGAGCCCTTTCAGCTCTTCATCCAACCGTTCCAGATCGCGAGGGGTCTTGTTCATCTCCTCATTGTACCTGGTAACAATCACGATCACCGCGTTCACGGCACCAAGCAGCTGAGACGCAGCGACAGTCAGCGAAAGGGGATCCATCATGGTGTCTGGGTGACTGAAAGCTCGTAAGGCCGCGGCAAAGTGGGTCTAAGTTGTGCAGCCTGGATGTACATCTCGCCGGCACGTCAACAGGGCGCCGCCGCCCTGGTGACTATCATGCATACTTGAAGGCTTTGTCGTTGATCTGTCCCCAAGGCTACCCGAGCCTTGTTACTCGCCTTCCCTTTCGGTGTTATTGTGCGACTAATGCAGTGAGCAAGGCAGACAACGATCGAGTTGGTATGGACCGCTAGTAGGGAGCATAAGCCCACAAGAATGACAGGCGGGGGAGGGACCAATGTTAAGGCCAGGAAGCAGCGATCAGCATGAAAAGTGAGGCCGTACCGCCTCTCTATGGGCTCGATCGGTCCGAGCGGGGCGTCAAGGGAAGCGACATCCAATCGACCTCTCTGGCTGGAGATTTGATCAGTAGTGTGAAAAAGGTACTGTAGTACGAGAGTACGTACAACATTCTGTGATAGGGTCCTTATACCTAAAGGTGGGGTGATGATATTTCGTTGCCAGCCTCATCTACCTTCATATATAAGATAGGATGAAAAAAGTTGAAGTATCAGATGCGGTGCAGTCTGAGATCGACTGGATCTCCCACCAAACCTGGTAGATATCATGGCGTCTCTTCGGCGGCGGCCCATCTACCGCAACCCTGGCGCGCAGTCGTGGCGCGCTCCGCCAGCCACCACCTCTCCGGAACTCGTGGGCGCCTTCCACCGAAAACTCCCGGGTTACTCCCCTACAAGACTTATTCCTCTCCCCAAAGTCGCGAAAGAGATTGGTGTCAAGGCCGTCTATCTCAAGTATGAAGGCTGGCGTCTGGGCCTTTCATCCTTCAAGATCCTGGGTGCATCCTGGGGTACCTTTCGAGCCGTGGCTAGCAAGTTCAATCTTCCTCTTGATTCCGACCTAACGGCGCTCAAAAAGGCCTTGCTCGGCGCGCCAACAACCCTCTTAACAGCAACAGATGGTAACCATGGTCTTGCAGTCGCGCGGATGGGAAGTATCCTCGAGACACAGGTTCAGATCTTTGTCCCTAGTAGTATGAGTCCCACGACTATCCAGACAATCAAGGACGAAGGCGCTTTAGTTACCCAGATTAATGGATCCTACGATCTAGCTGTACAGGTTGCCTTTGAGACAGCCAAGGATAAGGGAATTTTGATCCAGGATACCGCTTTCCCTGGTTACGAGGAAATACCTTCGGTAAGTTTTAAGTTATGTGAAAAGACACATCGTTGACTGATGAGTATATAAGTGGATTACAGATGGCTACCGTACAATGCTACGTGAGATTGATGAGGAGCTCGATGAGCAGACCCCAGACTGGATTGTTGCCCCGGTAGGAGTGGGATCCTTCGCCCAAGCAGTTGTAGCTCATTATAAAGAGCTCAATGCAAACTCCTCGAAGGTGCTTACGGTAGAACCCGATACCGCAGCATGTCTCTATAAAAGCCTCGTCAAGGGTAAGCCCGTCGTCGTTGAGACTACGCCTACCATCATGAGTGGTCTGGAATGTGGGACTGTATCTAGTATTGCTTGGCCCTTGCACAAGGCTGGAGTTGATGCAAGCTTGACTGTCAGCGATTATGAAGTCCATGTGGCTAATGAGTATCTTCAATCCGAACAAATTTCTACTGGACCTTGTGGAGCATCACCTCTAGCCGCTCTCCGCCGACTGAAAGGCTCGGAGGAGGCTTCGGAACTGGACGAATCGTCCGTTATAGTTCTTCTCTGTACAGAGGGCAGCAGACCCTACGACGTCCCCAAGGACGTGTCTTTTGACGATGTACAATCACTTGCCCAGGCCCTCGTGCAGATTGACTCTTCCGTTCTTGCAAAGGGACGAACAGAAGCACACAGAGGAAGCCCAGGTGAAGTAGAGATCGCCAGATACATCATAGCGTGGCTTGAGCATAGGGACATTGAAACTCAATGGCTCGAGGCTCTTCCGGGCCGACCGTCGGTCGTTGGAATAGTAAGAGGCACGGGAAACGGCAAAAGCCTCATGCTAAACGGGCATCTTGACACTGCGACACTGGCTAGCGACGGAGGAGATCCATTAAGAGGTCAAATCAAGAATGGCAGGCTATATGGTTGCGGAGCCGCAGACGCGAAGGGAGGGATCGCAGCATGTCTAGTTACTCTAGTCCAGGCAAAGCAGGACCGTCTGGACGGCGATATCATCTTCACTGGGGTGGCAGGTCTCGGCATCGGCACCGAACAGTTACTGCAAGCCGGCTGGATAGTTGATGGTGCGATCGTGAGCTCGCCGACGCACGCAAGCCTCGGTGTTGCCCATAAAGGGTTCGCCTGGTTTGAGGTCACTATTCATGGGCGCACGTCTCCCGGCTTTCGATTCGACACAGGTATTGACGCAATCTCGCGGGCGGGCTATTTTCTCGTAGCACTGGACAAATACTCCCAGCGACTCATCAAGGAGGGACCGAAGCATCCATTGCTGGGGCCGGGCAGCGTCCATGCCTCCATTGTAAAGGGAGGGGAGGACTTAAGCACCTATCCCGCCACTTGTTCGATACAGCTGGAACGGCGAACGGTCTTAAACGAGCCCCTCGACCGGCTCAAGGCAGATGTCGACGAACTCCTGAAAACTTCTACCCAAGATTCCCCCACTCTCTTCTACGAATCGAAGACCACCCTCTCGCGCCCAAGTTTCGAAATCGCACCGGATCACCCTTTCGTCTCTCTAGTGGCCGACCAGATTAAGCGAACCACGGGAAAGGAAGCCAAGATGAGCGCCGAAGCCTTCTGGACCGATGCTTCCCTGCTCGCTGACAAAGACATCCCTGTTGTTATGTATGGGCCAATCGGCGAAAGTCCAACTGCGCAGGGGCGAGAGGAAGGATGGGTGGATCTTCAGTCCCTCACCACGGTAGCTGAGACCTTGATTGGTATTTCCCAGGCATTTTGCGGGGAGCAGCGACGGATGCGGCAGTGACTCTGGATCGAGATGCGTACGTGATTGTATAAAGGAGGGAAACATGAGTACTCAGGCAGGTACCACCACATGAAACGACAGTAGTGACACTTTTTGAATGACTAGTACATAATTCTGCTTGATATGTCTGCTTCTCTCAGATTTGACAACCAAAAGTGTTCTCCGTGATTAGCTTTAAAATTAATATGCATAGATCCCGAGTTGGGGAACGTGTATACAAGCCAGATGGCCGGACTTCTGTCTCTGTGTTGATGCCGTTAAGAGTGGTCGAATTATTGCTTAAATTTCAAGGTCTCCGGCGTGAAGTTTTTGTTTTCGAAATTCTCTCGTCTTATTTGATGTGCGCGTCATGACCTGTTCCGCATTCTGCCATCATATAGTGTATGATGACGAGGCATAGGAGAGATAAGAAGATGTAGAAGTCTAGACCGATGATTCAAATGGTGATCCAACCGTATACACGTGAATTTCGTGCCATGGCCGCAGGAGAACCATATCTCCTATTTTCGAATGCCGTAGTTGCTGGAGTCAGGTTTTGGAACAAGAAAGAAGAACGGAAGACGCCCAGAGTTGTCCACGTGTAAAGTACGCCATTTGAGATTTCTGTATAGTCACAGGTGAAGACAATGCTGCAGACAAAACATGTCTAAACAGATAGGAACATTGAGCGCCGATTCCCAACATCCATTTGTCGTGATTGGCCGGGTAAATAGCTAATCTGAAGAAATGATCCAGTCATTTGCTAAGATGCTCGAGATGACTTTGGGCGATCTTAGGAAGAAACGTTGAGATTTAATTAGTAGCCATCGCTAAGGTTAAAGCTATTCTGGCATGCTCAGGCTTTGCTCGTGTTGAAAGCACAGGGCGTTTGGACAACGACAGGGACGAGTGTAGAGCGTTGGAAGACAAGAAAGGTATCCAACCCGTGCATTGGCTTGACTGGGTCTTGGCATCCGCGGCTTTTACCGAGGCAGGCGCGAGACAGCCGCGTTCTACTCTTTCGCCTTCTTCAAGCTCTGGATAGTATCAATACGGCATCGCTGGCGGGGAACATGGTAGGAAATAGACTACTCGCGGCAAACATGGTCAAGATCGAAAACCGATAAAAAGGTATTAGTTTCGTTATAATAACTATATAAAAGAAGCTATAAACAGATACCATAAAGCTATAAAAAGATTCTATCGATAGAAGTACTAGAAAAAAGAGGCCGGATTCAGCTAGATATTCGAGATTAGAGGGCGGCGGGGGAAATATTGCCGAAAATAGCCACCTTTATACCTCGCATAAAAATCCCTCGGGACGCGTGCCTTTCAGCCTCCAAAATGGACGTGCTTTAGATGACAAATCCATGGTGACTTCTAGATTCCGTACTTCATTCCCCATTACCTTCCCTCACTGTGACTGCTTCGAAGTAATCCTCTCGATCTCCTATCCCAGCGTTGCAACCCTATTGAAAGACTTTCAAAACCGTTGACCCATTACAACCATGGCCGACAACATCACCCTATCCTTCTCCCATCACGGTACCTCCCATACCTTCGACTTCCCTCCCTCCGCCACCATCTCCGACCTAGCATCCCGCATCTACACCACCCTCTCCATCCCCCAAGCCCACCAAAAATTCCTCATCACCCCTAAAATCGGCATCCTCAAATACCCCTTCCCAAACCCCACCCTCCCCCTCTCCTCTCTCCTCTCCAAAAAAATCATCCTCCTCGCCCCCTTACCCTCCGAACTCTCCTCCCTATCCACCGCATCCGCTCAAAAATCCAAGCCGCCAAACCCAAGAACCCCCACCGTCAAACCCGCTCCCTACCGCGACTGGAAAAAAACCCAAGACGAAGCAACCTACACATTCAGCACCCTCCTCCCCCTCCCTTACCTCCCGAACCCTTCCAAATCCCTCCGCTTCCTCGAACGCCTGCGCAACGACGCCGGCATCAAAGCCAGCATGCGGAAACACAGGTTCTCAGTCGGTGTCCTGACGGAGATGAACCCGGCCGAGCATACGACGCACGAAAGCCGCACTCTGGGCCTGAACCGCAACAGAGGCGAGATCATCGAGTTGCGGTTGCGCACGGATGCGTATGATGGATATAGGGATTATAAAACCATCCGGAAGACGCTGTGTCATGAGTTGGCGCATAATGTGTTTGGGGAACATGATCGGGATTTTTGGGATCTGACCAAGGCGATTGAGAAGGAGGTCGAGGAGAATGATTGGAGGGCTGGTGGGCACGCTTTGACCGATCAGGAATTCTATAATCCTGAGGACCAGGGTGTGGATGGTGAACATATGGATGGTGGGGGATGGACGGGTGGCGAATTCATTCTTGGTGGGAGTAACGGTTCAGTGTCAGCTTCGGCTAAGCATGGTCTTGGTCGGAGAGAGCTGATGGCCCAAGCTGCTGAAGAGCGCATGAAACGGCAGAAAGATGCCAGTAAATAAATCGACTACTGCCGCCAATATGCTAGAATTATTATGAATCTGAACTGATGAGGACGACCTAATGAAGAGTGGTTGAATTGTCATTACTGCCTCCTAAGCCAGTTCCACACCTACCTCGCTTTGTCTGCAGTAAGCAACGACTAGCGCCTATCCTACACTAAAGGATAGAAATTGGCTAAGACATCTTCGCTGCCGTGGTTCTCTTCCAAAAAGCAAAGCCCCTTTTCGTCCTTCCCCTTTTCTCAACATCCCCCTTTCTGTACCTCATCTCTCTCCATCCTTAGCCGTTTCGTTCAAGATTCAGCAACTAACCCTGCCCTACCCACTCCCCTCGTCCCGCCTCGCCCACGCCCGTTACCAGCATACCCCCTCCCACGCGCCCCATATCCCCGTCCACGTCCTCTTCCCCTATATCCACCTCTCCCTCCATCAACACTCCCCTGTCCAAACGTTTCCAAATTCTTCCTCACTTCCTCAGTCCTAAACTCCCTCCCGCCCTTTTTCACAGCGCCTTCCTCACGCTCCTTGCTCTCGCTCGAGATATTATCGAAAAAGGAAGTCGTTTTGTTGTACCCCACGCTCGCAGGTGTAATTGAGACACTAGCTTCACTCGCTTTGCGATCTCCGTTCACTGTCAATGGGGTGGCGTCGGGAATATCGTTTGCGCCATCGAGGGGCGAGCCCAGGGGGGATCCAGAGGCAATAGCTTCCTTGACCAGGTCTTGTTTGTTGAATTTGGCGTTTGCCGTTTCAAAATCATAATCTGTAGTGGGGACTTCTACTTTCTTCGTCTGGCTGTCGTTGCGGGGACGGTTTCCACGATAATTGCTTCGACCACCACGATGACCTGCGGCATAGCCGCCAGTTCCCGGTTGCCGGGATGTGCGGATATTGTCGCTCGTCCGCATTTCGTTGACCTTGTTGGTCAGGTTATCCATAGCATTGGAGTTTTGGTTTTCCTCTTTCTTGGTGTTTGCGACGGTAGGCTTCTTGGTCTGCGGTTGGCCAGCGCCGGGTGCAGGGGGGAGTTTGGCCATTGCGGCAGCAACGGCTGCGCGGGCATCACGATTGGCATCTTCAATGGATTTCGCAGCGACCTGTGTGGGTCGTGGCTCTGCAATTTTGATTTGTATTTGAGGCCTAGGAATGTTCGCTTGATTGCCTTGTAGAGCCCCATTGACAGGGACCGCGGGTTTTACGGCAGGACTAACGCGCGGGATTGCTGGCACTATCCGCCCGTTCTTTTGAGTGGCTTGAGTGTTCTTCTCAGTAGTAGGGACTTCGATGCTTGCTGTAGGCGCCGGTGGAGCGAGAGCAGCCGCTACGTTAGGCTTTGATTCGGTGGGTGGCGGAGGACCGTTCAACACCACTTCTGCAGGAGCTGGTGTTGTGGAGGAGCTTGGTAGCTTTACAGTAGCAACTGGTTTGTTGGGTGATTTTTGCTGGGGCTGAGGTTGCTCTTGGTGCGCGGTAGGTACGTTGGGTGGAGCCTGTTGCTGATTAGGGGTTTGCTGGTTCTGATGATTGCCAGAACCAATCGGCATCTGGGGAGGTTGAAAGTGTCCGTATCCTTGATGCGGGAAGCCTTGATTTGGAGGGGGATACCATCCTGGTGGAGGCGCGCCGTATGGCATGCCAGGGAAGCCTTGTCCAGGGGGAAAGCCTTGAGGTCCAAATCGCTGATTAGGGGGTGGAGGTCCATAAGGGTGGTAGTAGGGGGGAAAGGGCGAATGTTGAGGAAAGCGTGGAGGTTGTTGCTGACGCTGCTGTTGCTGGTTTTGAAAAGGTTGTTGGTTTTGCTCTTTCTGCGGCGGTACAAATGAGGCCTGTGGCTCTTGTTGTGGTCGCTGCGTAGATTCGGGAACTGCGGTACGGCGAGCACTCTGTCGCGTCGAGATGTTAGCCACGGTGTAGTTGACAAAAGGGCTTCGAGTTCAGGTTCCGGGAAGATCATGCAAGTATCAGAAGGAAGGCAACGGAAGATATCCACATGGTTTTGCGCTCTCGGTGGTACAATAATATGATTTACATCCGAAATGTTTCATCATCTTGCCAAATAAACTCGTTGACAAATTACCAGCCAGTCGGATGTGCATGAGAAGACTTACCCCGAGTATGGCAGGATCATCGGGCACCTGTGGTGGATTAGGAGGTTTGTTCTCTTTCGGTTGCTCTTGGATCTTCAAGTCTTTAACATCGCTACCGCGAAATACGATGTATTCGTAGACAGTTTCAGATGGAGGGACTTCATTGTCCGGGTCGCGACCTTCAGTGCCCCAAGAGACGACGTTCTCGAGTGCGACTGTAGAGCTTTCTGAGTTGATTTCATGTAGGGTACCGACGTAGCTGGAACTTATCAGTCATTTATTCGAAATGTCGCCTGGTAGGGGCATACCGAATGTCCCTTTTTGATATCAGGGAGATGCGTGAGCTGTCAGTTCAAGATTAGTTGAAGCTCTGGGTTGGACAGGTTGCGGCAGCCTTGCCCAATGAATTCAGCCATGGTAGGAATTGCAGGTCATGTAAGCATAGATTCGGTTGTTCTGGCGACTATGAAAGGTTTTTCAACCGTCGAGAGATATGCGTTTAGCCGTGGGAGAGAGGACAGATGATGATAAATGGATGTGAGCGTGCAATAAAGAAAGTCATTTAAGCTGTCGTTTGTGTAACTCTACCTAGCCCTACAGCCTTGGCATTACTGTCTTATGCAGAGCACAATTATTTGCCCAAAGCGGCAGCAACAACATACCTTAAGGTAACATCCTCTAGTCCTCAGTAATAAGACGCCATGACCACCCAACAAACCCCAACAGTGACACCGCCAGCACCAGAGACTTCAGTATTTAAACAAATAGAATCCTACCCATTCTCCACAGACCAAGAATTCCAATCCGGTCTCTCCACCATCCTCTCCTCCAATCCCACCCAAGACCACGAACTTCTCACTCTCCGCGCCCGCTGCTTCTACTTCGCCCGCAAACATCACATATCCGTAAACTTCGAGTCCTACAAGAAATGGCGCTCCGAGCAGAATCTACCCTTGGCGACGGTCAACAGAGTACCAGTGCCAGAGACCCAAACAAACGGCATCGCAGAAGAAATAGGGAAGACAAATGTAAACCCCGTACAAGAAAAGCCCGATGAACCAGCAGCCCCTTATCCTTCTTCATTCAGCCAGATAGTTGATCTGATCACGAAAGGCGAGCCGATACCCGGCATCAAAGAAATTCCTGATACGCTACTCGTGGGGCAGGAGTCGTTGCCTGCGACCGCGAAGCGGAAGAAGCCTTGGGAGAAGGATCAAGCCCTGGAAGAAGCAAGAAACACAACTCCAGAAGGCCACGGGTGAAGGGTCTGTCGATTGTAGATGGGGTTAATCAAGCAAAAAAGTAGATCCCTCAATCATCTCAATCGGCCCGCCTGCAATGGCACAAACCGCGAGATAGAATGGGGGTCTCCAGCAGCGAGAGAGCATTGCATAGATAGTATCAAGCTAACTCCACTCCCCACTCAAATATAGATTAACGGTAGTGTGACGTTGAGGAAACATTAGCAAAGACACTTCAGTGCTCCGATATTGAGAGTGACGGAAGGACACTCTGTTCGACTTGAATATGTCTGATTACCGTTGGACAGCGTAACAACGGTTATGATGCTATGTTCGCTCGTATGTGAATTCTAATCTAAAAATACATGGTGAGGTATTCCGCTTTTTTGCTCTGTCGGTAACACATACAGCAGCTGATATACCTCTCGTACAGCCTATGCCTCGCTCCTGCTCTGCACTCGAGCTTGTGGTGGCATGAAACATTGTCTGTACTGATAAGTCGTACCGAAAGTTGAAAGAATATCTGTTATTGCCCATCGACGCAACCCGTTACCGCGCTGACTACTCCAATTTTTTGCAACGACCTCCGTTTTGAGAGCCTATCGGACTTGGCGAGCTTAGTCAAACAGCCGTGGATGATGAGAAATATGATGACCTAGTATCCGATAGATAAGAAAACCCTGGCAAGGACAGTGAATGTAATGCAAGAAAGTCCCGTTGATGCTCGCAATGCGAGTGCCAACCCCATGATTAGCTATGATGGAGCTCGAGCGACAATAATTAGGAAAAGCTTAAATGGTAGAGCCACCAGGATCGGTCCTTTGGCCTCGTGTGATCAACGGTAGGCTCCGCCGAAACGGGGATTGGGGGCCGGAGCACTGGAGTAACGAGTGTTGGACATGCCGACTCCAGGACCAGGATGGGTGGCGTAAGCCGGATTGCAGCAGAGCATGCCAACACGAGAACCAAATTTGGAGCCCCGGAGGGACACCATGTGCTTGCTACAAAGTCATCAGCAATGTCGACTTGAGACCATCGCCATGGCTTAGCTTACCGAACATTCGAGGCGACAACCTCGCGATGGGTGTTGTTCGCATGGGTGAGAATGTATTGAATTAGATAGTTGCCATACTGATCGCTGGCAACTGCAGATGTCTGTCAGCGCGATTCATGAAGAAGGACGCCATTCACTCACTATCAATCAGAGGAATGCGAGGGCGATCTTGGCGGCCTTCGCAGACACGCTCCAGGTAACGTTCGAGAAATTCTGGACCGCCGATCTTGAGGCACTTCTCGACGACTTTGGAAGCAAACTGGTCCATGCTATACTCAGTAGAGTAGCGAAGCACATGGTCAATGGCACGGGTCCGGTCTTGTGTGGCTCCATGTTCGCAGATGTGCTGGATGCACCAATTGCCGAATTGACCGTGGGCGACAATGTCAATGTTGTTGAGGACCTCATTGATGCAGGGACGCTGCATGATTTTAGCAAAGAAACGGTTATTCTGGGGTTCAGTCTGCTGACCTTGTCTTCCTCAAGACAGTTCTCGAAGATGTTCTGCACAACCAGGCTGCCAGTCTCACCAAGGGCGACATCATGCCACATTCCGCGGAGTGCCTCGTTCACGAACTTCATAATCTGTGGAGGAGAATCGGACCAACGTAGTTCGAATAATTTCTGCCACACATGGCAGGCGTAGCGATGGATGACCGTCTCTGGAATGCGGCGAAGCAACTCATGAACCATGATGGCCTTGTACTCCTCTGGAACGGCGTCGAAGGCTTTCTGAACGACGTGGCAGCCGAAGGCATCCATGCTCAGGCTCAGGGTGTTGCCACGGATAGCATTGGCAATGGCAACGACCTGCTCGGGCGTGCCGTGCTCGAAGCAGCGTTGGACCAAGAAATTCCCGAAGCGATTGACCATCAAAGGATAGGCTTGAGCGACGATGGCCTCGATGATCTCGTATTTCTGCTCGACGGTGCCCACCTTGAGCTTCTGTTGTAAGAAGATGGACGCTTGTTGGTCATTGTTGCAGACAATCTTGTCGACGATGTACTTCCAATTGCACGAGATGCTCCGATCGAGCAGACGTCGATAGTTGAGTGGCTCCATCGGCTGAACATAGACCTGACCAGGTGAGGTAGCAGCCTGTCACGGATTATTAGAACTTATCGTTCCAAGATTCACGGGAGTCAGTGGCGGGCAGCATGATGGTGATATGACTCACAGTATGGTTCCACGGGTTGGCTGGGGTTTGATCTGCACGAAATTCGGTAGCGGTGGGCGACAGCGGAGTGCCGATGGGACGAGGTTGATATGGCATTGCAGGTGGGTAGATGCCTATCGGTGGATAGGCATTGTTGGAATTCATGCCAAGGTTCATTCCATCGATGCCATTGCCAATCATTGGCCAGCCGTTGTTATTGTTGCTGTTGTTACGCTGTTGTTGAGAGGCAACTGCATTGCTCTGAGGACTCTGCATATTGTGACGGCGCGGGCCAAAGCCAACTTGGTACTGGTTGAAGTCATTGACAAAACGACCGTCGCCAATGGTACCAGGAGAGGCAGGGCCGGAGAGAATACGGTGCTGAGGCATGGGTTGCGGATGCATCATTGCAGTGGGCGGCATGCCTTGACCAGGGAGAGGCACTCTGGAGTTGAATGGACGAGCAGCAGCAGCTTGTCCCCAGATGTTGATGGGCTGGTGGAATGGCTGTTGCTGTCGAGGAGGAGAAGGAATCAAAGAGGGTCGGGCGGTGGACCAATGGTTCTGGGGCAGGTTGTTGTTGTTGTTGAGATTGGCAGTCGAGTAGACGTCGGAATTATCGGAGAAGTTGTCGAGATCATGACGGGGATTTCCCGAATAGGAAGTAGCAAAGGAGGCTCTTTGGGACTGGTGGGTCTGTGGTCTCAAATGGGCCGACGTGTTATTGATCGGCCCACCTCTGTTAATGCCAACGTCGTCGACACCTGCGCCCATTGCTTGATCAAGTGTATGGCTCATGACACGGTTCTGATACAGCTCTCTCTTTTGCAGCTCAAGCTGTTGTTTGGCAGCTTCTAATTCTCTCTTCAGCCGCAGCATCTCCGTTTGCTCGCTATCGACCGCTACGTCGTCCTTGCTTGGTGCTTCATCACTGCTAAGAGGATTGCTGACAGGGGAGATAGCTGGGGAGTTTGTCGGTATTTCCGCTTTGCCTTGCTGCTCCTTGTTGTCTGGAGACGTTGTTTCTGCTTCGCCTGACTTCTCCATGGTATTTGATTGCCCTTCGTTCAGCTTTGCAAGGAGCGTGTCCATGGCATTCTCATCCGCGTCATTGTTGGCCATATCATGATTGACATTTGTCTTCTACCTTTGTCAGCGGCCGTAGTGATGATAACAAAACAACAGGCTCTACCTTGTGACTTGCTGCACCACTCAGTGATGGTCCTTGGATGTTACCGAGCTTCGATGTAGTCAGAGGTGAGGGTCCATCGCTGGAAGTCAAATTGTGTTTGTGCTTTCCAGTGTCGTTAGAGACCTTCACATTCTGCATGGCTTCGCTTACGGAAGCCATCGGACGGTTTGGTTCAATCTCCACCGCGTCCTCATGGATGACGAATTGTGTTGATCGGCGGCTCCGCGGTGGAGGAGATCCGCTTGAAGCATGTGCGGACATAATGACCTTGGAACTCGGGCTTCAACGATGATTGTTCGAGTGGCAGTCCGTACGAGCAAGGCCTGGAGTACTGGACGCGTGGACCGGGGTGTACAAAGTGAGTAAATACAATCCTCTCTCCAAAAGCCAGCAATGATTGTGTGGGAATTAGATCATGAGAAGATGAGGTACTGCAAGTGATCGACTGGTGAGAATGGAAGAGCAAACTTCTCCGAGAAGGACTGAAGTAGATAGCAAATCTGTTGGAAGCTGGAAGGTACGTATCAGATATCCCGGAACCCAAACGAAGGAAAGAACAACCCGGCCTATACTTGACTTAAGAGGAAGACTAAGGAAGCTTGTGTCGTATCCTATTTGACCAGCCCAAAGAGTTTGACGTCGGCTAATTTTTACTTGCGTCTTGTCAACAGTCCCGGTTACATGTCAACACTGAATCATCGACTACCCTGGGAACGTATATGTGGGGGTTTGCACCCTGCTGCCTCTGTCAGAGTACTGCAGAGCTTTCTGCAACATTCCAAGAATTATCAAGATATCCAAGGGCAAGCACTCCAGCAGCCCCTTTCCAGGCACATTCTTGACCAACAACGATAAAGTCAGGTTGGCCGACACCAGTCAGCATTGGCACCATGCGAGCAGCAAAGCGAAGACCAGGGATGTCGAAGCCCCATATGACAAGCTCCAGTGTTTCATTTGTACCTGGTCGGAGAAAGATGGCACCAAGGCCTTCTGTAAAGCCGTACACGGCGAGCCGACCGTTGCTACCATGGACGCAGAAGCCTTTTTCTTCATCGATAAATAACGTCTTATACTGGCTGGCTGTTGCGAGCCCAAGGCCTGCAGAACCTAAAGACAGGATTATCCTGTTTCCCCCCTTCGTTGGGTTTGGTTGGTCTGGCCCGATGATTTCTGCATCAGCTCCAAAGTATTGGAAGAAATTTCGAGACACTTGGACAGCGAACGACAATGTTTCATTGGACGTCAGAAGGATATATCGACTGGATGTGTCTAACATAGCATCAAGGGCTCCTAGCTGGCGCCCATGACGTTGGAATATTCGCCAGAGACTGTCACAAGAGACCTAGTACAATTAGCTGCTGGTATAATCCTGGGTTAAAGAATGTCCTACCTCCCAAGACTCGTTTGGACTGTGAACCAGCCATTGGCCGGAGAGTGGGACGTTACGAAGAAGCTCAAGCTTTTTCCCATCGACCACAAGCTCGGATTGCGTCCAGTCACGAGCGGCTTCTGCAGAGAAATGAAGTCGATGGATATTAGACGTCTTGAGATGCCAGATACTTTGTTTCACATCGTGTTCTGCCTCAATCCTGCCAGTGCGACCTGGGGCCGTGAGCTGGTCAACAATGATACTACCTTTAGAGCCCATAGTCCCCGGGTTGGCAACCACAATGTCGAATGATGAGGATAGGGAAGCGGCCGCTGGTCGATCTCCTAGAACCTTGGCATAAAATTCAAGCAGTTTCTGGGTCGTCATAACACCTTCGAACCAGTGGCCCTTGCCCGGTAATTCGACATACTCTGAGGGACAATCAATTTGCGACAGGATTTGGCTGAGCCTGCGCGAATGGAATGGAGGTACATTGTCGTCTAGGCTGCCGTGCTGTTGATGAATGGGAATGCCACAGCCATTTTGGAGCAGTAATTCATGCCGGTAGTCCGCGAGAGCACTTTGGAGTATCGCGTTGACACCTGGATCGGCTTCGTGCCAGAAAAAGTATGGAACATATGCTGCCATTATCAGTGACGGAATGGCTACGGGAACACTAAAGCGAGGACTTCTGAGTACTAACCCTGGATCGAAGAGTAACCAGACACAGGAGCAGCCCCGATGATCTTGTCTGGTGAATGGGTGAGAGCATACCATGTCCCCTGGCCTGCAGCTTGTCAGATGACAGGAATTTACACGTGACCGATCTGGATGCCTACCACCGTTTGAATGGCCGGTAACCAGCCGTCGATCGGCGTCGACGTTTGGTCCTTTCCAGCCCACAGTCTCTATCCACTCTGGTATTGCCGCTATTGCAGCTTCGGTGTCTGCGACGCCCCAACGATCTTGTCGGATGTCAGTAAAGCGATGGTCAACTAGAATCCAATGGGGAGACTTACGCCAGTCATCGCCACTCCAAGTCGTCACACCGGAAGGGAAAAGTATCCATGCCTTCAGATCAGGAGCATCTTTAAACGTGTGTCGAACCAGATCACTATCAGTCTCGACACCTGCCCCATGAAGGCCGATCACGACTGCTAAGCTGGCGTTAGGACAGGTATAACGTAGAGCCTTTGCTGATGGAGGTTTCAGTATGGCATATGAGGCTATTCCTCCAGGATGTAGATAGGTGATCTTCTGCGGCTCCTCTGCCTTTCGTGAGTGAACAGCATGCCTCATTTGAGAAGTCCGGAATACTCCAGGTAAGTGTTCCACTTCATAGGTGATCTCAAACGATACCTCTGCAGCCGCAACATGGGAGAGCGCGATATCGAAGGACAAAGGACGGGATTGTCCTGGGGCAAGTCGGAAGGGCAGGCTTTCCTTCATTGAAATAGTGAAGCCAACCTCACATGACGATCAGTCCAAAGGAAAGAAGCAGGACTACCGAACGAAAACATACATTCACGGGTTCAAGACTCAAAACATTGATCCAACGATCTTCTTCATTGCGCAGATTTACAGACCCTAAAGAGCTCACCAATTTGCCCTCTACCATATCCGGCAGCAAAATACTCCCTTCGACCAGCTTCAAGCCACCTTCAGAGAATTCAGCCTGCAGCCCAATACTTACCGTAGGCTCTCCTACACCTCCTATCGCACGAACATCACGGACAATCCGAATGTCGATCTGATGCTTGCCTGGATCGAGATGGAGTACCAAGGGGGCTCTACGATATCCATAGAAATCCCCGCCGAAATGATGTTCATCATCAATCCAGAATTCCAGAACCTGGTCAGTATAGAAAACAACTGTACTTTGCTGGTTTCCCTCAACAGTGACGTATCCCCTGACCCATCCCTGATACTGCAGAGCAGCCCAGCCATATACCGACTGTAAGGATTTCCAGTCCGTATTATCAAACCTTATCAAAATATCCGCTTTGGTATTTTCGGAGCTGGTAGATGATCGGTCGGCGGTGAGTGTAGACCATCCGACTGTTCCGTTGACGGCAAGAGAGCTACGATATCTGTCGCTCTCGTTGTAAGACAGGGAGCGAAAACCACCAATCCGTTCCAACGGATCAGCACCCCATGTAGCTTCTCGCGTTCCGATTTGGAAGGGACCGAGAAGGTGCCATATTTCGGAGAAGGAGATTAGAGCGGGCGGAGGGAAGTGGGAGGGGCTTAAGGGTTTCTGGGTGATCATTGGGAGTAGATGAAACAGGGATCTAATTAAAGAAGAAAACATAACCTTTTGCTATGGTTATCTGGATTCATGCTTCGTCAAACGACCACTAGACGTCGGACGGAAGTAGTGAAGTCGATGTAGCGGCAAATGGACCGCGCTTGCGCTTGTAGGCGCCTAGTCTACCCCTGAGTTGATATATCGACAGGATATTGAGCAATGATCTGTATTTTAGATTTCGGACGATAAAAAGAGCCTTGAGGTATGCTCAGTCATTGTTTCTTCCTCAGCCACAAGCCTAGGGTTCAGATATTATAAAATTGCGCCCAAGATGACGAAGCTCTAGCTCCAAATTACCCTTATCTGCAACTCGCAAGATTCATACCCTGTCACCCGAACCGCTATCGTACAAACCAAGAAAGCGCTCTCGCCATGGGAAAAATCAACCATACCCCTTCCCCAAGTCATCCGCTCTCCTCCACGTCTGACTCCCCTCCCTCGGTCTTCCCGGGCCGGCTGCATCGAACTTCTTATCCTCACCAGTCACATAACCATTAACGCTTCCGAACATACCAGATGCAGCACTCAGCGGCGTCGACGTGAACAAAGCCCCACCCAGCGAAGACTGGGCATCTCCTCCTCCTCCTCCTCCACTCGCATAGGTTGTCGGCAAAATCGGTGCATCCGTTCTCAGCTGCTCGAGTTTGACCTTCCGATCCCCCTTGGCGGCATCGCTGGTACGATCGTAAAGATAAAGGCCAATGAACGTGAGAAAGATACCCGCCGCCTGCACGGAGGTAGTGCGGTTCCCGAACCAGACGATCGCAACGACGATGACGAAGACGCGTTTGATGAGTGAGGCCACAGAGTACGTGACCGGTGAAACCATGGAGAGGAGGATGAAGGCCAGGATGTTCTGCCCGAAATGGAAAATGCCATTGAAGAAGAACTCGAGAGGGAGGTTCGCCTTGTGGGCGGGAGCTTCCGGGAACGGGGTTAGAAGAATCGGTGAGGAGAGGATGGGGAGGCCTTCGGTCCAGAGCCAGATTGGGCAGGTGAGGAGGAAGGCTAGACCGGAGCAGTAGCAGAGAAGGTTCAATTTGTCGAGTTTCTGATGTCTTTGAGTTAAGGCGGGGAGTGGGCCTTCAGCTTCCACGCGGGCGGCTTCGTTGAAAAGTTTCTTGGAAAAGATGTTTTGCGTGACGAAGATGAGGGCGCCGCCGAAGGCGCAAAGGATGCCGAAGATGTTGCCGGAAAATTCGACGCTGCAAGCAAGAACAACTCCCAGGGTGAGGGGAATGAGGGAGAGGTAGGTGGCTGTTGCGTAGTGTATCCGGAAAAAGACGCGGTAAGCGAGGACCGTAAAAAGAGGCGACAGACCTTTGATGGTGTGGACTAGCGAGACAGGGATCTTTTGGGTGGCGGTTGAGGAGAGGATGTGACCGCCGATTTGGAACATTGCTAAAGGAAGGGTGGTTCTTATTACATCACGGCTGGGGTACCGAATACCATGCTTGAGGACTGGAATGGCGTTTTGCAAAGGTGGAAAGAGACGACCAAGGACGGCCAAGGTGACACACCAGGAGGAGACGCATGCGAATTGAATTACAGTCAGAGTGACTGGCTGAGGGAAAGCGTTGAGGATCGTCTTGGATGATGTGTTCGTAAGTGCTGAGCTCATGTACCAGATGAGGCAGAGAACCTGCAGATAACATTAGTCTAAGAAGATTAGAGCTTGGGAAAAGGCGTACAATAAGCCTGACAGAGACAGGGGCCTTCAAGGCATCTGCTAGCTCGGCGGCGTTGGCACTGACACTACCTTTCCTCGTCCTAATCGTCTTGATTGCTTCGCTGATACTCTTCTGCCGTCCGTGCTTGGCTGGTGTTCCGGACAAATGGTTATTGCTCCAGGCGATATGATGGTCCTTCCTCGCTTGCCATCTGTCGTTCCGTGGACCGCCGTTGAGTCCCGACCACGTTTGAGGGCTCGGGGTTCGCCCTTTATTTCGATGCCTATCTCCCTCTTCTTCATGAGTCGTCAAGTAATCCCTCGAAGATGTTGGTTCTAAGTCTGGAAACCTGCATGACTCCTCCTGGGCTGAAGAAGATGACTGGTGTGACCATCGACGCTCCGTAGTAGCCGTGGTCATTCTCCGTTACACAGCAGGCGGCCGACGATTCAGAAGAGCTTAACCCTCGGAAGTTACTGCAACAGGCTTAGAAAGATAGAGCTGTAGCGTCCTCGGCTGCGCTGAAAGTCGAATGCTACCGAGCGAGGAGAGTACATTCTGCGGAAGCTTGGGTTGCTGAAGGTTTGACGGATGCTCATAGACTATTGACACCAATTGGGTTCTTTAAGCAAGCCTGAACATCTTGCATGGCTTTTCTGGAGACTGTAGGCTTCTCGAGAAAGCGCCTTGAGCGTAGCTAAGGTAGTGGCTGCTTCAGTGGCAGCGTCCACTTAGGAGTATCTTGGAAAGATTACGCGTCCACGGCTTGTTCCGATTGACGCTATCAGCGGGCCGCTCCAGACGCCCGGTCGATTGCCGCGCCTTGCGTATGACATCTGTACGCGATCGAAAGGACATGGATGAGTTGGTAACGGCGACATATGCGTTGCAATACGACTCCAACAATCAGAACGAGCTTATAAGATATATCTTTTCTCTTGCCTATATGCTGATGCATCGATTAATCCTCTTCCCGTTTGCCCATCACCATCATAGCTACGAGGCATGTCCGACTCAGTAGGCAAGTCTTCCTGAATACACCTACAGCTTATCCTTTCGTGGACCATGATCTCATAATTCTCATAGATCGAGTCTTCGCTCATGCACTCAACACCGTAAAACGCATCCCTCGTACAGGCTCCGCCCGTCCGCCACCCGAAGCTCGCCTCAAACTCTATGGACTCTACAAACAAAGCATGGAAGGTGATGTCGAAGGGGTAATGCGGCGCCCGTCAGGCGATACTCCCGAGACAGAAGAAACGAGAGCGGAGAAGGAGAAATGGGACGCATGGCATGCCAACGCCACACTTTCTCGCACTGCCGCCAAGCGTGAATACATTTCTACCCTGATCACTACGATGCACGAATATGCCTCCTCTACTCCGGAAGCCAGAGAACTGGTCGCGGAGTTGGAGTTTGTGTGGGATCAGATCAAGAACAACTCGAATACTACAAGCAATGAATCATCGCCCAGGGGTGTAGGAGGCGAAGATAGTCAACCAGGGATGAGTTACGCTAGTCTTGGGGGATCGAGGCGAAGACTCGTGGAAGATGAAGGCGGCGGTGGAGGAGGCTTAAGAGTGTTGAGGCCGGTCAGTGAGGGGGATGATGAAGTCTATGATGACGATGACGACGAAGAGGACAACGGGAATAGAGAGGGAGAAAGAAGGTACCGCGATCCGCTGAATCCTGCGTCGTCGATAGTCGGTAGGAGCAGAGGTACGGATCTCGATGTTCGGAACCGCAAATGGAGGAGACGAATAGAGACGGCTCTCTTCAAGATGACGACGGAAGTCGCCGCTTTACGCGAGCAGATCGAGGCCAAGCGACTAGGGACTGTCCACGGCAAACGCAGTGGGGCTTTGGCATGGATACGGTGGCTCATTTGGGCTGCTACGAGACAACTGTTGGTTGATACGATGATACTGGGGCTGGTGTTCTTGTGGGCGAGGAAGAAGAGCGATCAGAGGATTGAGCAGGGGTTGTGGTTAGTGATGCAGGCGGTGAAAGAGCAATTACGGCAGGTCAGGGGATGGAAGGTTTGGAGAATAAGGGGATTGATATAAAGATGAACTTGTGTTCCGAAAGCTCGTGGTGAGATGGTGGTCTGAAAGGTTCGGAGCTGTTATGCCCGGATTTATGGCTGACTAAAGCATGCAAGCATTGATTTTAAAGTGTACGAAAAGATATATATAGCATGGCGTCTTGGATTTGCATTGGTCCTCATCCAATAGCATGGTATGTTACACGATTGAACCTTTCTTCCCGTGGCTTTATACTTCCTAATCGAGGCTGACTGCATGCCTGCCTCCCACAACGTGTAACGCGCAGTGTAACGCAAAGTTTGTCTCAGTCTTGACCTCCTCGTCCTGTAATTCGACTCCAACTCTTTATCCAAATTATCTACACTGCCTGGTAGATCAAGCAATTTGCTGGATCAAACAATATCTTTCCTCTCGATATCCGTACTCAAGTTCTTGAATTTTCTCCAGCCTCCTTCTTTCAGCGCTGCACCTGGGCCCCTCATGCTTTTGCCCGACGAGATCAAGCTCCTCATCCTTGCCAACATCGACATCGACGCCCATAACACGCACCTTGTACTCCGCAAAGTCCATCCGTGGTTCAGAGCTACTATCGTCTTGGAAAAACTCAAGCAGCAATTACTGGATTTAGAACCGCACCTACGGCAAACTTGTCCTGACTATTCTGCCTGCTACACCTGTGCTGGGGTCCTGCCAAATTCGCCGACATATCCCATACGGGACAACGAGCACCTGGATGTTGCGACGCCCTAGAGAGGTTCTGTGTTCAGTGTGGCGTCAAGTACCGGAAGTTTCCTCCTGGGTGCGCCTTTTACGTTATGTATGTGATTGTTATCTGCGCCAACGACAAGTGCGGACGTCTCGTCCAGGGTCGGACTAATCCCCGTGTTGTAAAGAGCATTAAGAACCGCCATCGCCTGCCAGCAGGGGCACTAAATTTTTCCTTCCAAAAGCACAATCATTTGAGGCTGTGCGAACAAGCACATAAATCGTGCAAGAGTTCAAATATGGGACCTTGAACGTGGATAGCTTTCAATTTCCATATTTGAAACGGACATGGTTGTCAAGAAGGCGTACCAAACAGAGTGGCAGCGAATGATGAGGGTGGGAGGGTTAGAAGAGCAAACGATGATATTCAGAAAGCTCTGATCCAATCTGAGCTGTCGGAGATGCTGTCACCAGATATAAGACTGAAAGAGGCGAGTCAACATCGATTACCATGTGAAAGAAAAGACGTAGTTTGGTGTTCCAGATCCAGTGCTTGTCTCCTCAATAATCATGTGCAATGCTGGCCAACTCCAGGGATGTTCCAATACCGCTCTCATGTCTGCTATGCCTTCGATTCTCGCTCGGATAGGATAACATGCTTCAATCGATCTCCATTCTTGCCCATACCATCTTTCTGTGAACATATAGAGCAGAATTTGGGATTCCTCTATCCTCAGCGCCATAGTTCTCGAATGACCTGTTCTACCGCCTATACTCAAGAAAGCTGTGTGTAGTGTTTGACAATTGTACAGCGGCGCCGGGGTTGCATGATAGTCAGAAGAAAGTAGAGGCTTCGCATCAAGGCAGCGGTTTCGAAGGTCAACTTTCAAGAAACGACGCCAGAGTATGCTCCTAATGTTCACGTATGTGAGGCGTCCGAGTCGACTCCTTTAAATCCCAAGATATACTGAGCGGCGTCCTTCTCGAGACCAGCATGGCCTTGAACTGAAGAAGAACGAGCGGTGTATTTTCCGCAGAAACTATTCCCCGCACTCTCCTCTGCACTTGATGCATGCATTTGGTTGTAGTCACAGGTTAAGAGGTCTGCTAGCTGAAGCAGTATGTCGCAGCTTCGGCAAGTGATTTATGACGCCACTCAAGGATACCACTCTCAGGAGCGTGCATTCTGTGCGTGACTTCAAATTGGACACGAAACCTCTTATCAGGTATCTCGCCCTCCACGAGGTGATCGCTGGGCGTATTTGTTAGGAGCTTTGTCTCGTCATGCATTGTAATCTTGCTAGGTTAGCAGCTATCACTTGGCTCTTCATTTTTGGCTCCTAAACTAGTATTGGACTTCTCAGAGGGCGTGAGTGCTGAACCTAACATCCGCGTGGTATGATTTTCTTAGGCATTTATATGTGTGGGAATTGTGCCATTTCGGGAGCTGTGGGGGCTTTGAGCGAGATTCGTGTTCCATAGATGACTGAAGCAGAAGCTGGGAGGACTAACAGATTGGGGGATAATTCCAAATCGCCATGACGTAAGTCAGAGACAGCTTCAAGACTATCGCAAGTCTGCTATCGGCGGCTTCCTGCACGTAGCTCAGAAAGGAAGAAAGAAGTCCTGATAAATAGCAGAAATAACCTCCGATGTTGTACTTAGCCCAGAGAGATAGGTGTCTCCATGAGGATCTCTTGAAAGCCTGATACTTCGATGGGAATCTCCGGTAGGCGCATGTTCTTCAGCATGCTCTTTGCGTCCTCGAGCGTAAGATGTTTTTCCTCAGTACAACGGGTTGGTGAAACATATGTGGCCTGCCGAGGTCCCATAAACCTCCTCGAGTGGGTACCATTGGCAGAAGAGATCGTTTCCGGCTCGTACGTGAAGCTTTGCTCCTCAAAGTGTTCCTGGTTGAGTGCATCGGCGTATCTAGCTGCAAGATCTGCGTATGTGGCTGTAAGATCTGCCAAGCTGTTGATCGTTTTGAATTTTGTGCCGCGCCTCGAATGTTGGTTGCAGTATTTGATCTTCGAAGATTGCCATCTGAACAACCCTCGACAGGCCTTACAGACTGTGTATGGCCCACCATTGATGATTATAGCGCATCCAGGAGGATACCACCGGCGCTTGATGCAACAGCCGACGCAGATCCTTGTCAAGCTGACTATACTGCCGGAAGCTTGTCGGTCCGAGAAGGCCTCTACAGGTAGTACTCTGTGACAGGTGTAGCAGACCAGGCGACGCCCACAAAGAGATGACAATTCATTTCTCAGAGGCGAAGACCTATCCCTTTCGGCGGCGAAAAGCTTGTCGTAGATGGTCTCCCTCTTAATGCTCGCCCTAAACCATGGGTGAACTTGACGGAGCTTGATAAGGGTGTTGTGCACGTCGATATCAATGTTTGCAATGATCTGAAGTTTGAGTTCGTCGGGTAACAACATAAGCGAGGCCATGACTTTGCACTGCTTGCAATGCGAAACGAACACGAATGTGAAGTCACCTGTGCTGCTGGTAAAGAGGGCTATCTGAAGCTTTGAAGCAAAATGTAGTCCATAGTCGTGGTGCACTTTTGTACCTCAACGAGATGAGTCAGAGATGGTTTAGCCTCTCAAATGTGAGCAGGTTACCACTCCGAAAGATTCGCACCTGCCACTGCTTGTTCACCTGTTGTCCAAATGCTGTTTCGAAGCGACGATTGAACGAGTCAGGAGATATGGCCGCGGATATTCTTCTGCTCCTCCCATAGCTCATAGCAAGCGCTCCATATGTCGACTCGTGGACTCATGTTTTAGTCTACAGTCGATACAACATCTCCTGTGGGCTTCAGAACCACCGAGATCCATCGGCGTGGTCCTCGATGCCTCGGCAAAAGCAGCCATCGGTAGTGCCTTTAGGCAAGTGAAGCAAGTAAGGGTGTTTGCGAAGAGTCGCGTCAAACCTGAAGCTTTCCTCTCAATGATTAGTAGTCGAGTTTCCAACCGCTCCGCTTCGGAGATGGTAGCGTTGAACCACGGGTGCACGAGGCGGAGCGCGAGGAACGTATGCGGGCTGTCTACTTTCACGTGGGCCACTATACAAAGCTTGATCTCGTCTGGCAACAACATGAAGGAGAACGGCGTCTTCGGTTGAGAAAAGGGTGTTGGTCTGGGCAGTTCCTTCTTTGGTGGAAGTTGGAACTCATGATCCACGGTAGCATGCCTTTTTGGTCGTTGTTGTAGCCACGGCCACCACGGTGCCATCATTTGAGCGTCCATCTCCCATGTGTAGCTTGGGCAAACTTGAGGTCTTGGTAGGTGATTTTGTATGGAAAGGTTGAAGCAAGGGCGTGGATTATGCACCAGGTGTGGCATGTGGCATGCACGCGATCAAATGTGGAAAGTGGATCCAGTCGCGTTTTCGACCGATGAAAAGTGGTATTTGCTTCCAAAGCCGTGTCAATGAGCAAGTTCAGACCTTTTCATACCAGAGGACAATAACATGAGGACAAATCCCCAGAGGCCAAGGTCCATGCCTCTTTGATCTACCCATCATCAGTACTTAAGTCCCTTTTTGATCCTCTCCTTTCGACTTCTGTATGGCCAGCCGACTTCATGGAGCCACAAAGCTCTTTCGAAACCAGCTGATGGAACAACTCTCAGGATGTCAAGCACCTTTGCTCACGGACTTGTTCGACTTGTTCTTGAATTAGGGTTACACCTTGCCAAATCACGTGCTCGTCTATGTTTCGCGTTCTTTTCACGCGACACAAGCGCGTCTCGATGAAGACGTCACCAGATCAAGACCTCAAAGCTTCTCCGCACTCATGACAGACCTTCTTCATACGATACCTAATTTCCCGACCAAGTACTACACGCATCTAATACCGTCACTTGAGAAAAGTCTGATAACGACTACCGACCTACTTACACTTGATCCTTTAGAAGTCGCAAAACGCGCGCACTTACCCCTCTTGGATGTCCGCAGGCTTGCCAACCATGTCCTCGCAAGCCTGCAGACTAAACTGGGTGTGATTGATGGAACAGAGGCATTGCGCAAATACGAGGAATCGCCGAATCTCGAAGATGCTTCCTCCCTGAAAGCATCTGGCAGAACAATCTCAAAGGAATGGAGCGCCATCAGCACTCTTGACCCGCTCCTCGATGCCGCCCTTGGCGGCGGGATCCCTCCAACTTACATCACCGAAGTCACTGGCGAAAGGTACCTTGCACCTTGACCTTCCCGCCGTAAAAAACTAACAGGATTTACCCCCCAGCGGCGCAGGCAAAACTCAATTCCTCCTCTCCCTCCTCCTCACAGCCCAACTACCTCCACCACGCGGCCTTTCCCGCCCAACCGTCTACATCTCCACCGAACATCCTCTCCCAACCTCCCGCCTCGCCCAACTCCTCCGCAGCAACCCCTACCTCTCCTCCCTCCCCACCTCCACCAAACCTTCCCTAACCCGCATCTTCAGCATCCAAACCCCCGATCTCGAATCCCAAGACCACATCCTCGCCTACCAACTCCCCGTCCTGCTCGCCCGCCACAACATCGGCCTCATCGTCATCGACAGCATCGCAGCAAATTACCGCGCCGAACGCTCCGCATCTTCCACATCAGGCGCAGCACTAGGATTACGATCAACCCAATTAGTGCAACTAGGCCACCAACTCCGATCTCTAGCCCGCCAACACAATTGCGCGATCGTAGTCTCGAACCAGGTAGCCGACCGCTTCGCTCCTATCCCCTCATCGCCACCGCAACGACCGCCGGGGTCATCTCCGCCAACAGTGCACTCGCAAATCTCTTCCCCACCACATCCAGATAGCAGTCAAGGCATGCAGAGTCTTGATGCCGCCGTTATGCCTCCCCCTCCTTCTCTTCCTCAACCTCAATTCTCATCTCCGCAATACCCAATCCTAACACTCGACCACCAACAGAATTTCTTCACCGGCTGGTCCTCTGGTCCCCACAACGATCAAAACCAAAACAATCAGAACCTTAAAACGCCTTCTTTAGGTCTGGTATGGACGAACCAGATCGCGTGTCGGATTGCACTTGTCAAGGAACAGCAAATCTATGGGAGCAGCGAAGAAGGGGATAATGTTGAGGAGGCGGCGGACTGGACGCCAAGACAATGGAAGCGGTATTTGAAGGTTGTGTTTGCTAGCTGGGCGGCTGCTACGGGGTCGGAGGAAAGGGGGACGGAGTTTGAGATTTGGAGTGGGGGGTTGAGGGCGGTTGGGCAGGGGAAATGATTGACGGGATGTATTATATCCGATGCGGAGGTTTGATGAGATGTGAGGGAATTTATGGGGTACTGGACGGGGTTCGTCAAGCTTGGTCTGGATGGTGTATACTGGTCCACATATGGTTTTTTGAATGCGGTGAATATCTTAGCTTATGATTGAGTGAATATCAGATATTGCGAGGGAGGTAGAGGACAGGGGGATAAGGACTGAGGAAAGGGGGACATCATGGAAGAGTCCTTTTTGCCTTAACCACAGTCAAATATTCCGAAATAATAAGAGAATCCGAGCACAAAATCCCGCCGGTATCATCGGCGTCGAGTCCATCCCTTTCCAGTTCCAGGGTGCGAAATCTCAATCAAATGACGCCTTCCTTGCCAGTAAACGAAGATTCAGCAATACTTCCATTCCATTCCCTTTCGCAGGTTCCCCACAAAACCACAAGCTATATACTTGCACCATCTTTCCTCTCTTTATGAACACTGAAGCAAAGGTAGCAGCCAAACCCTCCCGCACAAGAATAGCATAAAAGTACACCAGCCCCTCCAAAACATCGCAGGTGGAGGAACGAACAAAGGGACCAGCGCCATGAAAGAGCAGCCTCAGCCATGCCACAAATGTTGCAAGAAAAAAAAAAGCTCGAAGATACGGAGCTCGTAAAGGAGTGAAGAAGGGTGACAGACGCCAACGATTATTATCCATATCGCATCAGGAAAATTATCATTACCGCTCGAGCATTTTGTAGCGCCTGGAAGCAAGGGCCGATCACTCCGGAACCATCGAACGTAGGGTATCCGAGTTCGATATCTTCGTCAATCCCGCATCATCGGTAACATCTCCCCACCTCCACCCGTCATCTCATACTTCAATGGACTGCCTGCACTCCCACTGCCCGCGGAGCCCGGTGGATGTATGGACGCCGCATTCTGCATACCTCGGTAGAAAGTCGTGTTCCATTCGTTTTGTTGTTCCTTGATTGGCGGCCACTCCGAATGTTGCTGTTGTTGTTGAGCTTCGTGCTGCAGCTGCAATTTGAAATTTTGTGGGGACTGGTATTGTAGGCCACCGGCCGATCCTGGAGGACTGGGATTGGACCAAGGGCCAGGCATCCGGTGATTACTGGGTCGATTATGTTGGAGTGAATGCGCTTGGTAGGGATTGCTGTAGCTTGTTGGGGAATGGGCATGGAGATTCGAGCTATACGGATCAGGATAATGGTTTTGGTCAAACGACAGGTCGTTGTAGGAGTGGGACGGTGAGTGGTGATGATTTTGGAGGGGACTCGGGTGCTGATGGGAGCTGGGGGAATGGTTGGTGTTGTTGATGTTGAATGCCTGCCTCTGCTGACGAAGCTGTTGCTCTGCGTGTTGTTGCAGACGACGGATTTCTTCCTGCTGCTGGCGAATCTTTTCCTGTTGCATCCTGGCTCTAGCGTCACTGGTCTTCCGGATATGGCCTTGAACCCGCTCTTGTTGACTCGGCGTGCGCTGCATCAAAAAGGACTCGCTCAGGCCCGGCTTTGCTGGAACTGCGTCTGAACCAGTCCAACTCGTGGGTGGTGAGGCATCGGAAGCCACCCCTTTGGAAGCGTATGGGGACTGGTACACTACCGGCCTTTCCTTTTCAGCCTGATGAAGATAATGCCAATTCGCCGGTAGATCGAGTTTGGAGACCCCCTTCCGATCATCCCGTGCGATGGCGATCTGGCTCGACGAAGTCGATAGCTTAATGGATGGCGTGTTACTGGGTGATCTCTTCGGAGCTGTTATACCGCCAGTCATGTTTGCCACTGGAGCCTGTGGTTTTGGGATGGGCTGAATCGGTGTTTGGGGCTCTGGGTGAACAGGTGCTGGTGCTGGTGCTGGTGCTGGTGCTGGTGCTGGTGCTGGTGCTTGACTGGGAGGCTGGAAGGAATTAGCGAGCAGTACTACGACGGGTAATGAAGTGAGCGATCTTACCCTTCGGTAATCCACAGGCTTGTTGTACGGTTGTAATGCGGGCCTTGACGCAGCTGGCGTCATTGGTGCCATTGGCGCCATTGGTGCGGGAGGAGCTCGATAAGCAGGTACATTGTTGTACATCGCCTGGGGGTGCGAGACTTGGGGCTGCGATGAAGCCGTGTGATAGGGAGACAGCTTATTCAGCGAGGCGTACACATCAGGATTGGCTATCTCCTTGGGCTTGTACTGATATGGTTTCGGATCATTGACAGCATATTTTCCATTATACGGGCGTTCCTTCATAGAAGTCTGTGGTTTGGTTGGAGGTCTTTGCTGGTACTGCTTTGAAATGCCGGCAGCATTTGCGGCATGGATGTTGACCCCGTAAGGATAGGTGGCAGGGAGCGCCTTTCGCTGAATGGGCGGCGGAGGAATGTAGACAGGCGGAGGTGGCCTGACACTTTCCAAGAAATTTGCTGTAGGATCGTTCTCACGCTTAGCCAGATCTCCAGTGAACTGTGCCTTCGTTTCTGTAGATTTCTTTCCCAGGTAGAACCACAGCTGTTTCGGTTTGGAAAGATCAGTCTTGGTCTGAGTTGGGTTCCGGATCGCACGGCAGGTATGAAATTCGGACCAGACATGAACTGCCTTCGGATCACAGAACTTGTCATTTGCCTTGGGCGTCTCACTCGAGACGTTGTCGGTGCTGTCACGTGACTTCTCCAGCAGATGTTTCGGAAGTGGTTTTGCATTGGCAGATGGCGCAGGGAGATGTGAATTGATGGGGTCGAAGACGAGCAACCACTTGTACTCGACCTCGATTCTGTCACTATAGAGAGATTAGTATCCACAACCCTACATCTATTGAAGCTGACGTACCCTTTGGGAAGAACATCGATGAGCAGCATCTGCTCGCTCTTTCGGTTCTCAATGACAACACCACCGAACATGTCGCCTTGGCCGTATTGAACTTGTACGAGATCGCCGGGGTTTGACTTGACCGCATGTGAGCGTATCCATTCATCTTCTTCAAGTGCGAAAGAGTCCATGTTCTTGAATCTCTTACTACGATGCACCTTGCACCGGAAGTCGATGGCAGTGTCCTTGTATTCGGTGCCGTCATCGCCGTACACTGGAATTTCTCCAATGTCGATCTGCACTGCCGCAGCCGTAGCGCAAGTAGCGTGATATGCTCGAGTGCATTTGAGCTGCGAGCATTGGAAGACGGCGCCTTTCTTGTTGCGGCAGAAGTTGCACTTGAGCTCCAATCTTGCCTTGTCAATACGATGGATCCCGCATACAGTATCCGATCCGTTCTCATCCGAGATCCATGTCTCTGGAGTATAAAGACCACATGAGCGATGTGCATTCAGGCCATTGTCCGTCGGAAGCAGCTCTTCGAACTTGTAGTCGTTCGGACACAGGATACAGGGTTCGAAGGCAGGTGCCTTGAGTCGAATACGAAGCTTCTTGACCTTTTGCTTCCCGTCTTTGTCGCCGATTTCCCTTTTTCTCTTCTGGCTCTTGGGCTTAGACTTACCCTTGTCACTGCCAGGCGGAGTTGGAAGATCAGTCGGCAGATCATCGTCGTCCTCGTCGTCCTCATCGTCATCTGTCTCCTCATAATACTCAGGGGTTGGTTCTCCACGAAGTTTGCGCTCAATATCGAAGACGTCCACCCAGACGCTGTCAGCTTCACAGTGGCATTTTTTCGCGACTTTGCCATAATCAAGCCATGACTCGGTGGCAAAATTGACAGACTCCGCGCAGTTGTAGCCTAGATTGTATCCTGAATGATAGCCGTAGGGAAACGTGATGACAAATTCTTTCTCGTGGTGAACCAAGCGATTGACTTTGATATTATACTGTGATTGCAGTAGCTGAGGTGATATGAGATACGTTTTGTGACGGAGGAATTGGTCGCAATTCTTTGCGTCGTTCGGCCAGACGTCTAGCAGCGGTTAGTGTCGATGAAGAGTTAGGCAGGATAGGCACCTACTGCGCATAGCGGCTTCGAACCTCCTTGCGTCTTCTTGGGAGATGCTGTACCATTGCTTAGGTGCCCCGAAATGGATATAGTTGATGCTGTACAAATCAACGTCTTCGAGATGCCACGCAAACGAGGCTTTCCACATTCCAAGATAAAGGTAAGCGGTGTTGACTCCTGGTACCGACTGTCCCAGCACATCGAGCAGGTTTTCAAGTTTTGCGACATTCCAATCGGTTGTGGAGTCGTCGAACAATGACCCAGGCATATCCGCACCGTACATTGGATTATTGAAGGTCAAACTCTTCCAGTATGCCGTCTCGAGCTCGCTGCAGCGCTGTGGAGTCCACTCCGACTGATTGTAGACACGATAGTCAAAGTCTTTGAACGCTTCCTCATCGATAATCTCGTTCTGATCCTGACGGTTGTGTTGGCGTCTTGAGGCAACGGATTTTGGCTGCCGTCCTCGAGGCTTGCTTGACGCGTTGTTCTCGTCGTCGCTAGTTGCCTCCTTCTTGGTCTTCGTCGCCTTCAATGGGGGTGAAGTAGGAGTTGGCGGAACCTGAAGGCTTGAAGCCTTGTCGTCTTCGTTGTCGCCCTCCCTCTTGTGAACGGTGGTGGGCAACGGCCTGACCCTAGGACGCCCAGGGCCCCGCTTTTTGGCCGTCCCAGGAGCAGCAGGTGCTGTCTTTGCGGGCGCTGCTTTTGAACGTGTTGAAGCAACCTTTGTCGTCGTCTCCTGGTTCCGCCTCCGCTCCCCTCGCCTGGCTGGAGGCTGATGGTTGCTTTCCTCGCTCAGAGCTTTCCATTGGGGCAGATTGTAGGTTCGCTGCTTCTCCATATTGGCCTGGGTATAGGTACCGTGTGTCCCGTGAAACTCTTGTGTGATTGGATTTTTGACCTTGACGGTCTTAACGGCTTCATCCAGCGCAGGGAGCCCGTCGAGCCTGTATGAACCTGTCAGATCGGGATGTCCAGTAGCTTGACAGAACGCATTTGTGGCTTACCACTCCTGTGGTGGGATAACTTTGACGATTCCTGACTTCATGCCGTACTTGTCAATCTTGGAGATGAATGTCTTGAAGCTGCGGAACTGGCCCATTGTCTAAGGGAGCAGAACTTAGTCAGCTTCAGTGGTTCACAACAGGATCCAAAGATCTTTTTCCTCCACTTATTCGCAGAGGTACGAAAGAAGTGTTGAAGGTGCGGTGCACTTACAGGTTTGAAGACAGGAATCTTGCCGCCTTCATAGTAATGATCCGGGTTGATCTCTCCATCGTCAACAAGCTCTTCGTCTGCTTTTTCGACCGTTTCCACTTCCAATTCCGAGAGGTCTGAGCCGGAATCATAGTGCTTGTCGGTCCCTTCGCTTGCTGGAGGGGTGAGGGTAGGTTTCTCTTCCGACTTGATGTGCACCTCGCTAGGAGCGGTAGTCGCCACCGTTTCTGCCATGGCGGTGAACCTTAAATCTCTACCAGCAATAGCGCAAATTTATATCAGACTCTGCGGGAGGTAGTCAGGTCATGTAATCCACCGTGTCGAGTCCTTGAGCAACCCTTGCTCGGGAGAGCAAAGGTTAGGCGGTACGATTGCTACCTGGGTCAACACGACCACTGAAAGGTCGCTTTCATCCGGAGAGGATTGGAGTCTGACACAAAGCGCTCAAAGCAGTCTTCAAATGTGGTTTTGGGCGTTGAAGGGAAATTGAAGAGAGGCAACTGTTATCGGGGGTGAGTGGAGGTGGTGAAATCTAGGTATATGCGCTAGACTTGATCAAGCGCTAGCGGTGATATTAGCCCCGCGTATCTGCGAGTGCACGTCACTTCAATTGTATCGCTACTACTACGAGACAACAGCACATCTGTTACAAAAGAGCAATGCTTTTAACAATCACTACTCAGGGGTATTTCGTGATGCAACACCTGCCGGCGGGTTTAGGTGATAATATGTTGCATCACGAAATACCCCTCTGTGTATACTAAAACGCTCTGGCAATATCTGTTCCAGAGCCGAAGAGCGTATCAGACAGCCTCAGTCGAAGGAATGATACAGTGAACCAAGGAAAAGGTCAAAACATAGTCGAAGACCCGTGTTCCTGGATTCAGGCAGATGGGCGAATGAGCTGAATATCGCCCTCGGCAGGCTACCGAGGGCCTTACTTTATTGCATGCACTAGTGGTAGTCCCGTAGTCTGACATGCACGTTATTCGCAGAGCCTCGTGGCGTGAAGTGCATACAATTGGACAGCTGGTACTCCGTATAAGAAGTTCGAAGAAGTGCTTCAACGCTATTGCTCCCGTCGCTATGCGTGCAATGCTATGCAGTATTACAAGCAGATGACCGATGCGATTAGCATCAGCGTTGCGCCGGTAGATAGCCCCTGTGTTCCTTCTCAAAACATTCCTGTGCCTGAAGACTCGATCTCAGCCCTTCCACAAGGCTGGAAGGCTTTTGTTCCACCATCATGAGCCTTCGCCGCGGCCACGCCCACCTCGACCACGCCCACGATACCCTCCTTCTCCTCCACCGCGATCACCTCGATAGCCGCCACGTCCGCGATATCCGCCTTCTCCCCCTCGATCACCTCCTCGACCACGGTATTCGCCACGCCCGCGTCGGCGCTGTCCATCAGCCCGGCCACGGCCGCGACGAACCTCGTTGAAACCATCAGAGCCACCGTCGGAAGGACCGGCTGCACCTGAGGGATTGGTAATGGATTGATTTTCGGCTGGGACATCTTCAGCCCAGCCCTGACTGCTGTTCATCGCGGCAGGTGTGGCATCTGTACCAGTGTCGGTCTCAGCAGGGTCACGAGCAACTTCGACCCAACCATCGGGCCCGGACTGTGTAGATTCCGATAATTTGGCCTCCCAGCCGGGATCTGCTCCAGCTGCGTTAGCCGCACCGGCGTCGATGTTGGAGGCATCGGGCACCGAAGGGGTATCAACATGATGAGCGACTCCATTCGACGCTGGCTCAGCAGCGGAATCGAGCTCGGTCATGCCCGCGTTTGCCACCGTAGGATCAGTGATGACTTCGTTAGTGGACTCTTCTGCAGCCGGCGGGGCAGGTTCCGACTGCGCGACGTCTTCGGCCCAAGCTTCTTCTGCGGCATACGGAGCGTACTCAAATGCCAGATCACGGACCTGCTTGTCTGCCAGGAAGGCGATAAGCTTCGTATGCTTGAAGGGTGGTCGTAGACTTACATGTGTAATCCGAAGGAACCTGATCGACAGTAGGCACCTTTTCGTCACCACCAGCGATCAGGCTCTCCATTGCCGCAACAGCGCCCGCTTCTCCGCCGTAGACCAGAAGAAGAGCTCCTTCGAAAGCGCGATTCTCTGGTGAAGTCTCATCGCCACCCTGACGCTTGGCCGCAGCAGCCCTTAAGAACTTGCTCAGCACTAGGAGATTGTCTTTAGCTTCTTTGGCATTTTCAGCCTTGGCTTCTGCGATGGCTGCTTCCTTGACCTTTTCCAACTCCTCCTTGTGGGACGTTGCGAGAGCCGCTTTTTCAGTCGCCAGACGCTTTTGGTAGTCCTCGTCGAATTGCTTGTACTGGGCGACCTGTTCCTCAAGCTGAGCAAGGGAAGCCTGCAGTGACGGCTTCTTCTGCGCTTGAGCTTTTTGGTCTGGGTTGATTTTGCGTGCAGCGAGGAGCTGATCGAGAGTTTGGTCGGGGTTTTCGGCAACGATTGAGTCAACCCTTTGAGTGGCATTCTGCAGATGGTCAATCAGAATGTTCGACATGCCCGAACCGAGGTCATACCAGCTTCTTCTTGACGTTACGGATACTTCTGTCGGTCTGTCAGTCTCGCGCGTTGCTTAAGGATGGTAGGGTTGGCTCCAACGGACTTGTAAAGCTCCTTCATGTAGGGGCTCTCGTAGGATCCGTCAGTGGTAGTTTCGGCATTGGGTTTAGCAGAATCCGAATCAACGGATGGCTGAGGGGCATTGTCTTTGGCTGCGGCTTCTGCTTTCGCTTTCTTCTTCTTCGCACTCTTCGACTCTTGCGGTGTCGGTGGGTTTGATTCTATTGCGGACATGGCTCAGTCTTGCTAGGTATAGATGTAATTGGATGTTCTTAAGATTTCTACTCTCTGGTTTGAGCTTCGTCACAGTTCAGAATTGTTTTTGACCAGTGAGTATAGTATACAGATAGGGAGATAATGTGCAGCATAAGGTGAATCGGTGATCGTGCAGCCGCAAATTACTTTCTGAAGCTCTCCAAAAGATCGACAATGTTCGCTTAGCGCGGTTCTGAACGCGTTAAGATTAATCGCGGGGGCTCTTTACGACGATACCATTTGATGTACGTTGCTCACTATCGTATGCAGCGTTCGTCTCCGAAAGATGGGAGCGATGTCGCAACAAGGGTCAAGATAACAATCGTTGTCAGCCTGATTCCAGAGGCATCTCAATTACACGTGTGTACAAAGTGCTGCTGGAGTCCCTTACCTACCTTTAAAGTCATTGGCACTGACGCTGAACGGGTTGAATGAGATCAAACAATGTAAGTCCAAGGATGTAAACATACTCGCAATAATCAAGGACTGTACGAAATCAATCGCAGCATCGCAGCAACTAGCGCCTCATATCAATACTCGCTGACTCGCAGTTTCTTGCCAATCGCCCTTCTCGCATTCCCTGCCGCCTTTTCGCTTGGTTTCTCCTTCTCTTCTTGGCTTGCCTTAAGTGCTTGCAACAACATCCCGGCGTCGAAGAACCCGTCTACGCAAACGTCAGAGTCAGCCATAGCAACGGTAGAAAGAACAATTTCGGCAAGGTGGAAACTCACATCCTCCCAATCCTTCGTCCTCCTCTTCAGCCGCTTCCTCCACTCCGACTGCAGGAGCAGCTTCGCTCCCCTGTGTCTCCCCTTTGATGACCTTCCCCTTTCCTCTCTTCTTCTCTTCCTCGCTTTCTCTAACTCTGCTCCTTCCTGTCGACTCTCCCTTTTTCACGCTCCTCAATAATCTCTTCACTTCCAGGAAATATGCCTCAAGGCTCGCTACGAAACGCTTGGTTTGCCTATGTTTGCTAGAGATACAGATCGAGATGGAGTCGTCTTTGATGATGTAACCAATCCCGAAGCCGTCGGCAGATGTTGGGCCAAACCCAAAATGCCGGAGAGCAGGGTTCCCGCAGTTCGAGGTGGATAGGATCGTGTTGTTTATGCGATCGTAGCCAGGATCGGAAAACAGGGATGGGATTTGCTGCAGTGGGGGCTTGTTGGAAGTTGATTTAGACGGCGATCTGGAGTTGTCGTTGTTCTTCGCACTAGGAGAACGAGGCGGAGAAGGGGAAATGGATGGGTCTTGCTGGGGAGACATGCCGGCCTCCGAGGACGGTCCATCCACGGGGCTAGAATAGCCATTACTACTTGCTGCTTCCGCGCCTTCCTCATCGACAGCGCGTTGCCAGACGCAGTAAAGGGCGTAGAGGTGTCGATCTTGACCAAGTGCTTTCGCACACTCTTTGGTGAGCGCGGTATGTTTTTGTGTTGCTTTTTTCAACGCGTCTACTTTTTGCTGGGGGCTGTTATCTGCCCAAAACGTCTTGACAAACTCCACTGACTCAAGAGTTGCGACGCGAATGGACTCAGTACGACCATGTAGGAAGACTTTCGTCATTGCAGGCTCATACGTATTCTCCACGCGACCGTAGAGACCGTAGTAAGCAGCCTGGAAGGCCATTTGCACAAACGCGTCTGGGGAAAAGCCCATGGACGTGATGAAATTCTTGCCATAGCCAGCAAATTCGAGGATCTCGAACTCGTTCTGTTGGATCAGGTCGGCAAGCCTAGTCTCAGCGAACCGCAAGGCGGTACTAAGTTCAGGCAGCATGTCCCATTCGAGCTTGTGCGGTGTAGTGCTGACATCGCCGAAGCTGTCCGGGTCCCGTTTGGAAGGGTCAGGTGAAGTGGAGGTCCAAAGACTGGGGGCTTGCCCGTTGATCGACTTGGCGAAGCGGAGAATCGTGTCCGTGTAGACATCGCTCGCCATGCGAAGGACAGTGTGGCCGTCAACGCCCGTGTGTTCGAAGTTGATACCGGCGCTGCCATTCTTGCAGACAATGATTTGCATCTTGTCGTACCATCGGTTGGTGCAAGTACCGATCTGAACCCCTTTGACCACTTCGCTAGTACCACAGAGCATGTTTCCACAAAGCTCAGCGCCATTCTTGGGTTCTGTGTAATCAAGGCACAGGATGAAGAGGGCGGAGTCGACAATACTAAGGCATTCGGCGTTATTGGACTCAGCGTCGCGGGTAAGAACATCTCTCAGTCCCGCCCAAATCTTGCGATTCTCAGTGCTGAGGACGCCTAGTGCACCTTTCGCAGCTTCTTGTATTGGGGTCGTTTCGGCGTCATCCACGATGACCTGAAGATTGAGTGCCATGTCTTTCTCTGTCATGATGATGTCGGAATTATCGTCCATAACATCAAACCAGTAAAATTGCCCCTTGCACAAAACAACAATGTGGCGGGACCCTGAATCTTGGGCGATCTGACATCCACTTTCAGTCGGTATCCGTGCGGTGCTAAAAAGTCTCGAGTATTGGTACATGCATAATGGTGTGCCTCGAAGAGTGTCGGGAGAAAGCTCCTCTTTGCGGACTGCTCGCACGAAAGAAAGAGCAGAAATAACCAATGATGCAGCACGGGTGACCTGGTTGTTCCGGGCAGGGGTAGGATCGTCTTCAAGAAGGAAGAAAGGGTTAAGGTTCAGAACGACGGAATTGTCAAAATTCAGGTACGAGTCGTACCCTTTATCCCCATGGATTAGCCCATCGTGGCAATAAGAATGATTGACACCAAACTACAATGAGAATTGAGACATACAGAATTGTTCAATGTAGCTCGTCTTCCCAGTGGCGTACTTTTTCAATCGCACTTGCAGCTCCGGTCCATCCGCCTTGAGGAAGTCTCGTACCGCAGCTGCAGTGTCGTCTTGCTCGCGCTGGTTCTGCAACGGTGCTAACACTGCTTGAAATTTCCGGCATGTATCCTCGAGCTCGGGGATGGGGAGCTTGGGTAATTTGTCTTGAGCAGCATACGTTATGCCAAGCTTCTCTTTGGGACCGCTCTCGGCCAGAGGTTCACGCTCGGATGGCGAGTAAGCCTCCTTGACGCCATTCAGAGATGACCTGTCTGTATCTGTATTCGGAGGTTGTTGGCTCGCCAGAGACTCGTTCAGCGATTTAGGCATGGTGAAGGTTCGGACTGGCATGATGACAATGTTCAGTTAGGCATATGAAGGGGAAATAACGGTAGGAATAGAAAGAAGCCGTAAGGCTGTGCGGTAGAAGTAATGGCAGTCTTGAAAACAGTACGGCGGCATCGAAGCATACAGTGGGCAGAGCCTATCAAATCCAGACAAGAGAAGAAGGTACGCGAATATAGCAGGCTTGGGGATCACTGTTCATGATTTTATCTCAACCTTGGGGTTAGGTGGAGAAAGGTTATGCGGAGAAAAGAGGTTGCAGGTGGACAAATGGAACCTAAGGGATTGGCTGGATGGAGCTCCATTACATACCGCATATGCTGCCTTGAACAATATTTCAGCATCGACGTATCCCCAGCGTCGATTTCAGCATGTACTAGATGAGACTTTGGGCGAACCTAAGATCCAGCCGGGATCGGGCGAAGGGATAGATAACACAAGCTTCATTTGGAAGACGCTCGATGTGTTTTCACATCCTGGGAACTGGCTCCACTTGATCGACAGGCGAACGGAATAGAGGTGATGAGGCTGTCATGCGATTCGCATGATCTTCCGTTGAATATCAGGTTTCTATCATGTTATTGCCCGCCATACCGCCAATTCTAGCCTCCGAGACAGACCAACGACTAAGATTAGATCTGTGATCAGTCGACCGCCGCCTTCCCTTCCTGGTCAACACCTCAGCGCGGCGACTCGACATACGATCATCGCCGCCACGAGCTATCTTGAGAAATTGAGATAGCTCAAGCATTCATCGCAGTCAACTTGAGAACGTTAAATTACCGCCAGCTTCAATCAAAATCATGCATTAATTCTTCTAATTCCCTCTCCTCTTCTTCCGTAAGACCGCCCTGCTCGCCTTTGTCTGCTTGTCGAGTATTCCTGACATCATCACCTGCCTCGAGCTTCTCAGAACCTTTGTCTTGAGCCTTAGTTTTTGCCAACTCCTCATGTGTCAGACCCCACAATCTAATTGTCCCATCGATTCCCACGCTCACGCACCTCTGCTGCAACATCACCAAGCCTGTGACTTCTTCATAGTGTCCACTGAAAATACTGACTAGCTCTCCGCTTCCTCGATCCCACACTTTGACATCTTCACTCCGTCCAGTGGTGACCACATAGCCTCCAATTTCCTCCAGCGCAACTGCCCGGACGTAGTCGCCATGCTGGATTGTGCTGTCTGGTTGGAAATTTTGAAAGCGTGATAGGCATTTAGCAGTTCCATCAGCGGACGCGGTCCACAGATCTCCATCGTCGTCGAAATGGAGAGCATAGACACTGGTCTCGTGGACAAGAAGAGGAGTCTCTGGATCCAATTGCTCGGCCTTCTCAAGGCTGATCCGCCATCGGCGAATTTCCCTATCGCTGCCGGCGCTGAATACTACGGCTTCCTCTAATCCATCTGCCGGAACGTTCTTGTGGTCGTACGTGCTTAGATCGACTGCGAGGTCAAGAACCCCTCGTGTATGCCCTTTCAACACATGGAGTCTCTCGGCCGTTTCCATGTTCCAGACGATGATGGAAGCATCTGCTGCTCCCGAGACGACGATTTCTGTCGTTCTTAGTCTGAGCGTGATGAGACATTTTACAAAGTCGGTGTGGCCATGGTAACGAAGGAGTGGCTGACGGTTCGACAAGGACCATGACCAAATAGATTTGTCCCAACAGCCTGCAAACAGGGTCTTGCCGGTGGAGTCGATAGCTACGCTTGTGAGCGGTGCTGTTGGGCCCCTATAGACGACGCCTTTGTCGCCCGTCTAGTGCGCCATGGCTTTATCAGTCATTTAACCCATCCACAGATGTTGAAGCAGAGAAAGTATAGATGAAAGCCAGTATTGCTCACCTACATCGACCACGACTCTCCTCACGTTCCCTGCACTCTCGGCAACGAATACGGCCTCGTGTGGGCATTGTGGATCGGCAATGAGGGCGAGTATCTTGGATGGAAGGCAGATTGGATTGCCACTCTTGTTCTTCGACTTTAGAGATTTACGTTCGGCTTCTGCAAGGGAATGGCTAGAGAGAAATTCGTGTTAGCGTTTATCCAACGTAACAATCCCGTCTCATGACAATTTGAGTGGCAGCAAACACAGAAAGACCTCAACAGCCAATCCTCTCACGGAATATGCTTACTTTGTCTGGAAGAAGTGATCTGGATCTGTAGACGAAGACATGCCATGCGGTCCTCATGAGTGAGAAAAGCTGCATGACGAGCACCAGGGGGACTATTTTACCACAGGCCAATAACAAGCTTTGAACGATTGGCTAAAGTGTGCCGCCAAGGATATTACCTTAGTGGCAACCGCCTGTCCTACGACAATATATCGACAATTTGTCGATTTATAAATTGGAAAAAATAAATTACTAATTGAAAATTAAAGATATATTAACTTTTCGTTTAGTATAATAGATATTTAAATTTTAATTGACTAATAATTTAAATTAACCGATAGATTTCGTATAATATTCAATTTAAAATAATATAAAATTAAAAGGAATTCGCTGTTAATTAAAAATTAATAAAAAATTTTATAAAATTAATAGTTAATAGAAAATCAATAGAAAGTTAATAGAAAATTTTATTTATTATAATCAGAAATTTTCAATTTATATATATATAAATCTTTTGTTATTTTTTTATAAATAGTATTAATATAATTTAAATAGCTGTAATAATCAAAGTTCTAAATTATATAAACGGTTTAAAAAATTATAGAATATATATTTGAATTTTATAATTATATACGAATTCGGATATTAATTAATCCGGTCGTTAATTATAAAAGCGAATATAAATACGAATATAAATCTAGCGTAGAGATATTTATATATATAAATACTTTATAATTCTATATTTATAGTAAATTAATTTAGAATTCTATATTAGTAGTAATAACTTTTTAGACTATAAACGATTTAATTTTTACTCTATTATTAAAGTTTCTTTAAACCGGTTTTATCTATTTTTATAAATAAAATTTTCTAAATTCGAATATAAATTTTTAAATAAAATATTTTCTGTATTTTTAATTTAACGCTAGTATAGAGCGAATAATAGTATATAATAAAAATACGACTTTTTTTAAAATTTATATTAATTAGAAATCCCGTTATAGAATCTTTTTAAACGATTTATTTACGGTCTAATTCGCTACTATCTCTACCGTAGAAAAAGATATTTCTAGAAAAGATATTAGTTTCGAGAATATTTTAGATATTTCCGGAAATAATAATTTTTACGATTGTAATAATAAAAGTAAATTTAATAGTAGATATAATCGTATTATAAACCATTTAAACTGCTTGGAATTTATATAAAATTTAGTAGATACAGAGATATTAGCCGATAGTACCGGCTGACTAATACGCTGACTAAACCCCGTTAACCGCGGCTTATTAGCTCTACGGGATTCGTTATTTAATTAGGTCTAGCATTCAGCTTTATTCGTTTATTTATAGATAAACTTTCTATCTATATAGAAATATTAAACTACTATTATTATTTTAAATCGATCTATAATAATTAATAATTATAAAAGATTTATTTATATATATTATATAATATATATATAGCGTTTATAAATACTAATAATACTAGTAACGTTATCTATATTTTCGGAGATATTAATTATCTTAATTAAATATATTTTATTAGCAGTATTTACTAAATAACTACTATTTTTTACTAATTATATTTTATATATTTAGATATAATAGAAATAAATCGGTTTATTAATTAGATTCTAATTAATTACGATAGCGATAGACGAGTTACTTTTATCTTTCGACGATAGTACTATTTTTTTCGGATACTAGCTCGTCGAGTTTATAGATAGAACCGACTTTAGATATACTACTAACTAGTATTAGAATATACTAGATTTATTAAATTTTATATATAATAATTATAGTAATATTTAACTTTCTAGAACCGAAATAGATAATATTATAAACGCTAAAATAAAATTATTCTTCTGGCTATTCCGATCGTCTAAATAGCCCGAAAAATAATTAGATAGCGAAGCTATAGTACGAGCTATTATTAAACGTTTTAAAAAAAATATAATAGAATTTCGGAACGATCCTATATATATATAAACTATCGCGAATTATCGAATTTCAATTAAAATTATAGAAAAAAAAATACGGTCGATAGAATTTTAGAAAACCTTTTTATTTTATCTAAAACGGATATAAACCGGAAACCAAATATAATATAAAATCGTAGCTCTAATTTTATAATAATATAATTTTTCGAAAAGTTAGAAAAATAGAATATTATAATCTAGATAGAGTTTATAGAACTTCGCTAATAAAATTAATAGAGGAAAAAAATATTTTTACTGCCGCTTAAACTTTCTATATTTTTTACTAGAGCTAATAAATACGAGAAATTTATTATAGATAATATTAGCTATTTTTATCTCTTTTATAATAATAAATCTACTAAAACCGGGCTTTATATTAAATATATAGATAAAAATATCTATTTTCGCGATATTAATATCTTTATTATTCGAGTTAAAAATATCGCTAGATTAAATAGTAAAGTTAAAGGGAATCTATCGATATATTTTCAAGGTAAAACTCTATAATAGTATTCTAACGAACTTTCGGATATAGAAAAAGAATATCTAATAAAAAATCTCGATATATAAATTAATATCTTAATTATTTATTTTAAATTACTAATAGAAAAAGGAATATATATTTTAAATAAAAAAAAATATACTATCGAAAATATAAACTACTATCGCGAACCTCGCGAATACAATTAGACTAGACTATAAGCTATTAAAATTACTAAAAGAATTAATATTCGATAAATTATTATATAGATATAAATTGATTTTACTATTTTTTTTTAAATTATTTTTATCTTTAAATTAATAGAAAAGACTACTATTAATACGTTTTTTTTATTAATAGATAATTATAAACTCGAAATCTAGACTATAGAAAAAAATTACTTCCGGTAATTTCGAAAAATATCTTCTAATAATTCTAGCTATTAATAAATACGAAATCTATTTTTATTTCGGCTTTAACTAGTATAAAAAAATATTATATACTAATCGATATTGAATTCTAGTTTTTTTTAGATATAAATATTAATATTCTATAATTTAGTAAATTTTTTAGCCTTTCTAGAAATATTAGCTTCCTTTTATTAAAAAAAAACCTACTAGAAACGTTTCCTATCAAAAATAGCGTAAATTTCTTTTATTCTATATTTATAAATAGATTAGAAAATTTATAAAGGAATTTTTTTTTAATATAATAGAATTCTATACTAGCGTATAATAATAGATTTATAATAACTAATTTTAAGAAAAACTTTATTTCGGTCTAAATTTCTAATATTTAGTACCGCTAGCTCCGCTATAATAAATCTACTAAATAGAAGTTTATAAAAACGTATATAGCGAGGATTATTCTACTATAGAAGAAGTTTATATCTAATATACTAAATAGGATTCTATCTATAGATATTATAATAATAGATCTACCGAATTTTATAATAAAAAAATCGAATATTATAATAGAGTTTATAAGAAATTAGAATATAAAAAAATTAGTTAGAATTTTATTAATACTAAACCGAAGATTTTATATTTATATTAGAAATATAACGTTTTATTCGAGTTATATAATAAATTATTTAAATATTTTAAAACTATTTACTAGAATATAGAAAGTAATAAAACCGAAATATAAATATTTATTATCGATAAATATTTTTCTAGTAAAAAAATTACTTTTATATTTTATATAATCGCTTTAAATAGTAAATAGATTATAGAAACTAGTTTAGCTTTTAAACGTTTCTATTATATTATATTTCTATTAGTTTCCTATTTGAATATATCCGACGCTAAAAATATATATACTAATTTAGAATATATTATATTAATAATCGATAGAAAATTTATTCTAGAAAATATCGAAATTAAAAAACTATTAAAAAAGATTTCTATTTATAATATAGATAAATAAATTTATCGAACCGATAAATTCGCTATTTTTATTTTCTATCTAAAAGGCGATTTAGCTATTATAGAATTTTTAAAGGAAATCTATATTATTAAAAATTTATAAACTAATCTACTATTAGATATAGATATTTTAATTATAGAAAAAATTATTTTAGATTATTAAAAATAGTAAATTATTATCGGCAGTAATAAAAACTTTAAAGTTAATTTAAATATCTATATATATAAGAAATTTAACTTTAGATATACTATTAGAATTTAAAATAATATTGATTTAAAATCTAATAGAATTATATAAATTCTAGTATAATATCGAAGCGATATTTCCGGAAACTATAATTTCTTTTTTAAATTTAAATTAAAATTAATTTCGAAAATAAATTTTAGCTCTAATAGTAGCGCGTTTATTTATATAGTCGATATTTTATTTAATTCTATAATTATCTATAATATAAACTACTTACCGGTAGTTTTATCTAAATAAATTCGGTTTAGAAAAATTATCGAAAATCGATATAAAAGATATTATATTACTATTTCTAATCTAATTTCGTTTTAATTAAATTAATCTAAAATACTATTAAATATATCGTTAAGAAATTAGTAAAAAAAATAGCTATTAGAACTACTACGATACTCGCTATTACCGCGGTTATATAAAATAGAATCGTATATTATCTAAAATTACCTAATATAATTAGTACGCGGAATATTCTAACGAATTAAAATACTTTCTATCCGGCTAATAAAATAAAACTTAGCGAGAATTTAGTAAAATTTAGCGCGAATTTAGCTAAAAAATATTAAATTTACTAAATTAACCTTTTCTACTATATCTATTAATTCTAAACTAGAATACCGCCTATTTAATATATTACGTCCACGATTTTACAGAAGTTTTTTAGAAAATTGGTCAACAAGCGAACTTAATTATCTATAGCCGCCCGTAGCCGTTATAGCCGTTCCTCCTAGAGAGACTCTTAGTACGCGGCTATCTGTCGGCTTTTATAGCTACTTTTAATATATATATCGCTTATTATTTTTATCGATAGCTTTTTTTATTAGTTATTGATATAATTATCAAATACGTCTCTACTATTTTCTTCTAATTACCTCGTAATAAAGATATTTCGTAATATTATAACCGTATTTCTGCGGCTATATAGGATTAGTTATAATAATTTATACTAGAATTTCTTTATTATTTAATAGCTCGGATTATATCTATAGCTATGGTTAGATTCGAATATAACGTCTTCTAATATATAGAGATATTATATTTTAACGATTCCGGAAAATAAATAAAAATCAGATTTTTATCTAACTAATATTATTTAGACGACCTATAGAAACTTTAGTCGATTTAGAAACTATTCGGAATATTATATTAAAAAAATATATAAAAAATATAACGTTCTTTTAATTAGAAAAATAAAACTTTATTTTATAGAAACTATTAATAAAATAGAATATATTAAAATTAAATATTAGATTAAACCTCTATAGATATAAAGTAATAGATATAAAAAAAAGATTATTTTCGATATTATAAAACAATAAAGAAATATATATTTAAATATTCTTTAATTTATATTATAGAATCTTGAGATTATTTAGAAAACGATATAAATAAAAATAGGAAACTATCTTTTTAATATATCTAAAAAAGTAACCGAGATATAGAAAATATATAATATCTTTATTTAGAAATAATAGATTAAAAAAGAAATAGCTACTATAAATAAAATTCTATAATTTTTTAAAAAATTCCAGAATATATTAAAAAAACTAGAAAAAAAGTTATCTTTACCGGCTTATATTTAGGAAAACTATAAAATTATTATAATAGATCTGGAAAAGTTAAAAGCTAAATTAATTTATAAATTAAATAATAATTAGTTTAAAATATTATAATAATATATTAATTATAATTTTAAATAAAAATATATAGAATTCCAAACTGATTTCCTATAACTATAAAAAAGTAAAACATTTATATATACAAGCATCTCCACGCTAGATCTATATCCGTTTCTATATCCGCTTTTGCGATTAGCGACCGGATCAGTTAGCATCCGAATTCGTACATAACTGTACAATCCAGATATACATTCCATGACCCTTTAAGCCGTTCGTGTGGTTCAGAACCCTGACCACTACAAATATATATAATACTTTAAATTAAAAATAAAATAACTAGTAATATTTATTTTTAAAAAGAATAGTAATTTCCGGCTTTATATTAATTTTAGGAAATTTAATATAGTAATATAAAAAGATAAATATCTATTTCCTTTTTTATTAGATTAAAAAAATAAAATTAAAAAAGCTAAATTCTTTATAAAATTTAATCTAAAGGACGTATTTAATCTATTAAAAATTAAAATAGAAAATAAATAGAAAATAACGTTTAGAATAAAATACGGACTATTCGAATATTTAGTTATACTTTTCGGATTAATAAATATATCGACGATTCTATAACGCGCTATTAATAAAATATTATATAACTATTTCGATATCTTTATTATATTATATAAAGATAATATATTAAATTTTTCCAAAATATATAAAAAATATAGATAGTATATTTATAAAATACTATAAAAATTCCGGAAATATAATTTTAAAATTCAAAAAAAAAAAAATCAGAATTTTTTAAAAAAGAGATTATATTTCTTAGATATATAATAAAGCTAGAAACTATTATTATAGAAGTAAATATATTATAAATAATACGCGAATCGTTATTACTAAAAAATAAAAAAGATATTAAAAACTTTTTAGAATTTATAGAATTTTACTAAAATATAATAGAAAAATATACTAAAGAAATAATTCTAATAATAGATTTATTTTAAAATAATATATTATTTTAATAGATATATATTTAAAATAAAATATTTAAAAAATTTAAATAAAATTTTATATTAGAAAAAATTTTAAAAATTCTTAATTTTAATAAATAAATTATTTTCTATATAGATATATTAGATTGAACGATTAGATTATATATATTATAAAAAGAAAAACCTTTTAAATATTATTTTAGAAAATTAATACTAGCTAAAATTAACTATATTATAATAGATAAAAAAATTATTAGTAATTATAGTAGATTTAATATATTAGAAAATATATATAAATAAAATAAATAAAAAGATAATCGTATATATAGACTATAAAAATCTTCTATTACTATTAGTTAATTAAAAATTTAACTAATAATAAATAAAATAGATAGAAAAAATAATTTACTATAACTTCGAAATAAAATATATTAAAAAACCTAATAATACGGTTACTAATACTTTTAATAGAAAAATAGACTATAAAGCCGCCGAAAAAATAACTAGACTATTTCTAAAAAGAATTAGAGATATTTTCGAAAAAATAGAAATATTAAAAGAAATTAATAAAATAATTCGATAAATATATAATTCTAGAATAGCTAGTTATTAGAAGATTATAAAAATACTAAAAAGAATTTAGAAAATAACGAATATATCTATATTTAAAAAATATATTAAAGAATTTATAAAGAACTACCCGGAATATATAATAGTAAAAAAGAATTAATAAAGTTCGGTAGATAAATTCTAGCTAATATAATCTTTAAGCGAATTCTATTAATAAATCGCGTTAGATTTTATTATAGGTCTACCGGAATCTATCGATCTATATAACTAGATATTTTATAATATAAGAGCGATAATTATAGATAGATTTATAAAATATATAAGATTTATATTATATTAAATATTAATAATAGCGGAGTAACTAGTATTTCTACTATTATAAATAGTAATCTATAAAAATAGAATTATAGAAAAAATTATTTTAGATAGAAATAAACTTTTCGTTTTAAATTTTATAAAAGGCCTAATAGAGGTAATAGGAACGGAATAGACTATATTAATATTATTTTAATTATAAATAAAGGGTTAAATAGAAAAAATAAATTAAATATTTAAAATATACTTTAGAATTTATTATATAAATAAAGGAAAAAACTAGGTCTAGTTTTTTCTAATAATATAAATAGTAATTAATTTGTTTTATAATAAAGATATATAGATAACGCCGGACGAATTATTATATAGTAAAACTATCTATAGAAATATCTATTTAAATATAAAAAATTCTATAGTATAATCCTTTATTAATAAAATAAAAAATAATTAGAATAAAATAAAGATAAGAATTTAAAAAATAAAAAAAAAATTAAAAAAAAAATAAATAGATTAAAAAGATACTATAATATCTAGAACGAAAATAAAATACTACTTTTAATAAAAAATCTAATTAATTAAAAGTTCGATAAATTTTATATAAAAACTTTTAAAATCTAGAATATTAAAAGAATAATAATATATTTTAAACTATCTATAATAGAAATATTTCCTAAATTCTATATAGAACTATTAAAAAAAGTACCGGAATATATTCTACTAGCTAAAAATTAATATTATTAGAAACGCGAAGAATATAAAATTAAAAAAATTATTAATAAAAAAAAAGAAATAAATAAATTTTTTATTAAATAGAAAGGATTTTCCGATAAAAAAAATATATAGAAATTAAAAAAATATTTTAAAAAGGTTTAAAAAAGTACTATAGTAAAGGCTATATTATATTTATAATTCTATAGAAGTTTTCTAGAAAATTAGTTAATAAACGAATCTAATTATCTATAGCCGCCTATAGCTATTATAGTTATTCTTTCTAAAAGAACTTTTAGTATATAACTATCTATCGGCTTTTATAGCTATTTTTAATATATATATTATTTATTATTTTAATAGATAGTTTCTTTTATAAATCTTTAATATAATTATTAAATATAATTCTACTATTCTCTTCTAATTACCTCGTATAAAAATACTTTATATAGAACGATTGGATATTGATATATAATCGTATTGATTGAAATATACGAGAAGTGAAATCTATAGAATTATTAAACTATATAGAATATAGCCGTTACTAAAATACGCTAAATCTAATAGAATAGGTATTATAATTAAATAGATAAATTACGTAATTTTAGCAACTATTTTAGAGAAATTTAGATAACTCTTTTATAATAATCCCGCTATATAGGCTTTTATACCCCTTTAGAGTCGATTATTTATATTTTTAATATTAACTCTATTCCTCGCTATTATATATTATTATAAACTCTATTTTCCTTTTTAATTTAACCAGATTTAGATATATTAGCGACGTTTAAAGCGCTAGAGGCGGCGGCGGAAAAATCGCTATTATAACATTCTTTTAGAAATAGATTCTAGAGTTCTAGTAAATTTATAAATTCTTTAGAATATTAAACCGGAAGAGCTTTTATAAAGCTATCTACTAGAATTACTACAGAGACTATATATCTAATAGATATATTTCTATTATAAATCTCCTAGTATAGCTAGTAATAATAAATATTAATATAGCGGAACTTCGTTATAAACTATAAATTAATATTCTAAAATATTTATATTATTTATATATTATTAATTTAGATATACGGTTTATAGCCTAAATTAAATAATATTTCTTTAAAGAACCGATTCTACTATAGAAATTCTTTTCCGCTAGCGGTAGCTGCGAGGAGCTCGGCTTTAATTAAATTTATTATAATTGTTTTCTGCTTTAAAACTTTTTAGTCTATTATTCCGCCGAATAATTTAAACGCGTAGCTTTACGAGCTTCGCCGAATTAATAGATTATTAGTAAATAAAACGTTTGATAAAGCGATAAATAATATATTTAGATCAGTTATATAAATATCGAAGACGATTAAATAAAATCTATAATATACTAAATATTATATAGTTTTAATTACTAATTCCAGATAATATTCCGATAGATTTATTAAAAATTCTAAAAATTTTAGGGCGGTATAACTAATATTAACGTAAGTAATAACGGCTATAAAATTAAATAATCCGACCAGTTATTAGTATAGTAGAATTTACTAGAGTTCGGCCGTACCTATATTTTTAGTAAATATTTCGGAGCTAATAAATAGAATTTTAGAAACTTTATTTAATATATTAATATTATATTTCTTTATAATTTTATTAATATATAAATTTTAATATAATAATAGTTTATAGGCTTCGCGATCGCGAGTAATATAAATTTCTAAAAATCAGAATATTTTATCTAGATATTTTATTTTATAGCGCTTAAAGAACTTTATTTAAAATTCCTTAATATATTATATATAACGGTCTTTACAGATAATATAAATATTATCTATAAAGAAGAATAGTATTATATATTTATAAATAAATAAATATTCGGTTCCGGATACCGTTAAAAATCCTAGGTCTATTAGAATATTTAAAAGATAGTAAAACTATAGCGCCGGCGACTACTTTAGACTATAGAACGCTTTAAAAAATTATAAAAGGATAGATTTCGACTCTTTCTAGCCTAGTAGAGATTTAACGTAAATAAGTTCGTTAATTTCGTAATTAGGGAAGGCGTTAACCATATTATACTATCTAGTTTAAAGTCTAAAATATATAACGATAGCTATAAATATCCGAAAGATACAAATCGTTAAAATAGTAGCGTAGGTATCTATATCGGTATTCTAGAAGTCGCTTTTAATATAAAGACGTACCTCTAATTTAGTTAGATAACTTTATTTATCGAATTTATATTTAAAAATCTATATAAAAAGAATAGATTTCTTACTATATTAAATTATAGTACCGAATACTATTTTTTTCTAAATATTTTTATTCTATAGTTTCTTTATTTCGATTTAAACGGCTTCTATAAATTTTTCTATAAACGGATATTTTAATATATTATTCCAGAAACGAGGTTCCGGCGGTAATTAATTATAGTAATACCGTATTTCTAGTAGAAGAGGCTAAAAATCTAGTATTAGAATATTATTTTCGTATATTATACGAGCTAGAAGATAGACGGTAAGTATTATAAAGAAAGCTATAGAAATTCCGGTAATAGTATATTAAAAAAAGATTATATAGACTTTTTAGTAACTATCTCTTCGGCTTTATTTATTTTATCTATCTTCTTTCGGCGGTATATAATATCTAGAAAAATAATATTATCTTTAATATAGTATAGCTTATTTAGGCTACGAGTTCTGTTTAATTCTAAAGGTATAGAAATAGGCGGAAGTATATCTTTATTATTTTTAAAAGATTTAGATATATTTTTATTAAATATAAATCTGCTATTAAATAACTATATTTCTATTTAAACGAGTTTATTAAACTATCCTATTACTTTTATAAAAGGAGTACTTTCGTTAATAGAATTAAAATATAATTTATTAGTCGAATCTCCGCTATTATAGCTATTTTATAGCCGCGTTCTATTTTCTAAAGTAGGAAGCGATAGAAGAAACTGGTTCTCTTTATCTTTTCCTTTATTATTAGATATTAGAGGCGAGAATTCTTTTTTAAATACGTCCGGATTCGTTTAGATCTATTTAAAGGCGTTAAATTTTATTACTTTTACTATTATTAACTTTAGTAATAGAGTAGTCTATATATAGAATATCGAACGTATTATATAGAAACGGCTCTATCTACAATTAAATTTAATTAATTTTTCTAGATTAGTAGAATAAAGTTTTATTAAATATAATATTATAAGTACGGATAACTTTCCTCTAGTTTAAAATCTAGATAAAGTAGATATTCGTACTATTATATCCTACTAGAAATTCAATATAAACTCTAGGATATAGCTTCTAAAGTCTCGGAATATATTTATCTAATATATAGACTTTATAGCCGTATATTCGGAGGTAATCTAAATATAAAATAGTCTTTATAACTATTTAAAATAGAGTTTTCTATATAAGCTTCTTTTTTAATATAATATTTATAATATAGACGGCGGCTAAAATAATCTAGAGCTAAAAATACTATAGGAGATTGACTCCGTTTATTATTATTTAGGTTTTAATAATAAAAATATAGTTTAATTATTCCGAATAACTATTTTAAATTTATATATCTAGGGTAGTAGATTTCTAAAAGATTCCTAGCTCTATAATTAAGTTTAAAAATTCTTTATCTAAAGTTAGCTCTATATCTAACTATATAAATACTATTATACCTTTATAGCGTACTTATATAAATTTAAAAAAGCGGCGAAAGAATTTAATAGCTTCTAATTTAAGGCGATAGATTTTAATAATATAGAAATCCGTTTTAGTATATATAAAATATAAGATCTAGTAATAACGGTTTAGGCCGGCAGCTATTAGAATTAAATTATAGATAATACGATAGAAAGGCTCGTCGGAATCCTCTAACTTATATAAAGAAATTAAAATAATCTAGTAGATTTTAGAGACAGCGTATATTATATATTTATTAGTAAATAGTACTTTAGTTTTATCTATAAAATCTACTCCTTTAGCTGCTTGCTATAGATACTAGATAGCTTTATCGGCGACGTAAATAAGAAGCTGGTATTAGTTTTTAATTATATCTAATTTAGCTACAGCGAAAGACAGTAGAACAATATTTCTAAATCTATTTATATTATCTTCTAGTATAGATAACTCGTTAATTATTTTATATTTAATAATAGTCTTTCCGTTATATTTAACGCGAAGAGTTCTAGAGTTTTTAAAAAAATTATCCTTTTTCTATATATATCTTTCTAAAACTAGATTAGTTATAAAGTTAGAAACGTAGTTTATATTAGAGATTTTTAACGGTATTTTACTATTTAGCGAATTAATATAAACTATAATATTTCCGTATACTATAATAGATATAGGTCCTTCGCCTATAATAATATATAAGCCGTTAGTATAGTTTTAATCTTTAACGAAACGGTAAACTATAGTATTATTATATAGATTAATTACTAAACTACCGTTAAAAATCTAAAATAAACGAAAGAAATAATTAGCGACGAAGATTTCTAGAAATATAGCTAATAAAATACTAGTAGATACTAATTTATTATCTTTTTTACTATTTTTATATTTTTTTTAGTACGTTAATTAGAGTACTTATATTTCTTCCGTATTTTTTTATTACTATCGAGTTTATTTTTAACTTTTTTTATTTTTATTACTTTAAATTTAAAGCTAGCTAGCTTCTTTAAATAATTCCTTCCGAAATACTCTATAATATAGTAATATTTTTAAAAAAAATACTTTAGGCTATAGACGTATTTTAGCGGCTTATTATTATCTTTAAACGAAAGATTACTATTTTTTCCTTTACCTTTCCTTTTACTTTTATCTTTATCCGCGTCGGTATTACTATTATTACCTTCTATAGTAGTAAATATAGTATAGGCGTTGGAAATTTTAAAGTTATATAGACGAACGTAGTTATAGAATTCCTCGATAAATTTATAATACTATTTTTTATAATTTATAATATAATCTAGTCTAAGTTTATAGTTCTATAAAAGTAAAGGAACTAGATTATAAATAATAAAAACGAAATCCCGTAATATTTTTCTAATATCTTTAATTTCTAAAATTCTAATATATTTAGCCTAAAGATATATCTATAAGTATTTATAAAGTTATATTTTAATACTTTTGTTTTATATAGAGCCTGCGGATAGCTTTTTATACTATCGCTCTATTTCTATAATTCTAGCGGAGTCGGTAGATACGATTCTAAACTATAGTATTCGTAGTAGGTCCTAGAAATAAAATTTAACGAATCTAAAAAATACTAGATTTACTACTAAAATATTTTCGTAAATATAGTTAACTATACTAGCGATTACTTTTCGTTCTTTTTCGTATCTATTATAGGATTATTTATAGCGCTATTTAATATCTTTATAAGGTTTTTATACTGCGCTAATTAATTCTTAGATTACTATAGTTATTAGAGGTATTTCTATCGGCGGAATATACGCCGGAAAGGTTAATTTTTACCTTTATTAGAGTTTATTAGATTAAGAGGGATCGATATAGTTCTAAATATATATTTAAACAATTTTAGCTCTAATAATTATAATCTACTAGTTTTAATTCTTAGTTTAAACTAGAATAATAGGTCGTTTAAACGCTATATCGATAATATAGGAAGATATTTGAACGCTCGGTAGAAGTTAGAATAATATTAAAAAAAGAAATATCTAGTAATAAAATCTTTCTTTATATTCGCTAGTATATAGTTTAAGTTTATAACTATAAAGTAAATTACTTTTCCTTTTAGTCGCTTAGTAGATATTCTAGTAAATTAACTACTTTACGTACTTATTTTTAGTAGAGCTATAGTAAAAATTTTCTTCTACTAGTAGTAAATATCGCGGTAAAAGATTCTTCCGTTTATTATTTAGATAAATAACTCTTCCTAAAATAATAAATATATATCTATAAAAATTACTAGATATCGTTTTAGCCTGCGGTATCCGAGTTTATAACTATAGAACGATTAGATATTAATATATAATCGTATTAATTAAGATATACGAGAAATAAAATCTATAGAATTATTAAATTATATAGAATATAGCCGTTACTAAAATACGCTAAACCTAATAGGGTGGATACTATATCTAAATAGGCAAGTTACGTAATTTTAGCGATCATTTCAGAGAAATTCAGATAACTCTTTTATAATGATCCCGCTATACAGGTTTTCATTTTATAATATTGTAACCGTATTTCTATAGCTATATAGAATTAGTTATAATAATCTACGCTAGAGTTCCCTTACTATTTAATAGTTCGGACTACGTCTACGGCTATAGTTAGACTCGAACGTAACGTTTTCCAATATATAGGAACGTTATATAATAATATTACGGTTTATAATAAACTACTAATAGCGTAATAATTAGCCGCCGTTACCGAAAAATATAAAAATATATTTACCAATTAGAAATTTATAGTAAATATTTCTAAAGAAAAATAGATACTAATATTTTTAAAAAAAGAAACGATATCTATATTTTTAAAAGTTTATAATCTAAATTATATAGACTATATTAAATTTAATAAAACCTTTAATAAATTCTATAAATAAAATAAAGTAAAATATTCCGAATAGCTAATATTTTTTATATATTCTATTTTCGTAGTATAGAAAACTTTCCTAGATAGTATAAAGAAAAGGTAAATAGTAATTAATATCCGAAATTTTAATACTATTACGGAAATAGATAGTTATTTTCTTTTATTATAAGCGGATATTATCGCTTTAATATTAGAATATTTCTATATTTCTACTATTAATATTACAGAATAGTTTTATTAGTTTAAAATCTAATATTATCATTATTATAAATTTACTATAGTTTTATATCGCGGATAGAAATAAACTTTAGTAATATTTATAGAATATAAAGATTTACTACTATATATATAGCGCTAGACTAATAAACTATTCTATCTATTGAAAGATTTTATTAAAGTCTATATAGATAATATTATTATCTTTTTATATAGCTTAAAAAAATATTTAGAATATTTAAATTAAGTTTTTATTTTATTCCGAGAAAATCGAATTAGTTTTATATTTTCTAAATTATTTATAGATTATCTTTTAATTCGTTATTTAGATAATATATTAATATACTAGGAATAATTACTTTAGAAAATAAAATTAAAGTTATTTTAGAAAAATTTTTTTCTAAATATCTATAAAATCTAGAAATCTATTTCGGAATAATTAGCGAGCTATAAAATATAATTATAGAATATATATAGCTCGCCGAACTTCTATAAAAGAATTCGGACAAGGTTTTAAAAGACTTAAACGTAGATTCTAATTAACGAAATTAAAATATAATTCTATTTTAGAGGAAAAGGAATTATTTCGGATACTATAAATAGTATTCGAACTACTAATCTTTTTCTATTATTTCGATTCTATAAAAAAGCTCTATATCGATTTGGATATATTAAAATAATTCGGTTTTATAGTAATTATCTACTATATTAAAAGAAACTCTAATAAAAACTTTCTATCTACTAAAATATAGCTAATAATATTTCTAAATAAATATTTTAATAGCGTTAAATAGAATTACTAATCTATCGAATTAAAAGTCGCTAGAATCGTCTAGATAGTAAAAAAGGTTTATTAATTTATTAATTTATTATTAAAGCTACTAGTAATTATATATACTAATTATTCGGCAGCGGTTCCGATTTTATAATAGATCTCGTTTAAAATAACGAGTACCGATAAACTTGAATCTAAAACTTGTTCGTATATTATAGTATTTTTCGGCTTTTAATATTAAAGTATATTATAAAGCAGATAAAACTAATATTATTTCTAATATTTTCTTACGATTTTAAACGAAGGATTTCTATACGCCGATTAAAAATAAAGAAGGTATCCTAGATATACTATATAGAAATACCGAGTTTAATAATAAAAAAGATATTCTATAATATACTCCGGATACTATTATACCGATATATTATATAACGTTCGTCGAAATAATAGACGAGTTTAAATAGCGTATTAAAGAAGGCTACGCTAATAATAAACGATAGACTAAGATTATTATAATACTACGAAGCTAAAAACTAGATTTTAATATTAAAAATAACTAATATCGCGTATCAGATATTAATTTCCGAATATATAATAAACTCTTCTACTATATTTCTAGAAATAGCCGAAATCGACTTTATATTCCGGATAAATTTGTAGGCGAAATTATCGGCGAAGCTTATAACTAGTATTATTAAAGATATTATTATATATAGATAAAATTCTATCTATCGATCTTTATTTATATTATATATTAAAAGATTAAAGAATATATAGAATACTATTAGTAATACTAATTAAATTAAATAAAGCGATATAGATTCTATAGTTCCTTTAATTTAATTCCTCTGAAAGTACTATTTTATATAATTACGATAGACTTTGTACTCGCGTTATCTATAAAGTTTTTTAATAAAAATTATATACTAACGATTATATATAAATATACTAAAAAGGTTCTACTAATTTTTAATTAAATTTTTTTTTCTATAATTAATTAGACGAACTTTATTATTACGGTTTTATTCGAATATAACTAGAGAATTCTATTAGCTATTATTAATAATAGAAATTATAAATTTATATTTTCTTTTTAGCGCTAGATCTTCTAGAAATTAGAAATAAAAATTTTAGTATTTATAGTATATTACTTCTAAACCGATAGATAATCGGAATAAACTAATTAAATAGTAGAAATTAGTTTCCGCTTTTAATTTATAGAATATTCGGAAAAAGATTAAATTAAAACTATTTTTTTTCTATAGTTCGCGTTTAATAATATAACTAATTTCGCTACTAGTACGGCCCCTAATAAACAAGTACTAGGCTATTAATCTAAAGATATAATTAATATTTTATCGAATCTATCGCTAGAAGATATAGAGCGTCTAAAATCTATTAAATATATAGAAATAAAAGATATAATAATCTTTAATATCGCTTTTTCTAAAATCCGGTATAATAATTTATATAAAGCTAGATTTTTTAAACCAGGTAATAAAGTTTTTCTAAAACTTTATTACGGATATACGCTGTTAGATATTACTAATCGAAAGTTTTTATATTAACGAACTAGTCCGTTTAAAGTCATTTATAAGATCGGGTATTTTATATATAAATTAAAATTTTCTACTATTATAAAAATCTATTCTATTATTTCTATAGCCTAATTAGAACTAGCGTCTATTAGTAATAACCCTTTTAACCGGCTTCCGATTAATAATAAACCTTTTACCGTTAAAATAGAATTTCCGGAAGAAGATTCTAACTAGTTCGAAGTAAAATAAATCGTAGATCGGCGAAAAGGACGCTAGTACTTCTAGTATCTAGTTAAATAGAAAGGTTATAAACTATAATATAAAAGCTGATATAGAATATAAAATTTAATATACTATATAGAGCTTATTAATAAATATAATAAACGTTTTTTTTTTCTATTTAGACTTCGTTATTAGTAATAATCTAATTATATTCTAGCGGTATTATAGTAATCGGAATTTTAAATATCCGCGCTATTAATAGACTTTCTATACCGTTCCGGACTAAAATTAAAATATTTATAAATTATTATATCTCGTCGGTATTTTATATATTCGATCTAATATAATTATATTTCTTTTTATATTCGGTAAAGTACTATTACTATCTATTAGAATCTAATTCGAGGATTCTATTATTAGGCGCTATAGTATAGTAGTAGTACGTACCGCCTCTATTTAAATAATAAAGAAATTAGCTCGGCCGTTTTATTAGCTGTTTTTTATTATTTAAAGGCTCTAGTATAGCCCGGGTTCGATTTCTAGTAGTGCTATTTTCTTTTTAACTTTTAAACGCCTTTATTTTTAACGTTTTTAAAGTTTTTAAACGTTTAATACGAGCGTATCGAAGGCGATACTATTTTTTTATTTTATAGTATTTATTATAAACTATTTAAACTATTTAGAGTTTATATAAAACTTAATAGATATAGAGATATTAGCTAATAGTACCGGCTGACTAATATACTAACTAAATCCTATTAACCGCGGCTTATTAGCCTTGCGGGATTCGTTACCTAATTAGATCTAGCGTTCAGCTTTATTCGCTTGTTTATAGATAAACTTTCTATCTATTTAGAAATATCAAACTATTATTATTATTTTAAATCGATCTATAACAAATCGACTCTTTAATTGTTTTTATATAAACCGTAGAAGTAGTTATACCGATTTAAATCGTCGTCGTTCCGATCGTAATAGTTTAAACTAAAGTCTATTAGAACTTCCCGGAAGAAATTCTAATTTACTATTATATAGATCTATTTTTTCTAAAATTTTTAACGTATCTATAGCCTACGTAGTATAGAACGTCTATAATAAAAAGCCTTCTAATTTTAAAAATTATAAATATAACTACTATATTATCTATATCTAGCTCTATTGCTATAAATATTATTATTAGTTCTATAATATTACTATTTTTAATTCTGTTATTTATAGTAATTAGTATTTTATCGATAATACTAAGCCGTAATATATTAAGCAAGTTTCTAATCTAGATAAAATCTTCTAGAAATATTTCTATAAAACCTTTCTAAAACGATAGAATAAATCGAATTTAAAAAAAAAAAAAACTTTAGCTATTTATTATAAACTAGTTGAAGCTAAAAGTTTTAGCGATATTAAAATATATTATTTTATTTTTGTTAAAACGTATATAGATATTAATTACGAAATCAGTAAATTTACTATTTTAAATTATTTTATCGATTATCTAAAGTCTAATATCTAGTTAACTACCGAATTTTATCTCGTTTTATAATAATAAAACGGATAACTAATAAATCTAATAAATATTATAAATACTATAATAATATTCGAGAAAATTAATACTAAATACTATAGTAACCGGGTTACTATAGCTGCTTTAATAGACGAATAATCTAGTATCGCCGAGATTAATTCTATAGATACTAGTAGTTAAAACGATCGAAACGGCCGCGGCCGAAACCGAAATAGTCGAAAAAGAAAAAGTAGATAAAAGAGATTAAATAGTATAAATAAATACTATAACTATCGAAAGTCTGGCTATTATAAAAAAGATTATCGGAATATTTATATCCCGGGATACATTTCTACGAAATAGACTTTTTTCGAAAAGAAAAATCTATTAGCGATAGCTAATAACGGATTATCGAAAAATAAATAGTATTATAGATATCTAGATATATATATAATACCGATAAAACGTCTTTAATAATAGAAAAACATCAGCGAATCCTAAAATGGATTTTCAGATTAGATCGGCTGACAGCCATCTCAATCTAAATAATCCAAAAATCTAAAAAATGGATTTTCGATAGATTAAAACTCTAATAGTATCTATAGTACGAATATCTACTTAGTAAACAATCTAAAATAGGATCTATATATAAGCTAAAAATAAATCTATATAATCTAACTCGAAAATAAAATTTAGCGGCCGCCGCTAAAAGCGGGAATAACGGAAGTCGAATATCTATTTAATAAACTACGCTAGACCTAATCTGGTTAGATTCTCGTAAAGAAACCTAATATTTTCGATCTAGACTAAGCTAGCCTAGCGGTATATATAGGCGTATATAGGCCTATTAACTAAAAAGGATTTAAACGAATTTAAAATCGAATCTCTAAATCTTTTCAGCCGGTTTCAGCCGTCTCAGCCGGTCTCAGCCGTCTTAGCCGCTCAGCCGTCTTAGCCGCTCAGCCGTTTTAGCCGCGTAGCTACGCAGCTTCGAGTATACCCGAGACCGGCTGATAAGCCGCTTATAAGCCGCTTTCAGCTATATCGGCTGAGAATCGGCTAAGACGGCTGAAATAGCTGAAACCGGTTTTAAACCGGTTTTGGAAAATGCTGATGAATAGCTCGGTCTAGTTAAAATAAAAATCGAGAAGTTAGAAATAACTTTTAAAAGGACGCCGAAAGAAGTTTTAACTGCTTTTTATAATATAATACCGTCGCTTAAAGATATATAAAATAGTAAACCACCTTTATATATAAATCGATTATCTGGCCTTAATAGATAGATATAATTTAATCTAGAAAATAATAGAAATCGCTTCGAAGTTTTTATTAATTTAAATATTACTAATTACTTTATTACTATACGTATTATTAATTTTCTAGAATTGGAACTTTAGTAGTTATCGAGTAGAATACGGTTTAAAGGCGATAAAACTATAGATAATTTAGGAGCGACGGAGTTTTTATAATTCTATAAAGTTTTTTCTACTATTATTTTTTATATAATACTAGATATAGACTATAATTTAATTTTCGGAAAAGATTTCTAGAAGTAATATAATTTAGTATCTAATTATAATAATCAAGAAAGATAAAATTATATATCGATTATATAACGTTTTAATAATTTATTATTTATAATCTTTTAATAATATCCCGACCGAATTTTCCGAAATTAATTTTAAAAAATTTAAACGATTTATTAGAAAAGGCGTATAGGTCTATCTATATATTATATAAAATGAATCTAATATTCCGGAATAATTTAATTCGGTCTAGAAGACGATAGATTATATAGAACTAGATAGAGTTTTTAATCCGAAACTTCTAGATTATTTCTAAAATAACCTTCCGATAAACTACTACCAGAAAGGCTATTAAATTATATAATTAAAACCGGCGATATTCGACCTATTAATCGAGTTTATTATAGTTTATCTTTTAAGTAAAACGAGGAATAGAAGCGTTAGATTAAATATTTTACCGAATAAGGATTAATTCGACTAAATTAGTTTTTTTTAGGATACGTCCGTTCTTTTCGCTAAAAAAAAAGACGGTAGCTAGCGTATAGATATCGACTATCGGGACCTTAATAATATAACTATAAAGAATAGGTATCCGTTATCTAAAATTTAAAATCATTTAAATACTATTAGGATAGCGAAGTATTTTAATAAAATTAATCTAATAAACGGTTATTAGTAGATTAATATTATTAAGAAAGATCGTATAAAAACGACTTTTAACATTAAAACTAGTAAATATAAATTATTAGTTATAATATTTAGGTTAATAAACGTACCTACGACGTTCTAAACTATAATAAATAATATATTTAAATCGTTTCTCGACGATTTCGTAGTTATTTACCTCGATAATATTTTAATCTATTTAAATAACGAGGAAGAGTATCTATAATATATGAAAACTATTATAGAAATATTTTAAAAAAAAACTAACTATTCGCGAAATTTTTAAAATATCTATTTTTTTAGAAATATATTAAATTCTACGGGTATTTTATTAGTAATAGAAAAGTCCGTATAGATATAGTAAAGATAAAAGCTATTAGAAACTGGCCGCCGCTATAAACGGTATATAATATACTGTTCTTTTTAGAAATATATATCTATTACCGGAGATTTATAAAAAAATTCGTTCTAATATATAGATCTTTCTATAAATTAATCTAAGGCTCGGAAGATAAAAAATATAAATTAATTCGAATAAATTTCTTAGTTTAAAATATATACGAACTAATTAAAAACGTTATAATAAACGATAAAATATTTATTTAACCCGATATAATTCTACTTTTTATTATCGAAATAGATACTTCCGACTTTAGATAAGGCGCCGTTCTCTATTAAATTAATACCGATAGTATTAAATAGTCTATTACTTTCGAAAGTAAAATATTTATATCTATAGAACGTAATTATACTATCTATAAAATAAAACTTCTCGCAATTAAAAAATTTCTACGGCGATAATACTATTATATTAAAAATAAAATAACTATAATTATTAGAACGAAATAAATAAATTTATTATTTTTTAAAACTATTATTAAATTTTCTAGAAAATTAATTTGCTAGCTCGCGAAACTTAGAGAATATAAACTCGATATTAAATATAAACCGAATGATAAAATAACGGTAGCGAATATATTAAACCGAAGAAAAAACTTCTAGCTATTTACTAGTAAAGTTAATAATTATATACTTTTATTTAACGACGCTATTAGAATTTATACGAAAGCCGGAACTCTATCTAATAATCCGAAAATAAAAGCTATTTTAAAGAAATATAAATACTATTTCCGAGTTAAAAATAATACGATATAGTATCGAGATTTACTTTAAAGTAGTTAAATACTTTTTATATTAATATAGATTTATACGAATTTTTTAGACTCTATCTATGAATAATATAATTACTATTTAAATAAAATAATAATAGATATTATTTATATAAAATAATAATAGTCCGAAATAAAAAAGAATATTAAATATTATATTAAATACTACTCCGAATATTAGCTTACTACATTCTTTCGCGATATTAAATAGAATATAATATATTTTTCTAGTATCTAGAAAGATAGGTTAAATCTTTTTAAATATTAAAGATTCGATTCTATCGATTTTTTACTAGAAACCGAATAGAGTAATAAATAAATTATAACTATAATTAACTACGCTATTAGATAATCTATAGTTTAATCGCTTCTGAATATAATAGTAGAAATATTAGCCGAATTTATTATCTATTAAATCTACCGTAATTATAGTTTTTCGAAGGAAATTATTATTAATTAAAGTATAAATTTTTAGATTCTAGATATAGACGAGGTATATTGCCTGCTAGAAACTAAATATCGAGGTATAATATTCTATTACCTATAAATAAATAGCGTTATTAAAAGATTTAATAGAGTTTTTAAAATAATATTTACTAAATATTATATCGGATAATCGAAAAAAATTTAGAACTTTTATTTAAACTAGATTCTATTTACTATATATATTCGTATATATACAACTATTAGATTTTTACTTTTCTATTTACTTTATAGCGTTAATCTAATTCTATCGACTAATATTTTCAGCCTTTTTTTTAGAAAGATATAATAAAAGAATCGATTCTACGCCGTTTCTTTCGCGCGATCGAGCTAAAGTATTTAAAGATATAATAGTATAAATAAAAGCTAATAAAAAAATATAGAATTTAAAAATAAAAGATAATATTTTTATTAAAAATATTATAGTTTTAATTAGAAATAAATAATTTTAAAAAATCGAAGTTAACTAGTATAATCTATATAAAGTTATTTAAATAGAAATATTAAATATTTATATTCTAAAACTTTTTAATAAATTAGCTAATAAATATCTATATAGTAAAGATTACATTAAAAAATATTTTAGAAAAAAAAATATTACTATTAGATAGAAAATACCTCGTAGATATAAAAGTTTAAAGAAAGTTACTATAAAATAGTTTCCGCTAGACGGAGAATATAAATAAAGAAAATCTTGTAAATTAAAGCTAGCGAAAAATCTAGATAATAATTATTTATCTAAATTTAAATCTATATCTAAAAATAATCTCCGCGAAAAAAGTAACGATAAAATATAAACTTCTAATATTATAAACTATTTGAATTATCTGGAACTTATATAAAATTTAGTAGATATAAAAATATTAGCCGATGGTACCGGCTGATTAATACGTTAACTAAATCCCGTGAACCGCGGATTATTAGTTCTATAGGATTCGTTACCTAATTAGGTCTAGCGTTCAGCTTTATTCGTTTATTTATAGATAAGCTTTCTATCTATATAGAAATATTAAACTATTATTATTATTTTAAATCGATTTATAATAATTAGTAATAATAAAAAATTAATTTATACGTAATATATAATATATATATAACGTTTATAAATACTAATTTCTGTTTATAAATACTAATAATACCAGTAACGTTATTTATATTTTCGGAAATATTAATAATTTCAATTAAATATACTTTATTAACAGTATTTATTTAATAACTATCGTTTTTAACTAATTATATCTTATATATTTAGATCTAATAGAAATAGACCGGTTTATTTTATAACGTTTCTATATATTAGAAAACGTTATATTCGAGCCTAGCTATAGTTATAGACGTAGTCCGAGCTACTAAATAGTAAGGGAATTCTAATATAGATTATCGTAACTAATTTTATATAGTCGTAGAAGTACGATTACGATATTATAAAGTATTTTTATTATAAAGTAATTAAAAAGAGAATAGTAGAAATATATTTAATAATTATATTAATAACTAACGAGAGAAGCTATCTATAGAAATAATAAGTAATATATATATTAAAAGTAGTTATAAAAGCCGATAGGTAACTATATATTAAAAATTCTTTTAAAAAAAATAACTATAGCGGCTATAGGCGGCTATAGATAATTAAATTTATTTATTTAAATAATTTTTTAGAGAATTTCTATAAAATTATAGATATAATATAACTCCTTTTATAGCGTTTTTCTAAACTTCTTTAAAACGTTTTAAATATTATTAAAGTATTTTCTTAGTTCCTAAATATTTTTTTTATCGGAAAATCCTTTCTATTTAATAAAAAATTTATCTATTTTCTTTCTTTTATTAATAATTTTAATATTTTTAATAGTAATAATCTTTAGCTAGTAGAATATATTCCGGTATTTTTTTTTATAAACTAATATAGAATTTAGAAAATATTTCTATTATAAAAAGTTTAAAATATATTATTATTTCTTTAATATTTTAGATTTCGAAAACTTTTATATAAAGTTTATTAAGCTTTCGATTAGTTAGATTTTTTATTAAAAATAATATTCTATCTCTTTTCTAGATATTATAGTATTTTTTTAATCTATTTTTTTAACCTTTTTTTTCGCTTTCTAGATTCTCGTTTTTACTTTATCTTAATTATTTTTTATTTTATTAATAAAAGATTATACTATAGGATTTTTTATATCTAAATAGATATTTCTATAAATAGTTTTATTATATAATAGTTTTTCCGGTATTATCTATATATCTTCGTTATAAAATAAATTAATTACTATTTATATTATTAGAAGAAACTAAATCTAGTTTTTTCCTTTATTTATATAATAAATTCTAAAGTACGTTTTAAATATTTAATTTATTCTTTCTATTTAACTATTTATTTATAGGTAAAATAATATTAATATAGTCTATTCTATTTCTACTATCTCTATTAAATCTTTTATAAAGTTTAAAATAAAAAGTTTATTTTTATTTAAAATAATTTTTTCTATAATTTTATTTTTATAGAATACTATTTATAATAATAAAAATACTAGTTATTCTACTATTATTATTATTTTATATAATATAAATTTTATATATTTTATAAATCCGTTTATAATTATCGCTATTATATTATAGAATATCTAGATATATAGATTAATAGATTCTAGTAAATCTATAATAAAGTCTAATACGATTTATTAATAGAGTTCATTTAATATTTATATTAGCTAGAATTTATCTACAGGATTCTATTAATATTTTTTTACTATTATATATTCTAGATAGTTTTTAATAAATTCATTAATATATTTTTTAAATATAGATATATTAGTTATTTTCTAAACTCTTTTTAATATTTTTATAATTTTCTAATAACTAGCTATTTTAGAATTATATATTTATTAAATTATTTTATTAATTTTTTCCGATATTTCTATTTTTTTAAAAATAGTCTAGTTATTTTTTCGGCAGCTTTATAGTCTATTTTTTTATTAAAGATATTAATAACCGTATTATTAGATTTTTTAATATATTTTATTTCGAAATTATAGTAGATTATTTTTTCTACCTATTTTATCTATTATTAGTTAAGTTTTTTATTAACTAGTAGTAATAGAAAGTTTTTATAGTCTATATATACGATTATTATTTTATTTATTTTATTTATATATATTTTCTAATATACAAAATTTATTATAATTATTAATATTTTTTTATTTATTATAATATAGTTAACTTCCGCTAGTATTAATTTTTTAGAATAATATCTAAAAGGTTTTTCCTTTTATAATATATATAACTCGATCGTTCGATCCGACGTATTTATATAGAAGATAATTTATTTATTAGAATTAAAAATTCCTAAAATTTCTTCTAACGCGAAACTTTATTTAAATTTTTTAAATATTTTATTTTAAATATATATCTATTAAAAAAATATATTAATCCGAAATAGATTTATTAGTAGAACTATTTTTTTAGTATATCCTTCTATTATATTTTAGTAAAATCCGGTAAATTTTAAAAAATTTTAAAATTTTTTTTTATTTTTTAGCGATAGCTATTTATATATTATTTATAATTTATTTACTTTTATAATAATAGTTTCTACCTTTATTATATATCTAGTAAATTGCTCACGGAACCGACGGTTGATCGGGCACCAAAAAAACAAATAAAACAATAAATTATTAAATCTTTTCTAAAAATAAAGAAAAGGAAAATATAATCGACGAAACTTTAAAGAATTTTTCTATCTTATTTAAAATAGATATAAACCGGAAACTAAATATAGTATAAAACTATATTTCTAATTTTATAGTAATATAAATTTTTAAAAAGTAAAAAAAATAGAATATTATAATCTAATTAGAGTTTATAGAATTTCGCTAATAAAATTAATAGAGGAAAAAAACGCTTTTACTACTATTTAAACTTTCTATTTTTTTTACTAGAGCCGATAAATACGAGATATTCGTTATAGGCGATATTAGCTATTTCTACTTTTTCTATAATAATAAATCCGCCGAAACCGAATCTTATATCGAATATATAGATAAAGATATCTACTTCTACAACGTCTATATTTTTATTAAACGAGTTAAAAATATTATTAGATTAGATAGTAAGATTAAAGAGAATCTATAAATATATCTTCGCGGTAAAACTCTATAATAGTATTCTAACGAACTTTTAGATATAGAAAAAAGAATTTAATAAAGAATTTTAATATATAGATTAATACTTTAATCGCTCGCTTTAAACTACCGATAGAAGAAGAAATATATATTCTAAATAAAAAAAAGTATATTATTAAAAATATAAACCGCTATTATAAATCTCGCGAATATAATTAAACCAGGTTTCGAGCTATAAAAATTACTATAATAATTAATATTCGGTAAATTATTATATAGATATAAATAGATCTCGCTATTTCTTTTTATACTATTTTTATCTTTAAATTAATAAAAAAGACTACTATTAATATATTCTTTTATTTAATAGATAATTATAAGCTCGAAATCTAGATTATAGGAAAAAACTACTTTCGATAATTTCGGGAAATATCTTTTAATAATTCTAGCTATTAATAAATAGAGAATTTATTTTTATTCCGACTTTAACCGGTACTAGAAAATATAATATACTAATTAATATTTAGTTTTAATTTTTCCGGATACGAATATTAATAATTTATAATTTAATAGATTTTTTAGCTTTTCTAGAAATATTAGCTTCCTTTTATTAAAAAAAATCTACTAAAAGCGCCTCCTATTTAAAGCGGCGCGAACTTTTTTTATTTTATATTTATAAATAGATTAGAAAATCTATAAAGAAGTTTTTTCTAATATAGTAGAATTTTATACTAGTATATAGTAATAGATTTTAGAGACTTTATAATAACTAATTTAAAAAAAAAATTTATTTCGATCTAAATTTCTAATATTTAGCGCCGCTAGCTTCGCTTTAATAAATCTATTAAATAGAAGTTTATAAAAACGTATATAGCGAAGATTATTTTATTATAGAAAAAGTTTATATTTAATATACCGAATAGAATTCCGTCTATAAATAGTATAATAATAGATTCGCCGAACTTTATAATAAAAAGGTCGAATACTATAATAAAGTTTATAAGAAATTAGAATATAAAAAAGTTAGCTAGAATTTTATTAATATTAGATTAAAGATTTTATATTTATATTGAATATATAACGCTTTATTCGAGTTATATAATAACTTATTTAAATATTTTAAAACCGTTTACTAGAATACGGAAGGTAATAAAGCCGAAATATAAATTTTTATTACTAATAAATAATCTTCTAGTAAAAAAGATATTTCTATATTTTATATAATCGCTTTAAATAGTAAATAGATTATAGAAACTAGTTTAGCTTTTTAATATTTCTATTATACTATATTTCTATTAGTTTTCTATCTAAATATATTCGATACTAAAAATATATATACTAGTTTAGAATATACTATATTAATAGCCGATAGAAAAAATAATTTAAAAAGTATTAAAATTAAAAAACTATTAAAAAAGATTTCTATTTATAGTATAGGTAAATAAATCTATCGAACCGATAAATTCGCTTTTTTTATTTTCTATTTAAAAGGCGATTTAGCTATTATAAAGTTTATAAAGGAAATTTATATTATTAGAAATCTATAAATTAATTTATTACTAGATATAGATATTTTAATTCCGGAAGAAATAATTTTAGATTATTAAAAATAGTAAATTATTATCGGTAGTTACGAAAATTTTAAAGTTAACTTTAATTTCTATATTTATAAAGAATCTAACCTTAGATATATTATTAGAATTTAAAATAATATTTTTTTAAAATCTAATAGAATTATATAAATTCTAATATAATATCGAAATAATATTTCCGAAAACCGTAATTTCTCTTTTAAATCTAAATTAAAGTTAATTTCGAAAATAAATTTTAAATCTAATAGTAGCGCTTTAATCTATATAGTCGATACTTTATTTAATTTCGTAAATATCTATAATATAAGCTATTTACCGATAGTTTTATCTAAACAAATTTAGTTTAGAAAAATTATCGAAAATCGGTATAAAAGATACTATACCGCCGCTTTTAATTTAATTCTGCTCGCTATAGAATTAATCTAGAATACTATTAAATATACTATTAAAAAAATAGTAAAAAAAGTAGCTATTAAAACTATTATACTATTCGCCGCTATTATAATTTTATAAAATAGGACTATATATTATCTAGAATTATCTAATATAATTAGTACGCGGAGTATTCTAATAAATTAAAACGCCTTTAATTCGGCTAATAAAGTAAATTTTAGTAAAAATGTAGTAAAATTTAGCGCGAATCTAGCTAAAAATATCGAATTCGTTAAACTAGCCTGTTTTACTATATTTATTAATTCTAAATTAGAATACCGTCTATTTAATAGTATTATAGTTTATAGTAATTTATTAGTAGCGTAATAGCTAGCCGTTATTACTAGAAAATACTAAAATATATTTACCGATTAGAGAACTATAGTAGATATTTCTAAAGAGAAATAGATACTAATATTTTAAAAGAGAGAAGCGAAATCTACGCTTTTAAAAATTTAAAATCTAAACTATATAGATCGTATTAAATTTAATAAATCCTTTAATGAATTCTATAAATAAAGTAAAATAGAATATTCCGAATAGCTAATATCTTTTATATACTCTATTTTCGTAGTATAAAAGACTTTTTTAAATAATATAAGAAAGAGATAAATAGTAGTTAATATCCGAAGCTTTAATACTATTACGGAAACGAATAGTTATCTTTTTCTATTATAAATAGATATTATCGCTTTAGTATTAGAGTACTTCTATATTTCTTTTATTAATACTATAAAATTATTTTATTAGTTTAAAATCTAATACTATAATCGTTATAAATTTATTATAGTTTTTTATTATAAATAGAAATAAACTTCGATAGCGTTTAAAAAATATAAAAGTTTACTATTATATATATAGCGCTAGACCGATAAAATATTCTATCGATTTAAAGATTTTACTAAAATCTATATAGATAATAATATTATTTTTTTATATAGTTTAAAAAAATATTTAAAATATTTAAATTAAATTTTTATTTTATTCTAAGAAAAATAAATTAGTTTCGCGCCTTTTAAATAATTTATAAAATATCTTTTAGTTCGTTTATTTAAATAATATATTAATATACTAGGAATAACTATTTTAGAAAATAAAATTAAAGTTATTTCGGAAAAAGCTTTTCCTAAATATCTATAGAATCTGGAAACTTATTTCGAAATAACTAACTGGCTATATTATATAATTATAAAATATATATAACTCGCCGAACTTCTATAAAAAAAAAGATTCTATTTATAAAAAAATTCGGATAAAACTTTAAAAGATTTAAATATAAATTTTATTTTAGAAAAATAGAAATTATTTCGGGTACTATAAATAGCGTTCGAACTACTAATTTTCTTTTATTATTTCGATTTTATAAAAAAGTTCTACGTCGACCTAGATATATTAAAGTAATTCGGTTTTATAGTAATTATCTACTATATTAAAAAAGATTCTAATAAAGATTTTCTATCTATTAAAATATAGCTTATAATATTTCTAAATAAATATTTTAATAGCGCCGAATAGAATTATTAGTCTATCGAATTAAAAGTCGCTAGAATCGTTTAGATAGTAAAAAAAGCTCGCTATTTTATCGATTTATTATTAAAGCTACTAGTAATTCTATATACTAATTATTCGGCAGCGATTTCGATTTTAAAATAGATCTCGTTTAAAATAATAAATATTAATAAACTAAATCTAAAATTCGTTCGTATATTATAATATCTTTCGGTTTTTAATATTAAATTATACTATAAAGTAGATTTGATTAATATCGTTCCTAATATATTATTATAACTCGAAACGAAGATCCTCTATATAACGTTCCTGTACGTTAAAGGACGTTGCGTTCGAGTCTAGCTACAGCCGTAGGCGTAGTCCGAACTACTAAATAGTAAAGGAGTCCTAATATAGATTATTATAACTAATCCCGCGCAGCCGTAAAGGTACGGTTATAATATTATAAAACGTCTATATTATAAAGATAATTAATAGAAAATAGTAGAGACGTATTAAATAATTATATTAATAGCTAATAAAAGAAGCTATCTAATAGAAATAAAGGAACGATATATATAATAAAAGTAGCCGATAGTACCGATAGATAGCTGTCTACTAAAAGACTCTATTATAAAAATCGGCTATAATAGCTACGGGCGGCTATAGATAATTAGACTCGTTTATCTAGCTAGTTTTCTAACGCGATTCTATAGAATTATAGATATAATATAGCCTTTTCTATATCGCTTCCTGCCTAGCTTTTCTATATACGGGGTTTTTAAGGTCTAATTTTTTTTTTTTTTTTTTTTTTTTCTTTAATATTCTTATTATATATTTTCGGAAAAGTAATCGTTTAAAATCCTTTTATTAAATCTAGTCGAGAGATATTATTATACTTTTTTTTTATAGTCGTTATATTTATAATCTTTTAAAAGAATATAAAATGAAAATAGATAGTAATATTTATAGCAAGTATACTTATATTTAAAAGTCTTACGATCTTTTAATATCTGATACTATCTATATATTAGGCTAGTTATTATAGCTTTTCCAGCTATTAACGTTTATAGAAAAATATTTCGAAAACGAAAAAAATAAACTCCGATCTAATATTAGAAATATTTTTAACGAGTATACTAAAATATAATATTATATCGAATCCTTTTTAGATTTTAAAAATAAAATTCGTAATAAACGTCTTATTCGAGAATCGGATCTCCGCTGATTTTTCGAGAAATAAAAGTATTTTATTATTTATTATCGCGCTTTAGATAAGCGTAAAAGTAATATTATTATTTAAAAGTAACGCGTATTATCTTATTTTAATAAATTTAACAATTTAATCATATTCTATTCCTCTATAGACTTTATACCAGCTATATAAAAGGTATCCGTTAAATCTATTCCGGTTTCTAATTCGGTTAATTTAGATTAATTCCTAAAGAAATTTAATTTCTCTTAACCTTTAAAATTAATAAACGTATAAAAAAGTATCTAATTAAAGATTTCTCTATATTATTTCTCTTTTTTTAGAATTATATATTAATATTATAAATTGTATCTAGATTTTCAAATATTTCCGTTAACTTTTATTCTTTAGCGACTATCTCGTCCTACGATAATAAAGTTAAGGACTATTTATCTTTTAGTTATATATTTAGTATAGGATCTAGTATTCTATCTTCTAGATATTTAATTAGCTCGAATATAGAATTATATTCGACTTTTTCTATTTCTTTAATAATATTTCTATAGATTTTTTTAATATCTTCTATCTATAGTTTTTAGATTATCTCTTATATTTTATCGTATTTAAGAGTTAACTATATCAGCAGATAATAGTATTTTTTCTAAATCTTTATTTTCTAAACCTTTTCTTATTATTTAAAAAGGATATTAATCTCTTTAATTTATTTATAGTCCGTATTTAATCTAAAATCTAATTTAGTATATAAAAAACTTTTATATATAAAAAGATATATCGTCTATAGTTTTATTCTTTTTCTAACCGTGCTTTCTTATACTAATATTTCTAAAATCGATTCTTTCTATTTATTTCCTAGGATAATATACTATCTAGGACTATTAATTATCGTAAAACTAGATATTTTAATAAATTCGTTTTTTATTTTAACTTCAATATTTATAATCCTGTTATTTTATTAAAGATATTTTTAAATATAATCTTTAATCTGATTATATAATTCTTTTATAATTTTATTTTCCTTTTCTCTATTTACGAAAGCTATTATTTTATAATTTCCGCTTTTAATTTCAAGAATTACTATAAAAGGTTTCTCTATTTTATATAGTTTAAATTCTAACGTAGATTTTTTTATTACTTTTTTTAATTCTATAAGATATTAACCTGATCTTTTTTTATCCGATAGATAGATAAAGTATTTATTATTATAATAGGCTATCTAACTTTCAGTTACGTATTTTCTAGCTTTTTTTCTAGATAATTTTTCTATTACCTTAAACTAGTATTTATTTACTTTTATTATTTCTTTATTTAGGTAATTCCTTTTAAAGTATTTTATTTTTCTATATAAATAATAAATTTTAATTCGCGATCTTTTAGTTTCGGTAGTATTAAATTCTATTAGATTTTCTTTAAACTATCTTTTAACGGTTCCTATTTTACTAAACGTCTGTTTATTAATATATTATTTATACTATCTAGTATTAATTTTTATCGCTAGTTCGATTAGATCCGTTAATAAATTAGATTTTTCGATTACTATTATAGTTTCCTTAATTCTACTATTAAATTCTTTAAAAAAGTAGATTTTTAAAGCTAAATCTTTCTAGTCTATTTTATAAACTAATATTCTAAACTAAATAGTATAGATAGCTACCGACTTCTACTATCTTAAAACTATTAGTTTTTTTACTATTATTCTATTTTTATTATTATCTCCGAAGGCTTTTTTAAAAGCTATAATTAGATTACCGAAATAATAAAATATCTAAAATATTTCTTTCTTTATTTATTTTTCGGGGTTATTATAATAGTTTTCTATACGGGACTAGACCTAATTAAAGGCTACTTCTTTTAAATAGGTTATTATAAATAGAACTTTAATTACTTCGTTCGGAAACTGAATTATATATAATATAAAGTAGATATATATCTATATAAACCAAGGTTTTAAGGATTTTCTATCTCTTTTATAGATATTTAGCGTTACTATCTTAATAGTATTACTTCGTTTTATAGGGCAGAGTAACGAGACTAATAAAATAAATTATTAAAATATAATATCTCTATATATTAAAGAACGTTACGTTCGAGCCTAGCTATAGCTATAGATATAGTCCGAACTATTAAATAGTAAAGAAATTCTAATATAGATTATCGTTACTAATTCCGTGTAGCCGCGAAGGTACGGTTACGATTTAATTAGACGTCTATATTATAGAGATAATTAATAGAAAATAGTAGAAATATTTTTAATAATTATATTAATAACTAACGAGAAAAGCTATTTAATTGAAATAAAAAAACGATATATATTATAAAAATAGCCGATAGTACCGATAGATAGCCGTCCGCTAAAAGACCCTATTATAAAAATCGACTATAGCGGCCACGGGCAGCTATAGATAATTAGACTCGCTTACTTGGCTAATTTTCTAGCGCGCCTCTATAGAGTCGTGGACGTAATATTCTATATACTAGTTAAAAATAAAAAAGGTATTTTAGACGTATTATACGGAAATATCGAATTTAATAATAAAGAAAATATTCTATAATACGCTTCGGATACCGTTATACTAATATATTATATAACGTTTATCGAAATAGTAAACGAGTTTAAATAGCGTATTAAAAAAGGTTGCGTTAATAATAAACGATAGACTAAAATTATTATAATATTATAAATCTAAAAATTCGATTTTAATATTAAAGATAATAAATATCGCGTACTAGATATTAATTTTCGAATATATAACGAACTTTTCTATTATATTTCTAGAAATAACCGAAATCGATTCTATATTTCGGATAAATTTATAAGTAAAATTATCGGCAAAATTTATAACCGATATTATTAAAGATATTATTATATATATAAGGAACTCTATCTATTAATCTTTTTTCGTAATATATATAAGAAAATTAAAGAATATATAAAATACTACAAGTAATACTAGTTAATTTAAATTAAATAATATAGATTCTATAGTTTCTTTAATTTAATTTCTTCGAAAGTATAATTTTATATAATTATAATAGACTTTATATTCGTATTATCTATAAAGTTTTTTATTAAAAACGTTATATTAACGATTATATATAAATATACTAAAAAGATTTTACTAATTTCTAAATAGATTATTTATTCCGCAGTTAATTAGACGAATTTCGTTATTACTATTTTATTCGAATATAATTAGAGAATTCTATTAGCTATTATTAGTAATAGAGATCGTAAATTTATATTATTCTTCTAGCGTTAGATCTTCTAGAAGCTAGAAATAAAAATACTAGTATCTATAGTATATTATTTTCAAACCGATAGATAATTAAAAGAAATTAATTAAATAGTAAAAATTAGTTTCCGCTTCTAGTTTATAGAGTATCTGGATAGAAATTAGATTAGAGTTATTCTATTTCTATAATTCGCGTTTAATAATATAAATAAATTCGCTATTAATATAATCTCTAACGAACTAGTACTAGGCTTTTAATCTAAAAATATAGTTAGTACGTTATCGGACCTACCGCTAGAAAATATAAAACGCCTAAAATCTATTAAACGCGTAGAAGTAAAAAATATAATAGGTTTTAATACTATTTTTTTTAAAGTCCGATATAATAATCTATATAAAGCCAGATTCTTTAAACTAGATAATAAAGTTTTTCTAAAACTTTATTACGGATATACTTTACTAAATATTACTAATTAAAAGTTTTTATATTAACGAACTAGTCTATTTAGAATAATATATATAATCGGATATTTCGTATATAAATTAAAACTTTCTATTACTATAAAAATCCATTCTATTATTTCTATAATCTAATTAAAACTAATATTTATCGGTAGTAATTTTTTTAACCGGCTTCCGGTTAATAATAAACCTTTTATTATTAAAATAGAATTTCCGAAAAAAGATTCTAACTAGTTCGAGATAGAATAAATTATAAATCGGCGAAAGGTACGCTAGCGCTTCTAGTATCTAGTTAAATAGAAAGGCTATAGATTGTAATATAATAGCTGGTATAAATTATAAAATTTAACGTACTATATAGACTTTATTAATAAATATAATATATATTTTCTTTTTTTATCTAGACTTTATTATTAGTAATAATCTAATTATATTCTAACGATATTATAGTAACCGGAACTTTAAATATTCGTATTACTAATAGATCTTCTATACTATTCCGGATTAAAGTTAAAATATTTATAAATTATTATATCTCGCCGGTACTTTATATATTCGATCTAGTATAAATATATTTCTTTTTATATTTAATAAAGTATTACTATTATCTTTTAGATTCTAATTCGAAGATTTTATTACTAGGCGCTATAGTATAGTAGTAGTACGTATCGTTTCTATTTAAATAATAAAGAAATTAGCTCGACTATTTTATTAGCCGCTTATTATTATTTAGGGGTTCTAGTATAGCTCGGGTTCGATTTCTAGTAGTACTATTTTCTTTTTAATTTTTTAGCGATTTTATTTTTAACGTTTTTAAAGTTTTAAATATTTAATACGAAACGTATTAAAGATAATACTATTTTTTTTATTTTATAGTATTTATTATAAGCTATATAAACTATCTAGAACTTATATAGAATTTAGTAGATATAAAGGTACTAGCCGATAGTACCGGCTGATTAATATACTGACTAAGTCTCGTTAACCGCGGTTTATTAATTCTACGGGACTTATTACCTAATTAGGCCTAGTATTCGGCTTTATTCGCTTATTTATAGATAAACTTCCCACCTATATAGAAATATCAAGCTATTATTATCATTTTAAATCGATCTATAATATCTAGAAAAAGGAGAAATTAATTAGATTTTTAATTTTACTTATTATTTTATATATTTATATACGTTAAACTATATATTATTTTTAAATTAAATATAATATATATATCTTTTATTTATTTTAAAAAAAAATGTTTTTATTAATTTTTTATAGAGTAAAAAGTAAATAAAGATATAAATAATCCTAAAATAATATTAAAAGCGGAACTTTTTACTAGTTTATAAAATTTTATTTAATAAAATTTAATAGCGACTTTAGATATAATCTTTTATTCCGAAATACGTATAATATATATTTATTAAACCGGAAAAATTTATATTAAATATTTAGAAAATTAGACCTTCTATATTTTAATACAAAGTTAAAATATAATAGAATCGCCTTTTATAATATAACTATCGTATCTTAAATATAACTACGCCGAAGTTTATATAACTATCTATTATTTCTCTATTTTAATATATTTACCGTCCTCGATAAAGCCGAAATACTCGATAAAGACTAGAGCGATCTTTATTAATAAAGTCGAAGTTAATATTTTCGGGTTCCCTTTCGTTTTAGAGCCGCTTTATTTAATATTAAACTACTATATACTAAATCTCTAAAATACGAATATAATACTATATAGTAAAAGTAGCCGGTAAAAATAATATACTTTTTAGATCCGAAGATATAAAAAAAATAGAAAATAATCTCTAAAAAAGTATAGGGCCGAATTAAAATCCTAATTATATATAGTCGATATCTAATAAAGATATATAGTTAAACAAATTTATAATCTTTAATATATATAACGAAAATCTAATTAACGGACGACTATTAATCTCTCCTTTTTTAATTATATTCGTTAATAAAGTTTCGATTTAAATTATAGAAAATTAATCTTTATATCCAGGTCTATTAGAGTTATTAATAGTAGGCTAGATAAATAAAGCTAAAGAACCGAAACCTCTATTATCTCGTAGAAAATCGAGCGAAAAAACGTTATAGTCTATAATTCGCTTGGATAATAATTAACGTAGCTATAGTAGTATAGAAGGAATTAGGAAGCGATAGAAGATTATTGCCTATATAGTTTCTAGCTCTCGTACCCGCTCGTTTTCTAGGAAATTACTGGATTTATATCTATAATAAAAGTTCTATATCGACTATAAACTACGATCTATATATAAAAGAAAATAGATATTTATTTAGATAATATTTCTATAGATAGTTATTATATATACCTCCGAATATCTATCGTATATTTATATAATATATAAAGAAATAGATAATATCGCTAGTATAAAAACTATAAAACTTATTCGATTAAGTTTTATATAACTAGAAAAAGGTTAATTATTTAAAGAAAAGCGATTCGTATATATTTAAAGAACGATTTATTTATATAAAAAAAGTATTAAACTTTTAAAAGTATATAATTTTAATAAATCGGCTAAACTCGCCGAAAAATTCTATACGAATCTCGATATTTTAATATTGAAAACTATTTAAAAAGATAACGCTTCCTAAAATAAATTAATAAAACTATTAATATAAGCGATATTTCTATTAAATATATCTAATTTACGGTTTCCGATACTATATAAAGATAGTATTTACTACTATAAATAATTATTACTATTTTATTATTTGGCTATTAAATATTATATAAAAACTTTATAATAATTCTAACCGCTGCCGGATTAGATATAGTATATTATAATAGTAATTATTACTATTAATAAAGCAGATAATCGATAATATTATTAAAGGAAAAACTTTGAAAATTATAAAATTCGAGATTATAGTAGTCGATAGCGAGCTCCTACTAATATATTTATTTACTTCTATATAAATTATACGAAGGTAAACTTTTATTCTTTATTCTATTTTACTCGTTATTATTAATTATAATCTTATATCTATTACTATTTAGCTTTAGAAAATACTTACTTCCCCTTTATATTTTATTTAGAAAGGAAAGAATATAGTAGTTAGAATTCTAAATTATATAAACGGTTTAAAGAATTATAGAATATATATCTAGATTTTATAATTATATACGAATTCGGATACTAACTAATCCGGTTACTAATCGCAAGAGCGGGTATAGAAGCGGGTATAAATCTAACGTAGAGATATTTATATATTTAAATACTTTACTTTTCTATAATTATAGTAAATCAGCTTGAAATTCTATATAGCTAGTTTAATTCTATTGTATCATATTTTAATAAATTTGGTCTAAGTAAAATTTAATTAGTAAGTAATTCAAAGTTCGAATCTCGTAAAAATTTCTTTTTTTAAAATTTTTATTCGATTTTACGGCTTCTATAAAATAGCTAATATTCTAGAATCGACGTATTAGACGAGAAGATTACGTAAACTATAGGTTCGTTTACTCTATTTACTAATAATATTTAAAACTAAAGGAATAATTCGTAATTAATTAAATATTGAACGAATGTTAAACGAATATTAAAAAGAAATTAATCGATAATCCGTTAAAAACAGCTAGTTAAAACAAATTAAATCTAATTCGAAGTTTTATATAACTAGAAATCAAATTATTTAATTCTTTTCAATTCGTTATTTTCGGAATATCTGTAACTAGTTTTCGAGAACAAGCTATTTTCGACGAATTCAACGTAGATTTAATATGGACAGATTATTATGGAACATGCGATTGCCTCTAAAATATCTACTTTACGTAATTGAAATCTTTAAAAACAGAAAGCTATTATATTACGCTAAATCTAAATAGATCAAATATTATAACGGATAGAATTACTATATTAAAATAAATTATATTACTAGCTATAACGTATTCTATAAGTAAAACTAGCGGCTTTTATAACGAAAATATATTAAAAAAATTTGGAAGATAATTCTAGATGGATTTAATATATCTAAAAGAATTTAAACGAATTTTTTTTAAAAAAAAACTCGAAAATATTCGAAAATTTCCGTATTGATCGTAGTAAACAGCGATTAATCAACAGCTATTCTATTTCAACGGAAAAAATTAAAAAAAGCCGTAACTCGTTCGACGACAAGTAAATGAATTTTTTTTAGTATATACTATATCTGCTACGTCTATTTTCAATATAAATTTACTGTCGACGAAGATTTAATATAATAAAATATTCGAAAAATGTCGAAAAAATTCGTTTAAAAAAAGCTAGTATTATTTTAACGTTTGATATAAACGATACGATTCTTTTATTCTAATATCGAAAGTAAAACTTTAAAAAATTTCAATTTAAAAATTAATTTAAATTAAATTCTAGGATTTTTTTTTTAATTTAATAGATTTAATAGATTGAAACGAATTTATAGCGATTTTAAATATTTACAGTTAGTTTTCGAATCAATTTTTTAATAAAATTATAAAGTCGAAAAGAAAAATCGCTGATATTATTAATAAAACAAATAAATAAAATAAATAGAATCGAATTAATCTAATAACAAAAAATATATTATCTAATTAATCTACTTCTAACGAATCCAACGTTTTTCGAAATTAAAAGTTAAATCCGAAAATAACGGATCGAAAGTTCGAAACTTCGAATCATTCGAAAATTAATTAATATTTAAATTTTTTCTATCTATTAAATCGATTTTGATATAAAAATATTTAATAAAAATTATAAAATAAATCGTATTAATTTAACTAAATAATACGATCGATTTAAATTTAAATCAAAAAAATTAAATAATTTACGGTTTTTTTAATAGAATTTTAAATTAAATTTGATATATTCGAAAATTTTAAATAGATTTTCGATAAAGTATTTAAATTTTAAAAATTATTTCGTAATTTAATCGATGAATATTTTTTATATTAAATTTATGGATTAAAATCATTTATTCGAGTAATAAAACTATATATATATATATTTTCTCTAAAAGGTTTCTATCTGAAATTATATTGAATTTATATATATATTTTATTAACGTTATATATAGCAACGATTATTATATTTACGTTTAAAGAAATTATTACAGCTAAAATTCGTCAGGCAAAAAAGATTTACAGCGCAGTTAATTACTTCTATTTAACTATTTCTTTCTTTATTCGCGATTACGAATCTTCTACTATTCAGTCCTTCTTCGACGTTATATATAATTATCAGCTTCTAGTATTTCCGTAATATCTATCTACTATATTATAAAGCAATTATCTACGTCCGTCGTCTCGGCTATATTTATTATATAACCTATATCTAAATATTCCGCTAAACTATTAACGTATTTTTTAATCTATTTAGTTTTAAAAGAATTACTAGATAATATGCTAGCTATTATAGCTAGAAGTTTTATTCGGTTAATTAAATTAAAAAAAAGGTAGAAAAATGGGACAATATATTTTAAAAATAATAAAAAGGAAATCTTTATCGAAATCGAAATAAATTATTCTAGCTATAACGAGATAGTCGACGACTATACGGGTAGATATAGTTATTATAGATAAAAATACTACTATTTAATTTAGTTTATAGCTATAGCTATTACGAGAATATATACGTACGTAAAAGCTTTTAGTAAATTATAGTATTTACGAAGGGCTTGTATTATTAATAAATGAAAAAAAAGAAAAAACGATAACTGCGAGATATATTTATCTACAAAAATTTCTATATTAAATTATCGGTAGAAAAATACGTTATATTACTAAGTAAATTTAAATTAAAATTCTATAGAATCGTTATTTATATTAATTAAACTAGAATATAAATTCTGCTACCGTATATTTAATATTGATATATTAACGTTTGATTTATTTTATAACGTCCCTGTATATCAGAGGGCGTTACGTTCGAGCCTAGCTACAGCTATAGACGTAGTCCGAGCTACTAAATAGTAAGAAAGTCCTAGCGTAAATTATTATAACTAATCCTATATAACCGTAGAGGTACGGTTATAATATTATAAGGTATCTTTATTATAAGGTAATTAAAAAGAGAATAATAGAGATATATTTAATAATTATATTATTAACTAATAAGAGAAACTATCTATAGAAATAATAAATAATATATATAATAAAAGTAGCTATAAAGATCGATAGATAGCCGTCTACTAAAAATCTAGTTAGAAAAGGCGGCTATAGCGGCTATAGGCGGCTATAGATAATTAGGTTTATTTACCTAACTAATCTTTCTAGAAAGTTTCTATAAAGTCGTAGACGTAATATAGCCCCCCCTATATTGCTTCTTACCTAGCGTAACTCCGTCTATAGGATATAAAAAAGGGCTTTTTCCTTTTTTTTTTCTTTTTTTATTAATACCTTTATTATATATTTTTAAAGAGGAAATCGACTAAAGTTATTTCGTTATATCTAGTTAAAAAAAGTTAAAATATCTTTTTCTTATTCGTTATATATCTATAATCCTTTAAAAAAGTATAAAGTCGAAGTTAGTAGAAATATTTATAGGGAATATACTCGGGCTTAAAAGTCTTATAACCACTTAATATCTAATACTATTTATATATTATATTTTTTATCTTTTCCTTATTTCTACTAATCTATATAGGAAAGCGTTTTAAAGATAAAAAAAATAAACTTCGTTCTAATATCGCGGGTATTTTTAATAAATATTCTAAGGCCCGCTATTATATCGAATCCTTCTTTAATTCCGAAAAAAAAATTCGTAATAAATATCTAGCTTAGGAGTCGGATCTCCGTCGACTTTTTAGAAAGTAAAAATATTTTATTACTTATTACCGCGCTTTAGATAAACGTAAAAGTAATCTTATTATTTAAAAATAACGCGTTCTTTCTCGTCTCGATAAATTTAATAATACGGTTATATTCTATTCCTCCGTTAGTTTTATACTAGCCGCGTAAAAGGTGTCTATTAAATTACTATCTATATTTAATTCGGATAATCTAGATAAATTCTTAAAAAAGTTTAACTTCTTTTAACCTTTAAAGACTACGGGTTCCTAAAAAAGGTTTAATAAAAGACTTTTTTTCCGCTATTATTAGCGTCTACTTAATATATCTATATTATAAATTACTTTAGATTCCTCTAATTATCTAGCTAAGTCTAATTCTTTTGCTACTATTTTATCCTATAATAATAAAGATAGATACTAGTCGAATTTATTATCTTTTAGTTAAATACTTAACTTTAGGTCCGGTATTTCTTTATTTTAATCTATTTAATTTAGTTTATAGTATTCGATTTTATTTATAGCTTTAACTATACTTTAATATACCTTTCTAATATAGTCTATCTAAAGCTATTAAATTATTTTTTTACTTTTATTATATTTTTTAGTAAGTT